>JARPMJ010000806.1:10000-217424 GCA_033366665.1 Phoxinus dragarum | reverse complement strand
TATTGTTTTGTGAATCATCCACGAAATTGAGATGACTGACATTGATACCCGCCATAGCAAAGGAAGACATTTTTAAAAACAGATCCTGGACATTTCAAGGTTTAAATAAAGTGTTGGGGGCAGTTTATTTATTTAAAACAGGGTTGCATCGAGTTAGAGTTTATTTTCTAAGTAAGAAACAGAATCTTATTCTTGCGACATTTTAATCTGTATTGCCAAAGAAATTGCAGCTAAATAAACAATTAAAACAGTAGGCTAGTCTACAAAACGAAAATAGTTCAAAGCAACATAAATTAAGATTTTCTTTGCTTCTCTCGCGCTGGATCTCTTTTTATTTTAGTTTATTTAGTCTCCCTGCACTGCGCGCGCCGGGGTCTCTCTCGACATTAAACAAGATTTCAGGGTAAAACCCCATCATACAGATAATACTGATGTCGCTGTGTGTCATCCATACAAATCACGAAAAAACTGTAACAAATGATTGAGTCTTGCTTCAAACAGAATGCCTGGTTGAATTCACCGTACAATAAAACGAGGTGGATCGCGAATAAAAGCGCTCTGCATCTGCTGCTCACTTGCATTCGTTTAGTGGCAAGAACGCGTTTCGTCGATAGTTCATGTTTAGATAATGCCAGATTGTTGACACACACACTGCTCAAACGTGTTAAAATTCTACAAAACCAGTTGAAACAAATGGATTGAACACTTCAACTGAAAGTGTGTGTGAAACCCCTTTAAATACAATACATAAAACTACAATATTTATATTTAAGGGCCTACATTTGGACACATCGAGAGATTTATCTTTAAAAGTATTTTGCCTTTGCCTGGTCATCAGACTCACTCTGCATATGAAAGACAGAACATGAACACCTCTGAACCCCCAACCCCCCCACAGGCTATCCGAGTTTGAGACCGACTTAAAACAAAGAGAAGTCGCAATTCACACTTCATTCTAGACATAGCATTAGGCTAGTAAAGTGTTGATAATGAAAGAATGTAATTATTTAGGCTACATGTAGGCTAATATTTCTGTCATAAAAGTTTATTAATAAACATTTAATTATTTCAATAATTGAAGAAATAAAACGCTACCTCGGTTTGGCCAGCTTTTTCCAAGCAAACCTAAACCTAAGCATGTTCATTTGTTCAAACGCATGTTCATTTGTTCAAACGCATGTTAATTTGTTGTCATGAAGATCTTTGGATCTTTGGATCCTTACAACCAGGGTGCGCGATTTGTGAATTATTTTTATTTATTTATGTATAGGCTAAATCTCGAACCACAGTGCTTCGTGTTGCTGCTAAACTAAATAACATATATAGAATAATTATGAACTTAAATGAAACAATATCGCAACATTTCGACAAATAAATTATCTGATCTGTTTTTACAATTGAATTCAGGGCGATTTAGCCTAGACTACATTTAATTATAGCGAGATTTTCACCCTTGTCCGTTCATCATTGGGAAGCGCTCACATGTTTGAGTAGATCCTCTGCAGCCGCTCGGTTTCATACGGATTACCTAATCAGATAACATTTGTTAAATATTTAGAAATTTAAAGATTTTAGACATAGCCGATTTCTTATCGTGACTGAGCGGAGGAAAGTGGCTTTCGGTTCATTTTGTGACGCGCAGTTCCCGGAGACAGAGACGACAGATAAACTTTGTCGTTAGCCTAATATGTTTACAGTTTTGAACGATGTAGGCTACTCTCTACTCTGATCTGTATGACTAAGTAGTAGCCTATTAGGGCCTAAGTTATTTTAGCTGTCTGTTACAGGGAACTACACTAACCTTTTCCACTGGTGGCACTTGCGCTACTAACTTTTTCAGTTACTGGCGCAAAACATGATTTGGTCGTACAAATTATTTATAGTAAGCCGCTCTGGATAATAATGAACAATAATGAAACTGTATTGCATACAGATGTGCTTTTTATTTTACTTGCCATCTTTTAAACCACATGCCGCCTTGTTTTCTTTACATTGGTTGGATAGATTTACTGCAATAGAAAATACAGTACACAATAATGTGCAAAATTAATTTCTTTTGGATTTGAACATGCTATGGTTGGCACAGATGCATGGGCAGACTCCTGAACTCGTAAAATAAAATAAATATAATCCATAAAATAATATAATAATAGATTTTCAGCAGCTATTGACTATTCAGTATTAAATATAAAAAAAAAATGCATGTCTACTTCACAATTAAGTGAAATATAATAAGCCACAAATAAGGCTATATTATAAGCTACATTGAACTTAATTATCAATTCAGATTCCTCACTTGCTTGGTTAGCTTGACGCCGTAATGCAGTGGGGAGTGCTGCTGCGTCACGGGATACGTTCCTCTCTATACATTTCGCATGCTTCATAATGTCACTGTGAAGCTTCAATTTACATGGACACTTATAATCAGATTGACGGCTCAATCGGACTAAAAAAATCTTCATGTAAACGCCTTAATCGATCGGATTGAGCTCGATCCGAATGCAATTTCGATCGGATTGAGAGGGGTGGTTTATTCCTTTTGTAATGCGATCGAGAGAACATGTCAACACTTGATCGGATTGAAAACCGAAACTGAAAGGACTGCGCATGTACAATGACGTATGACGCGCGGAACGAGCTGCTCTTCCTGTTGAATAAAGTGTCATATAAATGAGTGTCCCGTCATTCTAAAATTCTCATTTCACTCAGCGTCTGTGAAGTAAAGCAGGACAACGTCCCACCAGTCCCTTGTTTTGGATTCTCATCCACAGACGACTGGTTTTGGCCGCGAGGAGGGGCATTTTTACTGCGTGATAAATATAAGCAGCACGGCAAACCGGTTCAATGCTCAATGTCTCCAAATCATGACCAGAGACGGATTAATATTACGTCTGCTGTTTAAAACAAATAAAGAACCAATAGAGGAGAATGGTTATGCGCGAACAGCGGGAAACGTGTGACATATAAACGCGCACATCAACCCGATTACTTTATAAGTCGCGGGCCTGAAGCCAACTTTGTGTTGAATGCTCAGAGCACGTTATAAAACGTATTCTTAAAATACACATTTCTGTTTTAATAAATGCTCATAGTAAATCATAGCATATTGCCTAAAACATACGGTAGGAACAAAAATAATCAGTGATACATTTGCGACCCATTAAAAATTAGGGTCGCAATGGCATTTCAAAAGGTCGCATATGCAACCATTTTGGTCGCAGTGTAGTTCCCTGTGTTATGAGAAAAATAAATCCAAATGAACGCGCCGCCGCATCTGCCGAACACTAATTCAACATGCCAGAATAAAACCCGACTTTAGAACAATGGATAGCGCCACTCGGCGTGGTGTGCCAAAATACTTAATTATAAACTTCAATATTTCATTCAAAATAATCTCAAAACGCTTTACGACATTTTGAAAGCCGTGCATGCATTAAGGCACTGGAACCATGATCGTAACTGAAACTGGTTCTGATTTTATTGTTTGTCGTTTAAACGTGCCTGTTGCATATCTTTATTTTATATATTTTAAATGGTCTATTGGTGAAGTAATTTATAGCATTGATTACTGTGGAGGGAGGGGGGATTAAAATAATTCAGCAGAAGCAGGGATGTTTAGACCAGAAGAAAATCCCCGTTCCCCTGGCAAATCACACCTTGCTTAAAACCATGTTTTACAAACTCTTTATATAAAAAAAAAAAAAAAAAAGGCTATCCTGTATAAAAAAAATGTTTTGTTTGTTTGATTGTCTGCATTAATAATAGGCTATGACATGCATTAATAGGCTAATATAAAATGTACAATAGTCTATGTTTGTTCGGGATTCGAACCCGTGTCATCCAAATGATCAATACGTAAGTTCTACCACTCGGCCATGAATTTACTGACTGAGAAATGCCCGGTTTCTCCAGTCTGTGTTCTCCAGAGAAGCGCTCATCATTCGTCTCATTCCTCAATAGAATAGTAAACAAATAATCAGCTTCATTGCATTAATTTATTTTTGTTTGTTATTTTTGTTATTATTATTATTATTTATCACGCTGCAATAGGCTTATGTCGCTCACCGACGTCTAGGCTACAATATGAAATAAAGGCTATATTGTTCTCGTCTCTATTTTTAAATTATGATAATATTTTTCTGTCCTAAACAATATTCTATAGGAGCCTATTTCATCTGTTAATTGACATTAATCCCGCTTACATTTCAAAATACGGCAATAGCTGCTGTTTTGCACAATGTCCCTCTGCGCCACCTGGCGGTCATTTCGCGAATGACTTTGAAATGCGACTGGATTATTTTTTACCGCGGTAGTTTTGCCGCGGTGCCTGGTGCGGCGGTAATAGGCATTCTGGTTGAGTACCATCTGTATGTGAGCAACATGCATGTACATGTTTGTATTTTTGAGAGAATGATGTTTATGCACGGTTATTCAAAAAACAAAAAATTAAAGTGTCTGAAATGACGCCACAAAACACATAGTAAATATGTGTTCACAATACTTTTGAGTAATGGATGTTGTCGCCTAGAGTTTTTCCTTCAAAATTATCTGAAAATCATCCTGCCTAATCATTCACATAAAACAATACATTGATTTACATTTTGTAAAACACTTTTTGTTTGGGAAGGCAATATGCGCAAAATGCAAAACTGAGATATAAAAATAAGGTGGAGAGAACGTTTGCCCAGGGCAACCTCCGTACTGCATGGCAGGGTCTTAAAAGTATGGCAGCAGTTAACTTCAGTCCTGGCTGTCGCAAGCCCATACAGGTTGCAGGCTGTAGCCCGACTTCACTATCTAATGACCTGAACATCTTCTTCACTAGATTCGAGAAAGGTAACATCTCTGATCTCAAAAGGCTAATTTCTTCACTCGACCCTGATGACTGTGGTATCACTATCGACACTGGAGAAGTGGTAAATGCCTTTAAGAGGACTAAAGTAAATAAGGCGCCAGGCCCAGATTATATCTGTGGGCGGACCCTAAAGTACTGTGCTGAGCAATTGGGGGGTGTATTCCAATACCTGTTTCAATGCTTCATTAGCCATAGCACAGTCCCCCAGTTGTGGAAACACTCTACGGTGATTCCCATACCCAAGAAGGGTACCACCAAAATCCTGACGACTTCAGGCCTGTGGCCCTAACCTCGCTGCTAATGAAGACCATGGAGAGACTCATTAAGGAATACATCACCAAGGTATCTGATCCAATGATGGATCCACTTCAATTTCCATATCGGGTGGGCAGGGGTGTCGACGATGCAAACATTTTCATCCTAGACAATATCCACAAACATCTGGAAACCCCAAACTCCACAGCCAGACTTCTGTTCGCTGACTTTTCACCGGCATTTAACACCATGCAGCCGCACATCCTGGCAGAGAAGCTCAGTAACAGAGGGTTTTGGTCAATGACACCTTCTCAGAAGTCCGGACTACGTCAACAGGTTCGCCACAAGGGTGTGTCCTTTCTTCCCTCCTCTACATCCTCTACACAGATGACTGTAGGTCTACTCAGTCAAACTGTCACATTGTGAAATATGCAGATGACACAGTCGTTCAGTCTCTGCTTTCTGGTTCCCTCCATGATCATAGTTCGGCTGTGCAGGAGTTTGTGAAGTGGTGTGAAAGGTCCGGTTTAGAGCTGAATGTGGATAAAACCAAGGAGATGATAGTGACCTTCTCACCAAAGCAGAGGCAGTTGACCGAGGCAGTCACTACTACCATTCAGGGGAAGCTGGTAGAGCTTGTAGAGGAGTATAAATACCTAGGGACTATCTTCGATAACCAGCTGAAGTTCTCGTCTAATACAGAGGAAATTCTGAAGAAATGCCATCAGCGGCAATACTTGCTCAGGAAATTAAGATCATTTGATGTAAACAAGGGCATTTTAACCACATTTTACTACTCATTTATTGAAAATGTGATAACCTTTTCCTTCACTTGTTGGTTTTACTCTATTAATCTTCAAAACAGGAACTGCTTACATCAGATTGTTAAAGTGTGTTCCAGAATTATTGGACACCCCCTGAGAGCTCTGTCCATCTTATGTGAACAGCAAACCTTGAAGACTGCCTGTAGGATCCTTCGCGATCCATCACATGCGATGTTTTTTAAGTTTGAATGGCTTCCCTCAAGGCGCAGACTCCGCTGTCAAGCTTGTAAAACCCAGAGGAGGAAGATGACCTTTGTCCGCAGTGCTGTCCTGTTACTAAACTCCAAGCCCCTGTCTGCCCCCCAAATTTTTGGGCTGCACTAAAACATGCCATAGACTGATGCACTCATCCTATTTTCTTTTCTTTTATTCTTATTTTTTATATACTACTACTTATTTATTTATTTTATTGATGATGTACTATGTGTGGTGGAATATGCTGCTCTTTGTGTCATTTAATCGCCCCTTGGGGATTAATAAAGTGATTTGAATTTAATTTAATTGAAACAAAATGTTAGCCTTTTTGTCCGTTATTTAGCACCGGCGCTGATCCACCAAAACACACCTTTTTTGTTTACAAAATAAATAATAGGTTAGCCATGGACACATTGGGATTCATGACGAATGAGAGAGTTGTGCGTGAGCCCATACATTTAAGCTTTGATCGGCTTTGTATTTTGAGATCTGGTCACCCGATTATCAGCTAATTTAACAATATTCCATTAGTTACTCCACTGGACAGTTATTTTTTTCCCAATCACGTCTCACCCATTTTTATATTCGCATACTTTACTGTGGTAAGGCAGCAAAACGCTGCCTACCTTTTTACCTGCACGTCAAATTCCAGTGTGGGGCCTACTAGAAGACCCCAGAAAGCCAGACGTATGGATCCCCAACTCGGCTTGGCTACCTAGATACTCCAGAGTCAAGCCAACTTAAAGGGTCATGAAACCCTGAACCAGATTTTCTGAGATTTTAACAGAGGTATGTGTGTTGAACACCATTGAAGACTATGGAAGTAAAATAATGCCAAATGTTTTTGAAATAAAAAAGCCTGTTGAATTGCACTACTTGAAAAATATATGCATTGCATTAGCCATGCTTGCATTTTAATGCATTGTATTTTTAGGGCTTGCATTTTTAACGGCTGAAATTCAACATGGTTGTATATTTAAGCTGTGAATATTTCAATTCAAAACATTTCAAACACATTTTCATTAATAAAAATTCAATAATCCATATTCACCTTTCATATTTCACTTCCAAAATATTCAAACTGTTTAAAAATACAACCTATAATATTCAACAGGCAATTTTCAGTCTATTTTATTTCGCTTTATAAATTCGCTTCCACAAATTCAGTGGTTCAAATTCGACAGTAAATTCAACATTGACATCCAGGAACAGCAGGAAAAGCAGTAGATTACCGAGCAAAATCTCCATCTGCTGTTAATCAACCTCACCAGCAGGGAGCGCAATCGTGTGTTGTTGACGAAGACCAGAGCAACAGTTAGAGCAAGCCATTCATTCATTCATAAAAACTGATTTATAGAAATGTAAGTGTATTTGTGATTAGTATGAGGGCTGTTTTTGTGTGTAATTCAGTGCCTTCACTGTGTAGCCTACGTATCTTTCTCTACCGTGAACGAGATTATAATGAGATTATAATTATTCCCCCGATGCTGATGTACTGAACAAATGTTACTTTTGAGGTAGACATTATATTTCTCTTGGTTGTTTAGTTGCCTTAACTTTATATCGCGGCGATGTGCTGCAGGCTACTGGGTTTCCCTCAATAATTCAGGATTGACATATAAAACGCTTAGCTTAATGGACTACACTAATACTATATGACTACAGGCAAGCAGATATGGACTCAGAATACAAACTTAATGCTCAAAGTTTCACGCTAAGCGTTCTTGACGTTGGACATTCGCACATTTAGGGACCGTCTCTAAAGTTACATACGAAATTGGTATACACGTTTCTAACTTCAATAGCATTGGAAGAGAATGACTTGCAGTCATAAAAACAACTGTAAAGGGTTCATGTAGGTGTCAGGCATGATGCACACCTTTTACATTTTTTATATGTATTTAAATAAATTGAAGTTTGCTATTGAAGTTAGAAACGTGTACCAATGTATGAAACTTTAGAGACTGTCCCTAAATGTGTGAATGTCCAACGTCAAGCCAACTTCATAACCAGTATATGATATATCACTGCTGGGAAACGCTTACTGTGAAACTTTGCGCGTTAAGTTCATATTCTGAGTTCATCTGCTTGCCTGTAGCCATATAGTACAGCCTTCTCAATAAGGTGAGAGTTTGGTCTTTTATATCTGTATTAGTCCATTAAGCTAAGCGTTTTATTATGTCCAGCAATCCTGAATTATTGAGGGAAACCCTAGCTACTGCAGCACATCGCTGTGATATAAAGTTAAGGCAACTAAACAATCAAGAGAAATATATGTCTCCCTCAAATGTAACATTTGTTCTGTACATCAGCATCGGGGGAATAATTATAATCTCATTATAATCTCGTTCACGGTAGAGAAAGATACGTAGGCTACACAGGGACTGTGAAGACACTGAATTAAACACAAAAACAGCCCTCATAATATTCACAAATACACTTACATTTCTATAAATCAGTTTTTATGAATGAATGGCTTGCTCTAACTGTTGCTCTGGTCTTCATCAACAACACGCGCTTGCACTCCCTGCTGGTGAGGTTGATTAACAGCAGATGGAGATTATGCTCGGTAATCTACTGCTTTTCCTGCAGTTCCTGGATGTCAATGTTGAATTTACTGTCGAATTTGAACCACTGAATTTGTGGAAGCGAATTTGTAAAGCGAAATAAAATGGACCGAAAATTGCCTGTTGAATATTATAGGTTGTATTTTTAAACAGTTTGAATATTTTGGAAGTGAAATATGAAAGGTGAATATGGATTATTGAATTTTTATTAATGAAAATGTGTTTGAAATGTTTTGAATTGAAATATTCACAGCTTAAATATACAACCATGTTGAATTTCAGCCCATAAAAATGCAAGCCCTAAAAATACAATGCATTAAAATGCAAGCATGGCTAATGCAATGCATATTTTTTTTCAAGTAGTGCAATTCAACAGGCTTTTTTATTTCAAAAAACATTTGGCATTATTTTACTTCCATAGAAGACACTGTTAGCATCTGGTAGATTTAATAGTAGGGGGAAAATGGTTAAATTGTAGTTTTTTCCCCCGCTATTTTCGTCTTCCGGGTTTAAAATCTGCATCGTGTCCACGTCACATCTGTAGTACTTTGGTGTCTCATAATGATTCATTCATTAATTTTCATATCCTATGAGAAGACATTGTCTCTTAATTATTCATGACACCACGTGGATCTTTCCAATGACACATGTCAAACTGTGATATTGCTGCCAAGGCTAGATCTGGCTCCGGGCGGCTGGTTGGCCATCCACCATGGACACATCTAAACTATCATCTATGCATTCTATGTCAGTGTCCATCTTTATTATGGGGCTCAGGGGGCGCGTAGATCTAGGCTATGTACGAAACTTTTATTTTAACAGAAATGTTATTATTTTCAAATATAGGCTTATGCATTTATAGTGTGTATTTAAACAAATATACATTTCATAATGACATTATAATTATACACGTACATTAATATGTTTTGAATAGAATTATGATTACTGTAGGCTAATATATAGCAGGGCATTCAGTTAGCCTACTTTTGAAAGGTCAAAAATAAGGTGTCAGTGTATTTCTTTAGACTTTAAACGCATGCTGGCTTAAATGGTGCCAAAGTACTAATTAAGCCCATGCCAGACTTCTGACTTTATTCATAAAATATCCTAATTTTATATTCTAAAATAACTACATCAACTAATTCATACATTTTCAAATGAGAGATTAATCTTGCATTTTAAGAAATTATTTTTCTTATAAACCATGTCAATATATGTGGGGAAAAAACCTAGACTAGGTTAATATTGTTGTGAAGAATTTATGCTCAGTGTTTCATAAAGTTTCATAATTCTGTAACTGGGCAGTGCTGTTGTTGAACAAATGGAAATGCTTTGTAGGCGACTGGACAAAAGAAGGTGAAGGTGATTAAGGTGGACTGGACAGAGGGGAGTGCTTGTGTAACATTAGACGGGGAAAGCACATCGTTAGCCGCATCTCGAACGCCACCGGTGACATCATTTCACTAAAGCAATACAAGCTTCCATTCGGAGCTCCGTGGAAAGTACCGGCGTTCCCGACACAAGCTTCAGATCCTCTGTGTCAGGTGTAGCTGAGCTGATTCTGCAGTCTTGATCAATCACAGGAAACAATCATAAAATTAACTACTGGCCATGTGCCAAATATTTTTCCTCGTAACATTATGATGACTGGTAACCTTTTTATCATAGAATTATGTCAAATAACTTTGCTAATTGAGCACTTCGCTAATGCTAACTTATTCTTATGTAGGCTACACATATACCTACCCCTAATAACTAAACCCCCCCAATAACCAAAACTAGCAAGTACAAACAACATTGGGTCTTCCTAACATTGGAACTTCCTAACATTGTCCGGGAAGCAGACACACTCTGTCAGTTCAAATCTAGATTAAAGACACATCTCTTCGGCCTAGCATTCACATAACTCATTATAGACTTCTATAACTCAATGTTAGGCTGCATAGATTAGGTGAGCCGGAACCGGGAACACCATTTTGGCTGTACAGCAGCTCTAGATTAAAGTTATTGTCCAGCTAAAGTTAGATTTGATTGATTCACTTCCGTCGCAACGGTCATTAGTTATTAACTTAGGCACCGCTAACACGACACCGTTCTAACAGAAAACCCTTAATGTAATCCGGCCGCTCATTTGAACAAAACTGTGCCTGGTGTCTCAAGAGCGCAAACCATGAAATAATAATGATTTTATTTCTTTCTTTTTTCCGCTTCCGCATAGCCACGTGAACAAGAATTATCCCGACAACGTTTTATCTGTACAGAGGTAAAGGGAAGGGAGGAAGGCCTTCACAGGGGAGAGGCTAGTTGGCACTTCAGGACTGCGTTTTCATCGGGTCCAGGCGCTGGTCCTTCCTCAGATCTGGATACGGCCTGGATCCGGTGGACTGCGGTGAACCTCGGGATAAACAAAGACACTAAAATTAGCGTAGACGCCATTCTTCTTATGATGTAACGAGTACATCAGGATTTATGGGAAGTGTTCCCGGTGTATCGCTGTAAAGCTGCTTTGAAACAATCTACGTTGTTAAAAGCGCTATATAAATGAAGATGACTTGACTTGATTTTTCTGCCCTCCAACCAGCTATCAACAACACAGAAATGTGATGCTGTTAAAACAAAAGCTCGCGATCCACCGCTGCACTCATTGCTGTAGAACCACCAGCACTGGGAGAGTCTTCCTAGAAGAACACGGACACACTCGCTCGTTGTAAACAACAGTACTCTTCAGCGACCTCGAGACCGACCGGCTCCGAAGCGAAAGACAACTGATGCGTGCGTCCACTTTCATATTTATACCCGCACTGCGGGACAGGGCGCGTGATGCGATTCACGCACGCCAATGTCCATTGTCTCGTTTTGACAATACTCGAAGATGACAGGCCCCCTAGCGTGATCCCAATCAGTCGACTGAAAGGGAAACTGGCTTTCAGATATTCCAAGAGATGACAAGAAATTTAAATTTTCAATATGAGAAAATGTGATGCGTAACTGTCTCTCCTGAAACTCTGCAATGTGGCCATTGGTCCTCTTGGTAGCATTAAAATTTAAATAAAACTTTTTTTTTCTCAATTCAGCACCATTATCTACTATTGCTCAATTCTGCAAAATTCAAAAAAGATTTTCATGTAATATTAATATAATGTTCTCTGTTTCCATTTACAGGTCTGAAGTCAGTCTCTTATTATGAAGAACAGACAGAACAGTGTCTCTGAGAAGAGGAAGAGATCTTCATCTCAATCTCCAGAACCCAGCTGTGTTTCTCTGAGGAGTGGCAGATCCATGTCTCTTCCTCCTCCTGAATTCAGTGATGAAGCAGTGACCTTTGACCCTGTGTGAGTATAAACAAACTAGTATTAGACATTTATTGAAGAAAATCATTGGATAATGTAAATGTGTACTTGTATAGCAAGTAGGGATGCCCCGATACCACTTTTTCACTTCCGATACCGATGCCGCAGCTTTGGCTATTTGCAGATACCAATATCAATCCGATATTTTTATTTTATTCTTGAACTAATAATAATAATAATTAAAGCTGCAAGCAGCATTTGAGCGGGGTTCAAGCTTTTAAGGCCTTTAAGCACATTAGCATTTACAAAAGACATTAAGATTTATTTAGCATTTAACCACTGACATCATAGATGAAAAATACCATTTACAGCCAATACAGGCAATTTACCATAAGATATATATTTATGGTTTTCAACGCTTTTTACCAGTTATAGCGCCACCTATGGCCCGATCTCCATGATATTTTGCATGCTTGTTAACGATGTTATGACACATATGCCCACCAACTTTTGCGAGTTTTCCTTTAGGATTTGTAAGCTTTTGAGTGTATTTTGCCACACCCATTTTCTAAACGACCCTGATATAACCATCTAAATGCAAAAGTTCAACTTTTTTTGGACAATTATTGATCTAGAGAGTCCAGAGATTTGTACTAGACTGGTTTGGTTCCGATCGGGCGAAAAACCTAGGACTAGTTTGCGAAAGTAGGTTTTAAACATGTTTGTGAATATTTAATGAACGATTTGATTGACAGAAGTGGTTCTAGAGGCAAAGTTGTTCAGCATGAGGAGATCTATCAAATGATATGCATATTGTTTGGATGTGTGTAACACCACGTGATTACAGAGCCGTAAAACTCGTTAGCACCAACTAGTGGCTGATTTTTTTCAAAATTCTTACAGATAAGAATTTTCTCTTACATGAGTTGAACATGCCCATCGAGTTTCGTTCCGATCGGCCTCCGTTAACCTGGTCTAATATGTGCTCAAATTCATTGGCCAATGGCGGCCATGTTTTTCGCGATACGCCAATGTCCTTATATACATACATGGCACCTTGGACCAAGACACTGCATACCAATTTTCAAGTCAATCAGACTAACGGTCAGGTGGTCATAGCCCTTTTTATGTTTTTTTTTATGTTATAGCGCCACCTAGAGATCATTCGTCGCAATTTTTTTATTGTGACCTCAGATTGAACTCATACACATGTACACCGAGATTGGTGAAGTTATCTCATTTCCTTCTTGAGTTATAGACATTTTAGTAAAATAGGCTCCGCCCACAAAGTTCATTTTGCGGCCCTTAGCAACCGTGAATCGAAATTTAAACTTTTTTTTTGACAATTATTGATATTCAGACTCCAGAGAACATTTAGTTTGCAAACTAGACATTTAGTTGATATAAGACACTTGAGTCTACGCCTTACAGTCTAGGAGTTATGAGCCGTTTCGCGCAATTGATTGCTGTAGCGCCACCTATAGGACAATCGGGGTCATACTCTCTCAACCTCTCCTCGATTTTTGTACTATTCTGCCTTCTCACACAGGTTCATGGATCTAAATATCATTACAGCCCTAATATTATATATATATATATACCGTATTTTCCGGACTATAGGCTAAGTCAAGTCTATAAGACTTCTTAGTAATTCTGAAAATATTACTATAAATTACAGCAACACCTCCTCCTTTGCGTTTCAGACGAGGTTCATCTTTATAACCGTAATCTTGTGGGGTGGACTCATTTAAAGTACCGTATTTTCCGGACTATGAGTCGCACTTTTTTTCATAGGTTTGCTGGTCCTGCGACTTATAGTCAGGTGCGACTTATATATCAAAATTAATTCATACTGACTGAGATGAACCAAGAGAAAGCATTACCGTTGAAGAATAACACATTTTAGGAATCTATTTCAGATATGCTTTCTTGCATAAACATCACGGTGAAGAATACTGATTTTAGCATTTGAGGCATAGATGAAGATAAAGTCAAGCAATTCAGGTCTCTGACATTAGCTTTTATCTTTATGCACTTTCTGACCATTAAGCTCAAGGTACAGCGGTGCCTTTGTCTCTATGATAATGTTAAGGTTTGAGCAATCAAGTCAGGATGATTGGATTAGCAATACAATAGAGTGTTATATACTGATTGGTTCGGTTTCTCTGGAGCAATCTAGTCCCTCCTCCTTGGAATGGAGATAAATTTCAATGTAATCTGCTTTAGATTCAGACTGATTTTGGAACTTGCAGCCGCGCTCAATAAAGAAGAACTTCTAATTTGAATGTGATCCAAAAGTCTCCTGATTCCTGCTTCGATGAAAGAAAACTTTACAACTACGTCTACAGCCCCGAGAGGGCGCTCTAGCTAGCGGAGTTGTTCAGAAGCGACACCGAGGAAGAACTCAATGGATTCAGTGTTGAGGAGTGAGATCGGGAGCTTGGTGAACTTGCTGACCGGTAACTTGTTGGTAGGGGTGTGCCGGTTTCAGAATTGGTGATGACGGTTATGATGTGAGTCAAATGTGACGGTTCGTAACATAACCGTCGTTTTTTTTTTAAATCCTTAAAAAAAAAAAAAGCAATGAACATGCTTTGTTTTAAATAAATCACACACACTAAACAAATCCTTTTAAAAACGTAGGCTGCTTAAATTATATAAGAGCTGCATAAAAATGAATGAGTAGGCCTAAATTACAAATGATAAAATCTACATACCTTTATCAAAGGAAAAAAAAGTCGAACAACGATTGTTGTGATAATACCTTAATTAAACTAACTAAATACAGGAAACAAAAAAAGTGCAATGACATTTTAAATTCCTAATCTTTTTTGACTTCAAAGTTCCGTGACAGGAACACCAACATGTTCACTTTACTCGGTTTTAGTGACGATCTGACTGGGGTAGCTATCTTACCCGCAGTGCTAAAAACTCGCTCTGATGCTGTGCTTGTAGCACAAATACACATGTATTTACGTGCCAATTTTGCTAAGAGCGGATAGCGTGTGTCTCCCCACCATGCTAGTGGATTAGCCGTAGAGTCAATTGGTTCTTCTTGGAGATAGCGGGTTAACTCCGTGTCAGCGCGCGCTCTGATCGGTAAAGGGGCAGATATTTCAGACCTCCGTTTATTAGGGAGATCTCCAAGATTTCTCAAAGCCGCACCCGTCTAGAAAGGATGTAGCAAAGATATTTAATGCTAATGCATGAGGCATAGGCATAGTTTCATTAATTTACGATGAGATGCGCTCTAGTTCACAATGCAATGCAAGTGAACGCGGCGCGCCGGCCCGGCGCCTCCATGTCACGGTTATTATATTGTCTGCTATATTATTAAATACATGCAATTGGTTGATGAAACATTTATTAAAATTAAGGTACAATTTGTACAAAACGAAATTCGCTTTAAGGAAAGGCTTACAAAGCAAAACTTATATGAAGTGGTAGGCTAAAAATCATTTCTGTCGATTTACAAAACAAAACTTCATTAAGTGGTAAAAACCATGTCTCCCGATGTATTGTATGGCGCATATTATGATCCTATCTAAAAAAATTTTAAAAAATTGTTTTTTTTTATGTTTGTAAAAAATATTTTAATAACACGGTTTTGGCGGTTATAGAGTTCTAATGACGGTGTTTAACTATAACCGTCGGTCTCACGGTTATATACTAACCGTCACACCCCTACTTGTTGGACTCGCTGGCTAATGTTAATTTAGCCTATTCAGCCTCCCAGGTGTATGTTCTTTATGCTGTTGTGTAGGGTTTCCCGCAGAAAATGTGTTAGTTAAGGTGTAACGTAACTTTGTGTAACTTAACTTAACTTTGTGTTAGCCTACGTGTCGCCACCATACACAGCAGCATAAATGCTCCTGTTAAATTATTTGTTATTAAAGCATTAACATTCACAAACCACTGTTAATTTAACATAAAAGCGAGCAGCTTGCGTGCATGGTTTGCCGAGACTGAATGCACGCTCCCTTAATAATTCTTAAAAAGCTGACATCAGTTCATCGCGATCTCATACATCTGTTATTATCAATGAAGCTGACCCTAACCCTAACCCTGAAATATCTTTTATAATCCGAGGATTTGCCAGCATGCAGAATTCAGCACTGAACAGAAAGTCAGTTTTGAGCCATGAGGGGATTCTCTCTTAAATGCTTCTGATTGGCCATTGCGTTCCAGAAATCAACACATATGTCTGTGATTGGCTACATCGCTCAACGCTGCAAACATGTTACAAATAGAAACTCTGGCCTGTAAATCGTTTTTCGCTTTTCTGCAACAGATGAATAAAAATGTATTAGTTTTTTATGTTTTATTCATAGATATTTCTATTTAATCGTTTTATTCTCCCGCAGCCGGACACACACAGTGAGTGCATTACCGCCCGCGCTCGCACTCGGCCATCAAATCTAGTCCCGCACCGCACGTCTCTAGATCACGGGCCCGGCCCGAGTATAGCAGCGGGACTATCTAACTCTAAACAGGACAGAGTAACACGGCGGACATCGCTCATATAAAAAATTTTGAGGACGTAGTTAAGGCGGCAGGCGTGTGTTGCTTAGTTCCAAAGTGCTGCGGGAAACCGTGTGTTACGTTAACACACCAGACACTATTCAGCTGTTGTTCTGTGTGCTGTTGTGGAGCTAAATAACTTGCCTTTCCAGATTAAATGTCTGTTCTTGGTCTTGGATTTTGTGAAATAAATTTCTAAATAAATGCGACTTATAGTCCAGTGCGACTTATATATGTTTTTTTCCTCTTCATGACGCATTTTTTGACTCATGCGACTTATACTCCAGAGCGACTTATAATCCGGAAAATACGGTAATGTAATCGTTTGGTTTTAGCCAGGTTTCTGTCAAACACAGCAAATCTAGGTTATAATCTGAAATCATATTATTAACAATAAGTGCTTTTGAAGTAAGAGATCGAATATTCAGCAACCCAAGCTTTATCATTTGCTCATCCGTACTATATCTGTTTTTAATTTGTTGAACATCAATTACATTTTTAACCTTAGATGGGTTTGAACGTTTTTTGGATTTCCAAGTTCGGGGAACAGACACAGTCTCTATATGATGATATCTAGGTGAAAGAGGCTCTATGTGATGATATCTAGGTGAAAGAGTCTCTATGTGATGATATCTAGGTGAAAGAGGCTCTATATGATGATATCTAGGTGAAAGAGGCTCTATATGATGATATCTAGATGAAAGAGGCTCTATATGATGATATCTAGGTGAAAGAGGCTCTATATGATGATATCTAGGTGAAAGAGTCTCTATGTGATGATATCTAGGTGAAAGAGGCTCTATATGATGATATCTAGGTGAAAGAGGCTCTATGTGATGATATCTAGGTGAAAGAGTCTCTATATGATGATATCTAGGTGAAAGAGTCTCTATATGATGATATCTAGGTGAAAGAGTCTCTATATGATGATATCTAGGTGAAAGAGTCTCTATATGATGATATCTAGGTGAAAGAGTCTCTATATGATGATATCTAGGTGAAAGAGTCTCTATATGATGATATCTAGGTGAAAGAGTCTCTATATGATGATATCTAGGTGAAAGAGTCTATATATGATGATATCTAGGTGAAAGAGTCTCTATATGATGATATCTAGGGGAAAGAGTCTCTATATGATGATATCTAGGTGAAAGAGTCTCTATATGATGATATCTAGGTGAAAGAGTCTCTATATGATGATATCTAGGAGAAAGAGGCTCTATATGATGATATCTAGGTGAAAGAGTCTCTATATGATGATATCTAGGTGAAAGAGTCTCTATGTGATGATATCTAGGTGAAAGAGGCTCTATATGATGATATCTAGGTGAAAGAGTCTCTATATGATGATATCTAGACGAAAGAGGCTCTATATGATGATATCTAGGAGAAAGAGGCTCTATATGATGATATCTAGGAGAAAGAGGCTCTATATGATGATATCTAGGTGAAAGAGTCTCTATATGATGATATCTAGGTGAAAGAGTCTCTATGTGATGATATCTAGGTGAAAGAGGCTCTATATGATGATATCTAGGTGAAAGAGGCTCTATGTGATGATATCTAGGTGAAAGAGTCTCTATATGATGATATCTAGGTGAAAGAGGCTCTATATGATGATATCTAGGTGAAAGAGTCTCTATATGATGATATCTAGGTGAAAGAGTCTCTATATGATGATATCTAGGTGAAAGAGTCTCTATATGATGATATCTAGGTGAAAGAGTCTCTATATGATGATATCTAGGTGAAAGAGTCTCTATATGATGATATCTAGGTGAAAGAGTCTCTATATGATGATATCTAGGTGAAAGAGTCTCTATATGATGATATCTAGGTGAAAGAGTCTCTATATGATGATATCTAGGTGAAAGAGTCTCTATATGATGATATCTAGGGGAAAGAGTCTCTATATGATGATATCTAGGGGAAAGAGTCTCTATATGATGATATCTAGGTGAAAGAGGCTCTATATGATGATATCTAGGTGAAAGAGTCTATATATGATGATATCTAGGTGAAAGAGTCTCTATATGATGATATCTAGGTGAAAGAGTCTCTATATGATGATATCTAGGTGAAAGAGTCTCTATATGATGATATCTAGGTGAGAGAGTCTCTATATGATGATATCTAGGTGAAAGAGGCTCTATATGATGATATCTAGACGAAAGAGGCTCTATATGATGATATCTAGGAGAAAGAGGCTCTATATGATGATATCTAGGTGAAAGAGGCTCTATATGATGATATCTAGGTGAAAGAGTCTCTATATGATGATATCTAGGTGAAAGAGTCTCTATATGATGATATCTAGGGGAAAGAGTCTCTATATGATGATATCTAGGTGAAAGAGTCTCTATATGATGATATCTAGGTGAAAGAGTCTCTATATGATGATATCTAGGTGAAAGAGTCTCTATATGATGATATCTAGGGGAAAGAGTCTCTATATGATGATATCTAGGTGAAAGAGTCTCTATATGATGATATCTAGGTGAAAGAGGCTCTATATGATGATATCTAGGGGAAAGAGTCTATATATGATGATAGCTAGGTGAAAGAGTCTCTATATGATGATATCTAGGTGAAAGAGTCTCTATATGATGATATCTAGGTGAGAGAGTCTCTATATGATGATATCTAGGGGAAAGAGGCTCTATATGATGATATCTAGGGGAAAGAGTCTCTATATGATGATATCTAGGTGAAAGAGGCTCTATATGATGATATCTAGGTGAAAGAGTCTATATATGATGATATCTAGGTGAAAGAGTCTCTATATGATGATATCTAGGTGAAAGAGGCTCTATATGATGATATCTAGGGGAAAGAGGCTCTATATGATGATATCTAGGTGAAAGAGTCTCTATATGATGATATCTAGGTGAAAGAGTCTCTATATGATGATATCTAGGTGAAAGAGGCTCTATATGATGATATCTAGGGGAAAGAGTCTCTATATGATGATATCTAGGTGAAAGAGGCTCTATATGATGATATCTAGGTGAAAGAGTCTATATATGATGATATCTAGGTGAAAGAGTCTCTATATGATGATATCTAGGTGAAAGAGTCTCTATATGATGATATCTAGGTGAAAGAGTCTCTATATGATGATATCTAGGTGAGAGAGTCTCTATATGATGATATCTAGGTGAAAGAGTCTCTATATGATGATATCTAGGTGAAAGAGTCTCTATATGATGATATCTAGGTGAAAGAGGCTCTATATGATGATATCTAGGAGAAAGAGTCTCTATATGATGATATCTAGGTGAAAGAGTCTCTATATGATGATATCTAGGTGAGAGAGTCTCTATATGATGATATCTAGGGGAAAGAGTCTCTATATGATGATATCTAGGTGAAAGAGTCTCTATATGATGATATCTAGGTGAAAGAGTCTCTATATGATGATATCTAGGAGAAAGAGGCTCTATATGATGATATCTAGGGGAAAGAGTCTCTATGTGATGATATCTAGGTGAAAGAGTCTCTATATGATGATATCTAGGTGAAAGAGGCTCTATATGATGATATCTAGGAGAAAGAGGCTCTATATGATGATATCTAGGTGAAAGAGGCTCTATATGATGATATCTTGGTGAAAGAGTCTCTATATGATGATATCTAGGTGAAAGAGTCTCTATATGATGATATCTAGGTGAAAGAGTCTCTATATGATGATATCTAGGAGAAAGAGGCTCTATATGATGATATCTAGGTGAAAGAGTCTCTATATGATGATATCTAGGTGAAAGAGTCTCTATATGATGATATCTAGGTGAGAGAGTCTCTATATGATGATATCTAGGGGAAAGAGGCTCTATATGATGATATCTAGGTGAAAGAGTCTCTATATGATGATATCTAGGTGAAAGAGTCTCTATATGATGATATCTAGGAGAAAGAGGCTCTATATGATGATATCTAGGGGAAAGAGTCTCTATGTGATGATATCTAGGTGAAAGAGGCTCTATATGATGATATCTTGGTGAAAGAGTCTCTATATGATGATATCTAGGTGAAAGAGTCTCTATATGATGATATCTAGGTGAAAGAGTCTCTATATGATGATATCTAGGAGAAAGAGGCTCTATATGATGATATCTAGGGGGAAAGAGTCTCTATGTGATGATATCTAGGTGAAAGAGGCTCTATATGATGATATCTAGGTGAAAGAGTCTCTATATGATGATATCTAGGTGAAAGAGTCTCTATATGATGATATCTAGGTGAAAGAGGCTCTATATGATGATATCTAGGTGAAAGAGTCTCTATATGATGATATCTAGGTGAAAGAGTCTCTATATGATGATATCTAGGTGAAAGAGTCTCTATATGATGATATCTAGGAGAAAGAGGCTCTATATGATGATATCTAGGTGAAAGAGTCTCTATAATGATGATATCTAGGTGAAAGAGTCTCTATATGATGATATCTAGGTGAAAGAGTCTCTATATGATGATATCTAGGGGAAAGAGACTCTATATGATGATATCTAGGTGAAAGAGGCTCTATGTGATGATATCTAGGTGAAAGAGGCTCTATGTGATGATATCTAGGTGAAAGAGGCTCTATATGATGATATCTAGGTGAAAGAGGCTCTATATGATGATATCTAGGTGAAAGAGTCTCTATATGATGATATCTAGGGGAAAGAGTCTCTATATGATGATATCTAGGTGAAAGAGTCTCTATATGATGATATCTAGGGGAAAGAGTCTCTATGTGATGATATCTAAGTGAAAGAGGCTCTATGTGATGATATCTAGGTGAAAGAGGCTCTATATGATGATATCTAGGTGAAAGAGGCTCTATGTGATGGGATTTATCTGACCTTGGTGACGTGAGGCCGCTAGCAGACGGTCGGTTAAGCCAGTCTGTCTGCTTCCTGACCTGAGCCCCAGATTGTCATTTTTTATCTCTAAGACTATGAGCCAAATTACTAGAGAGAAGAGCAGCACCATCCCAGGAGGGACGAATACCTCTTTTCAACAGGTCAGGTTTGCCCCTAAAACTTTTCCAATTGTCTATAAACCCTATATTATTTTGCGGACACCACTTAGACAGCCAGCCATTGAGTGAGGACAGTCTACTAACTATCTCATCACTCCGGCGAACAGGAAGGGGGCCAGAGCAGATTACAGTGCTTGACATCGTACTTGCGAGTTCACACACCTCTTTAATATTAATTTTGGTGATCTCCGACTGGCGGAGTCGAACATCATTAGTGCCGACGTTATGGTAATCGGAACGGAAGAGGGGTGGTTTGTCCCGCGACTACAGCGTCTCACAGTCACCCAGTTGCCCTGCTGCATGGGCTCTACATTCTTTACTCTAAATGACTCTAAAATTCTTAAATAAAGATTCTTTACTCTAAAACTTCACTATATGCTCGGACAGGATGAGCTGCAAAATACACACCATACGAGGTGGTCAACCCATTGTATTTGTTTTTTATATCATTTTATATTTTATATACATTGTATTTATAATTAATATTAGGATAGACTAGAGATATTATCTTCTGTTATAATTAATATTATTGCTATTATTATTACCTATTATCCGCCTGCACGAGACTTGTCTTGTGTGCATGTACTGGTCAAATAATGGCAAACATTTTGTTAAAGATTATAACATCTTTGACAAAAAACAAAACACAAGTTTGTGAGTGTGAGAGTTTGTGAGTGTGTGCGTCTGTGAGTGTGAGAGTTTGTGAGTGTGTGCGTCTGTGAGTGTGAGAGTTTGTGAGTGTGTGCGTCTGTGAGTGTATTGTAGAGAACAAGTTATGATGTTTAAACCAATCCTGTTAAGTTTTCTGATTTGTATTTTTCTTTATTTTTTAAAAATGATTTATTGTTCTGACAGCTCAGGTCCCTTTAAACAAAAATATACATATTTTTGTGCACTTTATTTAAAAAAAGCCTATATATTTGGCAGATGTAAAGCATACATGTGTACGTTTTTTTGTGTTAGTCCATTTAAAAAAAAAAAAAAGACTTTAACAGCTCAGGGATGTTCGAGGAGCAACCTGTGTGTACTTTCTGAAGATTTGAGTGTGAGACTACAGTCAACTACAGACTGACTACATTAAACAGCTGGCAGAACTAAAGGAATCGTTATTTCTGTATGTTTACCAGGAGGAATTCAGAGAAGAGGAAGAGGAAGAAATATTTTTCTCCAGAAGCCAGCTGTGTGTTTTTGAAGAGTGACAGATCCATGAATGATGCTCATAAATTCAGTGATGATGAAGCAGTGACCTCTGACCCCAGGTGAGTGTAAACCTGTAGTGAATAATTTATCGGCATGATTGTTGTCAAAAACATTGAATTCACACAGTCTGGGTTTTTGTGTAATATTTGATTTCACCTCAAATATATGGACTAAAGTTCAGTGATGGAAAATTTACTTTGACTTTACATTTTTAACTCTTGAAAAATTAACTTTTAATTTTAAATTGAACCTGAAATGTGAGACGTTAATTATACAGAAAATACAAGATTTACATCTGTTTTGATTTACTGTGTGAAATGTATTTTGATTGTATTCATACATTAAAGGGCACCTATTATGACATTTAAAATGTTCCTAATGTTGTTGTGGGAGTCCCCAACAACAGTTTTACATGCATGCAATGACAAAAAACACTTTTGTTTTCGTATAATATGCATTTATTTTTACCTGATTTGCTCACCGACTCCCAAATGAATCGTTCAACGACTCTTTTTTCAAACCCCTCCTCTGCGCGACGCTAATCTGCGATTGGTCAGATGACCCAGCAGTGTTTACAGAGATAATACTTATTTTTAACACGGAGTACAATGATGCTTTTATCAATTAAATTGTATTATAATAATGATTATAGTCCACTGCTTTATAGTTTGTAGTAAAAAACGAAAAATAAGATAAAGAATGTAATGTTATGTTAGCGAGCATATCCCAGAGTTCATATTGTAAAAGCACAATCAGTCTTTGTTTGCGTTAGCCCGATGCATAAACATAACGTTTTTACACACAAAAAAATGCAGTTACGTTACTACGAGGTATTATTCTATTCTTTAAGACAACTCCGAAAACAACGACAAACACTTCACATATCTCAATACAATTGTCATTGAAGACCTAGAAGCTAAACGGTGCTTACACAACAAACAAAATTATTATTAAGCATGCTACATAAAATATAAAAGCAAAAATTATTAATAACACTTACAGGTTGTGATACGGAGGAGGAAGCTGATGCAAATACACTTGGAACTGAACCTTCCTTCAATATCAGCCGGCTCGCGAATCCCAGTTTGATTGCATTTAAAAAGCAATCGTCTTCAAAATGACGCGAACAAAGCACAAGGCTCGGACTATACTTCTGTGGTATAGTGAATTGTAGCCACTTAGTCTTCAAATGCTCCTCCTTGGGCAGATGAAAAAAGTTTGCTTTTGACTCGCACTTCAGAACACAGCGTCTCGTCGCCATGATATTTTCCCTGCTGGCCTTGGAGCGCAATAAGTGGGCGTATCGTATTCAAATAACTTGACAAGTTGACGTCATCTAGTCAAAGAAAAAGCTTCGGTCTTCTAACGATTCATAAAAATGACTCAGAGTCGACTCTCACTTTTGAAAGACAATAACTTTATATACGGTGCACTTTCATATTTCAAACTTTGCAGGATGTTTTTGTTCACCTAGATCTATGTTACACACTACATGAAAGGTAAATTTCAAAATTCCATAATAGGTGCCCTTTAAACCAGTGTTTCCCAACCCTGTTTCTGGAGGCACACCAACACTAGACATTTTCCAACTCTTCCTAATCAACCACACCTGAATCATCTCAACAGCTCATTATAAAGACTCCAAGACCAGAAATATGGCTCGGATAAGGGAGACATCCAAAACGTGCACTGTTGGGCTGCGTTCCAGTCCACTTTTAGACACGCACTTGCAAACTTTCCTAAGCACTTACCCATCGGGGGAATCCCTGCCGCCATGAAGTGGACGAGGGAAGTTTATATGGACAGAAATCTGTTAAAATCGAGGGAGCGAGTCTACGTCATATGTACACTTCAGGCAGCTCCATATACCACAAACAGCCTGGGTTCTCCAAGGTTTTTTTCTCCATTCTGTCACCTGATGGAGTTTTGGTTCCTTGCCGCTGTTGCCTTGCCTTCTGGCTTGCTTAGTTGGGGGACATTTAATATTCAACAATATTATAGATCTGCCTTAAAGGTGGACGATGATGAAATTGTTTTTTGTATTATTTTCATGTTATCACTGTGAAGCTGCTTCGATATAATCTGTATTGTAAAAAAGCGCTATATAAATAAAGGTGACTTGACTTGACAATGCAACATGATTGTGACGTCAATGCATATTGCGTTTCATTTACCCCACCACAAACAACTCTGATATATAATTCTTAATTTTTTTTATTTAAACAATTCAAACATACATACATATATAAGGCTGCATTAAACAATTTTGTAAGGGAAAAATATAAATAATAAAATCAACCCCATAGTTGATTCTAAGTGATCAAGGGCTTAGCCCATTGCAAAGGTTCCGCCAGTAGTGGGCACTCATGCAACGTAAGCAATGACAGACATCCGAGTGAACGAGACGGAGGGAAGTTAGCGAGTGAAGGGCATGAAAAGTTTGGACTGGAACGCAGCCTTGGTGTGCCTCCAGGAGCAGGGTTGGGAAACACTGTATTAAACTCTTCGTTTTTTGTTTCAGCAGTGTGAATAGAAATGATCAGACTGGAGACCAGGATTCTCCTCAAACAGTGAATGATAAACTACAGGGAGTCAAATACCAACTCAAAACCAGCATGAAGAACAAGTATGAGAGATTATTTGAAGGTCTGAAACTCCAAGGGAATGAAACCCTCCTGAACAGGATCTATACACAGCTCTACATCATAGAGGGAGGGAGTGAAGGAGTGAATGAAGAACATGAGGTTTTACAGATGGAGAAAACAGCCAGAACACAACATTCACAAGACACTCCAATCTACTGCAATGACATCTTTAAAGCCTCTCCTGAACCAGGACGTGAGGAGAAAGAGCAGATCAAGACTGTTCTTACTAAAGGCATCGCTGGCATCGGGAAAACCGTCTCTGTGCAGAAGTTCATTCTGGACTGGGCCGAGGGAAAAAGACAAATCAGGATGTAGATTTCATGTTTGTGCTTACATTTCGAGAGCTGAACTTGATCCGAGATCACCAGTACAGTCTTCACAGACTTCTGCTGGACTTTCATCCTGAACTTCAAGATCTGGACTCAAAGATTTATGAGGAGTGTAAAGTTGTGTTCATCTTTGATGGTCTGGATGAAAGCAGAATGACACTGATGTTTTCAGACGCTCAGAAAGTCTCTGATGTGACTGAGACTTCATCAGTGGATGTGTTGATGTCAAACCTCATGAAAGGAGATCTGCTTCCCTCGGCTCTCATCTGGATCACCTCCAGACCAGCAGCAGCCAATCAGATCCCCTCCAAATACATCAACCGTCTGACAGAGATTCAGGGATTCGATGATCCTCAGAAGGAGAAATATTTCAGGAAGAGAATCAGTGACGAGCATCAAGCCAGCAGAATCATCTCACACATCAGAAGAGCAAGAAGCCTCTACATCATGTGCCACATACCCGTCTTCTGCTGGATCTCATCCACTGTGCTTCAGAAGCTCCTGGAAGAAGATCTGAGTGCAGAAATTCCTCAAACTCTGACTGAGATGTACATCCACTTCCTGCTGATTCAGATCAACATGAGGAATCAGAAGTATGAAGAGAGAGATCCAGAGAAACCCCTGCAGTCCAACAGTGAAGTGATTGTGAAACTTGCTGAAGTGGCTTTCCATCAGCTGATGAAGGGCAATGTGATGTTCTATGAGGAGGACCTGATTGAGAGCGGCATAGACGTCACTGACGCCTCAGTGTATTCTGGGATTTGCACTGAGATCTTTAAGGAGGAATCTGTAATGCATCAGAAGAAAGTCTACAGCTTCATTCATCTGAGCGTCCAGGAGTTTCTCGCTGCCTTCTATGCATTTTACCATTATGTAATGAAACACGTTGACACATTGCAGCTTTGTGATGTGATACATAATCTGCATAGAGATGCAGTAAATAAAGCCCTTGAGAGTGAGAATGGACGGCTAGATCTGTTCCTGCGGTTCCTGCTGGGCATCTCACTGGAGTCCAATCAGAGACTCTTGCAGGATCTGCTGACACACACAGAGAACAGCTCAGAGAGCATCAGGAGAACCACACAGTACATTAAAGAGAAGATTAGAGATGGACATGAACTCTCCACTGAAAGATCCATCAATCTGTTCCTCTGTCTGCTAGAAGTGAAAGATCAGACTCTGTCCAAAGAGATTCAGGAGTTTGTGAAATCTGACAAACACTCAGAGGAGAAACTCTCTCCTGCTCACTGCTCAACAATCGCCTACATGCTTCAGATGTCAGAGGAGGTGCTGGATGAGCTGGACCTCAAGAGATACAACACGTCAGATGAGGGTAGAAGAAGACTGATACCAGCTGTGGTCAACTGCAGAAAAGCTCTGTGAGTGTTTAATTATTAATAAATGAAGAATCGTGTTTATATTTTACCCAAGTGTTGAACTTAAAAATGAGCTCTACTAGAACCGGTTTTCATACTTGAAACAACTGAAACAACAACAACTGAATTTTAACAAACACTATACAAACTGTAAAACACTAAAGTGCAAAAGAAAGTGCAAAACAACATTGTCAAAATGCAGAGGTGGGAATAATAGATGTTGATTTCATGCTTGAACCCCTAATAATAAAAATCCTTACAATTACAATTGGCTTTCAGATAAAAAAATTATATAAATAAAAATTCAGCAATTCTTTTGCAGAAATATGACCACATTTTTGCTTTGTCTGGCAAAATATGACACCTCTCCTGACTTATCGCATGTCCTGCACAAGGTGAGCGTTATTTTAGAATGCATCACCTTAAATGCCGTGACGCGAAACCCCTCATGGAAGAAGAATGCCGTCATGTTTACAACTGTGACAATAAGCGCTCATCAGGATTAGATGTATGCCGGTCTGTTGTAGGGACATCGACTTAGTCACACTCACAGACACACTAAACATGACGCGGAACAAAACAAACTTTGATTGATTACCTGCTTGTGTATTTTACAAACTATAAATGTATTGTTTTGCTAGTATTTGTGCATTTAAATGTTGAAACCTAAAATAAACTTTGTGGTTGAAAACAATTAATAGTTGATATGACAGCGCTGATCGCGTCTCTCTCTGTCTGGCTCAGCGTCAGATTTGGAGATTTGAATTTAGAAGTTGATGACCACACGATCTGAACGTTGTAATGACACTGGTGTGAACAATCGTACGTGTCGAATGGTTAACTAGCGGAGAACATTCGGAGAACCAGAGGGCAAATATTTCAGCCGACAGCTTTTGAGGCATTTAAGTGGCACCGAAAGGAGGTTACATACCGGGTTTCAGTACCCAACACTAGAAGGTACCAACATAATAAACACACTAAGCAAAACACCCTCTAATTATCATTATCGAGAATTTATATTATTTTTCGTCAATATCGCACAACCCTAATTATGATTATATATTAGTTGTATTACTTATAGCTTAAGTTAGTGCTATGACCCAGAATCTTCCCTACCTAAATTTATGTTCAGGAGGATCCTTTCATATTCATAATTCAAAACTTAAGAATTTTTTTATATTCAGTAAAGTATTGTTACAGTTTTCAATGTTAACCCTCTGGGGTTTGGGGTGTTTTCTGGGCCCTGGAGATGTTCTGATGTAAATCCAAACTCAATGAAAACCAGAGGAATGATGAAGTTTGGTGCTTTGTTTTGAGGTAATGAAGCCGATTACGGGTTTGCGTTCCTTCATGTCGACGATTTGCATGTCAACCTCTTTTGCGAGCGTGGGTGTAGTCACATTAAAACTAATGAGCAAGCGTTTGAGAAACTGGACATCTTGTTGGTTTTATACCAATTACTTAATTTAAAAGTACACACTTAAATCTTCATAAAAATATATTGCTGATAAATATGTGACAAGTATTCGCTGAGTTTTGTTTCAGTGTATAGACGTGCTCAAAAAAAAAGTTCACGAGACGGCACACCATGTTTATTTTCTTTATTTTACAAAAGCACAATGTTTTGTTTTGATTGTTAGTGAATACATACAAAAGTAGATATCTCACCGATTATTTTTCTTTTTTATGTATGACCTTAAATGACGGAGCTCATCTTATTGTGATTCAGGCTGGAATATATATATATATATATATATATATATATATATATATATATATATATATATATATATATATATATATATAAACATTTTAAATTGACATGTCTTTATTGTTATTTCATTATTGTTTTAATTTATTTTTTCAATCTCTTCCAGTCTTTCTGGCTGTAATCTCGTTGGTCAGCATTGTAAGATGGTGGCATCAGCTCTACAATCCTCAAACTGTGTCCTGAGAAAGCTGGATATGAGTAACAATGACCTGCAGGATTCAGGAATTAAGCTGCTCTCTGATGGACTGAAGAGTCCAAACTGTCAGCTGCAGATACTGAGGTTTGACTTTCCCCCCAAATTTTTTTCAAATATTATTTGTACAGTGCTTTTCAGAATACAAGTGCCTTCCATTCTGCTTTACTGAAAATTGTCTTATGTCTTAAAACCAGAATGAGCACCCTAACGAAAAATAAGTTTATTCAAGTGTGCTATTAGTATACTTCTTTTAAACTAAAAATAAGAACGTACACTTTAGGTCTACCTTTTATGTACTACTCAGAAATATACTTAAAATTGCACCTAATTATACTTGACTGATACTGACAGAAAAGTATATTTGGCCTATTCTCAATCTTTTGACCGAGATAATTAAGTATACTTTAAAGGTCCCATGATATGAAATAATATGTAATTAACAGTAATATGAGTTCCCCTAGCCTGTATATGGTCCCCAAGTTTTGGTTAAATGATTCCACTCGTGCTCTCCGTCGGTTGTGTAGACGTGCAGAGCAAAAATGGAATAAAAATAAGCTTCAAGTTTTTCACAACATTTATAGGGACCTGCTGTCAAATTATCAGGAAATGGTTAAAACTGTGCGGGCCAAATATTTTTCTGATCTTATTGAAAAGAATCTCCATAATTCTAGAGTTTTATTTAGTACACTGAATGCTGTGATACATCCTCCTGCCTCAGATGGTACTGATGTCTCTGTGCAAACTTGTGAATCCTTTCGCACACATTTTATGGATAAGATTGCTCGTATTAGATCTTCTATTCAGCCCTCTGATCATGATCCCTCAATTCCGCCGTCGACTGTCTCTGCTGTTTTTCATCAGTTCGAACCTGTTTCTATTTTGACCCTGGCGAAGATAGTTAAACATTTGAAGCCTTCTACTAGTCCTCAAGATATTATTCCGACCCATATTTTTAAACAGACTTTTAATGTCATTGGCCCTAGTATTTTGATCCTAATAAATTGCTGTCTGGCTACGGGTTCCGTCCCAGCCTATCTAAAACACGCTATAGTGCAACCTTTAATTAAAAAATCAAACTTGGATCCTATAGATTTATCTAATTTTAGACCAATTTCAAAATTACCGTTTCTCTCAAAGGTTTTAGAGAAGGTAGTTTTTAGTCAATTACAATCTTTTTTAGAGAAGAATTCTGTGTTTGAAACCTTTCAATCAGGATTCAGGGAAAAACACAGCACAGAATCTGCTCTTTTAAAGGTTCATAATGATATTCTATTAAGTGCTGATTCAGGATCCTCAACAATTTTGGTGCTATTAGATCTTAGTGCAGCATTTGATACAGTGGATCATAACATCTTGGTCTCTCGTTTAGAACACCATGTTGGAGTGCGAGGAATGGCCCTTCAGTGGTTTAAGTCCTATCTAACAAATCATAGTTTTGCAGTTAAACTTGGCGAATTTTTGTCAACATCAGCTCCACTTACTTGTGGTGTACCTCAAGGGTCCATTCTTGCTCCTCTTTTGTTTTTGTTATATATGCTCCCTTTGGGTTCTATTTTCAATAAACATGGTGTTTCTTTTCACTGTTATGCCGACGACACGCAGATTTATTTGCCATTCAACAAGAATGCTTTAAATCTGCTTTTGGACTGTCTAAATGACGTGAAAAGCTGGATGGCTTTAAATTATCTGAAATTAAATGATAATAAGACAAAATGAAAAAACTGTTTCTCTCAGTTCCAATCTTGGTCCCTTGGCTATGTACAATAAGGCACTTGTGAAGAACTTAGGCGTATTATTTGATAAAGAACTCAAATTCGATAAGCAAATAAATAATGTAGTTAAATCTTGCTTTTTTAATCTTAGACTTCTATCCAAGGTAAAGAGCTTTCTTTCTTTTAATGACCTTGAGAAAGTTATTCATGCTTTTATCTTTTCACGACACGATTATTGTAACACTCTCTACACAGGAGTTAGCCAGACAGCGTTGGCGCGTTTGCAGACAGGCCAAAATGCGGCCGCTAGGCTATTGACAGGCTATTGACAGGTACAAGAAAGCGTGAGCACATTACTCCAATTTTGTACTCTCTTCAATGGTTGCCGATCCGTTACCGTATAGAATATAAACTTTTAATGTTTGTTTTTAAATCCTTAAATGGTCTGGCACCTACATACTTTGATTCTTTAGTGAAACGTTATACATCAAATAGATCCCTGCGGTCCTCCGATCAGTCTCTCTTAACGATTCCCAGATCTAGATTTAAACATAGGGGGGATCGTGCTTTCTCGATCGCTGCCCCGAAACTTTGGAATCTGTTACCCGTTCACATTAGATTGGCTCAGACTATTTTTAGTTTTAAATTATTACTAAAAACCCACCTATTAACTCAGGCTTTTAATTCCTCTGGGCGTTGAGACTAAATTCTCTGTGGTTGTTCTATGTTGTTCTTTTGTGATGTCTATGTATTTACTTTTTATTTATTTTTTTCTATCTCTGGAAAGCACATTGGTGCAACTGTAGTTGCAATAAATTGTGCTATATAAATACAATAAAGAAAGAAAGAAAGAAAGTAGGAACGTGTGCACGCGATTTTAGTTTGTCCACGAGAGATATCATGGCTTTTGAGCGAGCGAAGCATAATAATTGCTCAATAATTGGATGTACAAAATGAACACCGAAGCCTTTTTTTAGTTCCTTCATCCAAGCCCCAGAAGAACCAGTGGATTAATAAAATTTTCTCTGGAAATGCGCCGACACAACTCCCCAAAGTTTTGCATGTCTGCGGCAAACATTTCACAGACGACTGTTTCCTCAACTTGGCCCAATACAAAGCTGGCCTCGACAAACGTCTGGAAATACATCGATCGAGCTACCAAGCAACATTTTCTGATGTGTAATTGTTCAAGTTCAGACAGGTAATCTTTCTCTCAAAATCGTTCAATACTGTTTATGCCTCAGTAAGTCAAGCCAGTGACTAAAATATCAACTTCACATCGTTTCTTTTAGTAGGATGAAAATAATCGTATTTAAATTGTGAATAAATTATATACAGAAAGCGATCAAAGAACATCTTTCCACACAGCGCGAGTTTATCTGGACACATGCCAAACTCGTTATGAAATCAATGACGCACGTTACACTGCACAACGAAGCTCTTACTGTATTTACATCATCGTGTTTGCATTGGTGAAAGCAGAGAGAGTGCAGAAACTGCGTTGCCATAAGATCTTCATTCTCGCGATCAACAACAGACTGTCATCTGCTCAATGCTCACCACGGCAACATTTTATGTGATGGGAATAGATCTAAATACTTAAAAAATTCTGACGTTTTGTTAATCTCGATAGCTGTAATAGTAAAAACGTATAATAACTGTAGTAAAATTATTCGAGAGAGTTTCACATGTAATACGTAGCTATTTCATATGCAAGCATGTCAGCCAATCACAGCAGTGGCCGGTTACACTGAATCTCACACAGACACGCCCCTTCAAACAGAGCGTTCAAATCAGAGGCTAAAATCAGGCTAGGAAAAATGCCATTTATTTCTAAATTATGACTATTTTTGATCTAAAAACATACTAACATTATAAGGACAACCCAGGAAACATGATACAATAATAAAATAACCCCATGTCATGGGACCTTTAATATAAAGTATAATTAAGTATTCTAAGTATACTTTGGTTGTAGTTGTGTTTGTTCTTTTAATTGAGTAGTCTATTAAATATTTTTTCACATAGGCTAGTTTTACATGCTGTCTTATAAACTTACATTTTTTGAAAATATTGATTCAAAAAGAAAACAGATATGTTCCTAATTCTGAGTATCTGAATTTTTGTGTTGGCTAGTCACTGGTAGTGTACATAGAAATTTACTTAAAATCAGGGGTGCACATAACTTTTTTGATCTGGTTCTCAAGGGAGCACCTGGAGATGCTACTTGGTACTCACACTTTAAGCGGTACACTTATCCTACAAGCTGCCTGAATATAAAATAACACTTTGTTCACTGTAGAAACTAAATATAGGGTCATCATTGTTAAAGCTGTATTAATGACACACAACATCAGGAATATTAGGCAGCTGTCACTTTAAGACCAAATGCACAGACCGAATAAACTGACACGCATCCGGTTTCTTTCTCTTTTTTTTATGACCACTGCACGAAGTGGTCCGGTACACAGTAATCTGTAGAGCGTACCCTTAGTTTTTCTTGAGTATCGGCATTTCTCACATGTTTGCTGGTACACTGAGCGAAATATAGAATCAGGCTATTAATTAATTGCACACATTGCACATTCTGAGTTTTTTTAAGCTATACGAACTGAACGAATCAATTATCTGCGCAATATGACTAAAGCTCAATTATTTAATTTTACATGAGTGGCGTGCAAATCAACAAAAGTGCGTTCACCAGCGTGCTCAAAAAGTTTGTGCAAGCTGTTCCTATTGTGCTGCTTATGATAAAATGTGCAACCCATTTGAATTCAATTGAGAATGTAGTAGAAAGCTACGGAGAAAGTCGAACATGATCTAGAAACAGACACTAAAAAGACTGATGAAAAGAGGGGAAAACATCATTGTGCACCAACTTAAATTAGAAAGCTTTTTTAACCACTCATGACCACCTTTACTAAAATGTATCACTGCCTATTTTATGTATTATGGCAAATTTTGACTAACTTCTTGTAGAATTTATCATAGATAATCTGCTTAGGGAATATATTTTTCACTATAGATTTATATTACAACTGTGGCATGTTGTAGCTGTGGTTCCCTCTCAGTCGAGAATGTCAGACGTAGTCGACTTTCCCCTGAGTACATTCTCAGGGGAGAATGATTCCAGGTCGGTCCTAAAATTGGACGTGGAGGTTCAGGGGACTACTGCAGAAATATATGGTATTCACCATCACTTCTGCGAGAGCACCCCCTAAGAGGAAGTGTTGCTTACGCCATTTAGAAGTAGAACCTATTTGTTGAGTTAGTCTTCTCTCCGTGAGGAGATCCTGGAGGCATTCGGTCATTTCAGTGCTCTCTTCCTACAAGATGGAGTGAGGGCTGTGTCCTCCACCCTAAACATTATATTGCCTCTATTTTTTGACGCACATCATGATGCAGTAGCATGGGAAGCACTTCCTGATCGTCAGGTTCCTGAGGGAGCAAGGTAACTGCCTTGCCCCCTTCTTTATCCTCTTGGGCCTTATCTCTGGTGCTACTGCACTGCAGAGGCCGCCTCTGAGACACTGCAGACAGTGAGTTAAAAATTCTGTTTTTAAATAAACAGTTCTCCTGCTCGCTTGGTCTCTACTAGAGGGTAGGGACTTGCTCGCTTTCGGTCAATGAGTTGTGCCTTGCATTCGGGCCGGTTAACTCTCATGAGCTGAGACCCTGGCCTGGATATGTGCCCAAGGTCCCTACCTCTCTCTAAAAGGTGGGACCAGGTGGTGAACCTGCAAGCGCTGCCCCAGAGGAGGCAGACCCAGCCCAGGCTTTCTCTGTCGGTCCGCTTCATTGCGGTTATGCGTGCACAGAATGCAAGCCTTAGTACCTCAGACCAGCTTTTGTCAGTTAAGGAAATGTAGCACAAATGCCAGATGGTGAAATATAAAACATACATTTTCTACTTGTTGACTTGTTGCATGGCTAAAAGCATTTTTGGCATTTTTCGAAACTTAGAGAAAACACAGACTTTGTGAGTTAATGCATTCTATAGCGTCTTCTTCCCTTTGTACCAGAGACATTAACGCATTCTGAAAGCTTTTAGTTGATTCTCTGCCAGATAAGGTGAGGTATCCTGGAGTTTTAATTTAATTTATCGTCCAGCGAACGACGCACACAGCGTCTGGGTTCTTTAAAGCACGGACTTCCCGTCGTTAAGCTCCATTCATGCATTGTCATAAAGCTGAACGCACACACACTAACCACATGTTTTACACCTTTAAGGTTAACAGGTCACATACGCGTCTCGCCCGTCCCACACACACACACAGTGGGGGTAAGAAACAGAGCCACACGCACAAGAACTCTAAAAGTGAGAAAAACGCTTTTTGTGAGAATGCAACTTTCTGTTTGAGACGGCGATTAATACGCATGCAAAATCTGATGGAGAATGCGTCTTTACCGGATTAGAAACAACCATTAGATGCGTGAAATACCCAAAAATCAATATAGTTCTCTATAACATGATCTAACAGTATCAAGTTTGGTATGGTTGTAAACCAGAAAATTAGACGACTCCGAATCCGTTTTGGGAAACAATCTATTATGCATTATTAAACATTTACTGATGTGCAGAAGGAGTTCAGAGTAAACTCTGACCTCTCCCCGCGCGCTCAGGAGGCGTACCTTCACAGACAAAGGAAATCTTGGCGCCACAAAATCCCCACTCGTGATTGGCTCTCCCGTGCAGAATAGGCGTGCTTCCGTTTCATTCATAAAATGAAACGACCCCGAAAATAGTTAGTCTAGTCTAGTCCTCCGTCCTAATTCTAGTCTCACTCTAACTTCTAGCTTCAACTTCTCTTCAGAGAGCTTTGCTCTCCGTTTACTTTCCGTTTCTAAGACTAAGTCTTTATTTTTACACAAGTTTTAAGCTGCTTTCTTGATCCAGCGTTTTAACGAGCGACAGCCTAGTGTTTCCACTCTGCTTCAAACAACCACGTGACGCCACCCGGAAACCCGCGAAGCTCCTAAAGAAACAGCGCTCTGCGCACCAGACGAGGTCTTTTTCCAACAACAACACAAGTAGGCTCATTCTAATCCGATCTTTGAAACAAAAGCTAGTTTTGGGTTGTCTGAGAATCCTCTGGTCTCTTGATTATCGAAAGTATTCCTGAAACTGTGTAATTCCTCTAAAACCTCTCTCTCTCTCTCTCTCCATCTCTTTGTTAACATTGTGTTACCATATACGCTACGTAATCGTTTTATAATCATTTGTCTTGTTTATGCATATTGTTAAGATATATTCTTGATCGTGTACGTACCTTAAAGTGTCTTTTATTAAACTTCATTAATCTTTGCCTGAGTTCATGTGTTTTGAATCCATATTCTGAAGTCAATGAAGATTCGATTCTCTATGCTACCTTACACGCTCTACCACACCTTTTTAAACATTGCATAGTTGAAATATTCCCTATCTGGTCTCTTGGGGGGTAAGTTATCTCCATTATGGCCATATGGATGTGATTTTGCTGGCCAGGAACTAAACAGATCGAAGTGTTGATGCAAATATTATATGTCATACGCATTAGTGGTTAAAGTTGTATTTCTAAATACGACTGATTAAAATCATTCCCTTTCTCTATATGAATTATTGTCACGAGTAATCCTGATACATATTCATATAGTCAAGGCGGGACAAGCACATATTTGGAACCACTTTGGGGCGTATGCAAATAATATTCATCAAAACCATGAATATTTAATTCCCCATTTGAGTGCTAATTTCCCAATTTATACTCAAAGCCAGTGTTGTTACAGAAATCAGCAGAAAGGGAAGGCTGCTTCCAAGCGACATTGGCCCACTGAATGGTGGTTGCCTTCATCTTGGTGTTAAATTCCGAGATGCACGTCTCCACTAATGTGGTGAGCTCCTCTGAAGTGAGTTTGTGCTCCCACCTAGGCGTTGACACAGTGTTCTTCTCTGACAGATATTCTAGAGTTGGGGTCTGGGCGACACCTATGTTCAAACCGCTGTTTCTCGTGGGCTCCCTTCTCATGAAGCCAGTTTCACTCGAGCCCGGTTCGAAGTGTCGGCTTGCTGCGCCATTCCCCTCCTATGGACTGGATACATGCGTCAGTTTTACTTCAGTAGAGTTCCCTCTTAAACCGAACTCTGTCGAGTTCCTCCATACCCTCCGGCGACGGACATGGCGGAGCGTCCGAAGCCAGCAGGCCTACCACTCGTATGCACTAGTGGTCGTATGCACTAGTGGAACTTGTGCTAGCGGGGGTCCATATGTTGCGATCCCCACGATGATCCCATATGTGTATTCTTCCACGATACGGCTCCCTGCGGCGAGCCCGTGTCTTCCCTTGGCAGAGCTTCTGCCGTCACTGACTGGTTAGTAGCTCCCCCCTGTTGTAGGTTGGAGCCTCCCCAGTGACATTCCCTTATATTGTACTGCCCGTCAATTCGCCCAGTCCATATGTGTATTCTCCACATGTATCTCCTTGTGAGCAGGATGTGGCTTCCGCAGCGTCCCGTCCTTCCACGTACAGGGAACGCTTTCCCAGTGGTCCTGTAGGAACAGCAGTGACTTCCCCTAAAGCCCTGTCGCTTCTCCGACTTAAATTGCGGGGGGATCAGGAGGCTTCTGTCTAGGCACTGGAAGGTGGCAGCTTTAGAGGCATTTTCATTGGGGGATCCTTTTTCAGTCGACGTCGACTACGTATGACGTTCTCGACCGAAAGGGAACGTCCTGGTTGCGTATGCAACCCACCATTCCCTGAAGGAGGGAACGGAGGATGTAGTCCCCTTCGCCACTGTCGCTGGACCACCACTGACTCCGGGGGCCGATCAGCTCCTCAGCGAAAAAGCAACTGGTGCGTGCGTCCACTTCCGTGTTTATACCCACGCGGTGGGGCGGAGCGTGTAATCACACACGCCAATGTTGAATTGGCTTGATTAAATAGTAGTACAAAGAAGACAGGCTCACTAGACGTGATCCCATTTCAGTCGACGCAGGACGTTTCTTACTGTGTAGATTGCTATTTTTCAAAATAAAAATAAAAAGTTATTAAAAAAAAAAAAAGAAAGGAAAAAGTTAACATTGATAATGAAGAGCCATCAATGGTCTTACCTGCATTATAGTCAAGTCAAGTCAAGAATATTTGTATAGCGCTTTTCACAATACAGATTTTATCAAAGCAGCTTCACAGTATTAAAGGGGTCATGACATGAGAAACCAAATTTGCCTTGATCTTTTGGTATATAAGAGGTCTTTGTACCATTAAAACGTCCTGCAAGTTTCATAGCTTAAGACTTCCTCCCCATTATAAACGAATCATTTATTTAATCAAGCTCTAAATACAGCTCGTTCTGGATTCATGGTAAGAAGTGACGTCACGGTACGAAGTGACGTACCAGCGTTTGCATATAGACCGCCTCCAGCGCAAGACAACTACGCTTTAAGCGCAAGGCAACTACGCTCATTTCGGATCATTGTCGCGCCCGCGCGCCGCGCGCCTCACAAGTGTTCAGTCGACGGACAGCGAGTGGGTCTGTGTACAGGGAAATGACGATGCCGCAGATGTGCTGGTCCTGGCTGTGGACAAACAACATCTTTGAATACGCTGCGAAAGATCCAGTCGTCGGGGAAAAATGGATGCACTTTATTTTTTGCGGACGTCTCAGTCACGGCAGTGACTGTTTTGAGAACAAATCCCAAAATGATGCTGGCTTTGCTAGAAAACTGTTGCTCAAAGATAAGTCCTTGCCAACTATTCTGGGCTTAACAACGACGACGCAAACTGTAAGTAATGTGTTTAAAACTTTAAACTACTTTTTAAATACGCTGAATCCGCAAATGTTCTGGCTGGGGGCGTTAAAAATTGATGCATAGGCACTGACGTTAGCCAATCATAACAGTGGGCGTTAACACTGAACTCTTAAAGAGGAAACACCCCCAAAACAGACTGTTTGAATCAGAGGATGAGAAACAGGATGGGAAAAGGTCATAAATCACTACATTTTAAAAGTTTTTTGTAAAAAAAACTATAGTAATAGTATATTTGCACCTAAGGGAACATAATAATAAAATAAAAAAACCCATGTCATGACCCCTTTAAATTAAAATAATAATAAAACGTCCATGTTTGGTAATGCTAATCAATAGTATTATTCATTGATTAATTCAATTGAATATCCCCAACTGAGCAAGCCAAAGGCAACAGTGGCAAGGAAACGAAAAACTCCATCAGGTGACCTAATGGAGAAAAAAAAAAACTAACTTGGGAGAGCCCAGGCTCAGTCGGGGGATTATAGACTATAGTTAAAAAATTACAAGAACAATGCTACTTTTTCATAAGGCCAAGTACAAGTTAGAAGTCTGATAAATGATAAACTTTCACTCTGTGATTTAGCAGTTAATCTGCGAATCATATGCGTGCCGAACCGTGGGCCCTGGTCCATACAGATCAACTGCGATCCGTTGCACCCCTAATCATCAAAAATAGCCATTTTTCGTATCTCTGTACCAGTAGGTGGTGCTGCGCCGAAACGCTGCATGTAGCCTCAGGTCATGCTTGTGATGACATAACCAAGTTTGGTCTGAATACAATAAAGCTGTTGCGGAGATACAGCCTTACGTCTGTTTTTGCAAGCGCTACGTAAAATTTGTAAAATTATATCCGTAAAATCTCGTGGTATTCGACAGTTTGATGAATCGACATGAATTTCATAACTTTTTGTCGGCATGGTCTGAAGATGATCTGATTACGTTTTCGTGATAATCGGAGCAACGGTCTAGGAGAAGTTTTGTGAAAAAGTAGGTTTTTCGGAATTAATCATATGATTAAAAAGTTATTAGCATCGATTAAAGTCGAGCACTTGATTTAAAAAAAAATCATCGATTGCAATTTACCCGTGTCGAGTAACTGGCAAAATACCGGAAGTGGCGCATATACAGACGTGAATCCATAAACCGCATTATTACACTGTTTTAAATAGATTGCGTAGCCTTAGAAAACGATTTACAATCATAATACAGCATAGTGGTATCATGAAATCACAAAGGCTGTGAAATGCACAAAAAATATCACAAAAAATATCTGCACTTTTATTTACTTATTTTTACAGAGAAGCACGACACTTTAATTATTTGTTAAAAGTATCTCAGCTCCGTTCACAGTAAACTCACACACACCCAGTCTCTGCATGTGCTGTTTGTTTAGGTTTCCAATAATGTGCATTTGGGAACGCAAAACCTCTGACGCGTGTTTCATAGTTGCACTGTCATCATTTATATGCGTGTCAGCGCCTCGGGTTTCTCAAACTCCATCTCTGCGTCCTGCGAGTGTGTGTGGCGTATATCGTTCATCTGCACGCAGTGTGCGCCATTTTACAAGATTCGTAACGCAACTCATTTGTAAATCTACGCCAAAACACAGGAGAATAATACATAAACATCTGAAACATATGCTAATTGTTGTCCATCGCGATTACAAAATAAAAGTTTAACCCTTGCACTGAGTTTGCATGTTTTGACGTGCACAAGCTATTGTGATGTACAATACAGCAGCTGTTGCATCCCTATCATACAGAAGAGACCAGATATTAAAGATTAAGTTGACGTTTGAATTAGGGGGTCCCACTTTATATTAAGTGGCCCTAATACCTATGAACTTACATGGTAACTACATGTGTACATAGTATGTAACTACAGTGTAAGTACACATTGGTACATTGTATCTACAACTGTATTATTAGTGTAACTACACGTATGTAACAACCCACGTAATGGTATGTGTAAGGATATTGGACAGGACATTGGTAACAACACTTTGTAACAACAATATGTAGCCTATTTGTTGTTCCACTTCCACATGCAGTCTTAGATACTGCAGTAACCAGTTTGGGTATAAATGTAGTTAATTTCCAACAAGTGGACAGTTCCTATAGAATTATCATGTAACGACACTGATGTACACAACAATTACCTTAACAATTACACTTTATATTAAGTGGACAGTTCCTGAGGAGTTACCATGTAACACTGGTATCACAAGGTGAAACTTTAGTTGTAATTCAACATTAGTCCTGCCAGTCATAAATACATGTATTCCAACTGGTAACTGCAGTATCTAAGACTGCATGTGGAAGTAGAACAACAAATAGGCTACATATTGTTGTTACAAAATGTAGTTACATCCTTCCTGTTACACATGTGTACTTACTGAAGTGAAACACTTTTGGGTAACACTTTATTTTACGGTGTCCTTGATACAGAGTAATTACATAACTAAGTACTTAGTAGTAGATGTTGTAATAACATGTAACTACATGTACTTAACATGTAATTAAGTTATGAAACAGCCTGTACTTACACATTGTAATTACACACATGTAATAGGCAGCTACTGTTACACATATGTAACAAGCCGGGTCAGGTACATATGTGTTACCAACTTGGTACAATGTAATTATATAAGAAAGTACGGTAACACTTTATTTTACGGTGCCCGTGATACAGAGTAATTACATAACTAAGTACTTAGTAGTAGATGTTGTAATAACATGTAACTACATGTACTTAACATGTAATTAAGTTATGAAACAGCCTGTACTTACACATTGTAATTACACACATGTAATAGGCAGCTACTGTTACACATATGTAACAAGCCGGGTCAGGTACATATGTGTTACCAACTTGGTACAATGTAATTATATAAGAAAGTACGGTAACACTTTATTTTACGGTGCCCGTGATACAGAGTAATTACATAACTAAGTACATAGTAGTAGATGTTGTAATAACATGTAACTGCATGTACTTAACATGTAATTAAGTTATGGAACAGCCTGTACTTACACATTGTAATTACACACATGTAATAGGCAGCTACTGTTACACATATGTAACAAGCCGGGTCAGTTACATATGTGTTACCGACTTGGTACAATGTAATTATATAAGAAAGTACTTAGTACTACACAATGTAACAAAAAGTACTTAAATATGTTACTAAGGTGTGAAAAGCCTGCAGGGGTAACATGGGCTGTTACGCCTATGTAATGGTCAAAGTCTGTTACACAGCTGTTAGTGTAACCGGGAGATCCAGATCTGTACTTTAGTTTGGATTAACTCACTAGTTCACAGCACAAATACATGTAGTAGCTTCCTAATTACATTGCAATTACACAGGGATAAGCTACGTAAAATAAAGTGTATCAAGACTGTACTTAAGTGTACCTCATGTGTATCTACATACAGATGGTACTTAACCAGAATGCCTATTACCGCCGCGACAGGCACCGCGGCAAAACTACCGCGGTAAAAATAATCCAGTCGCATTTCAAAGTCATTCGCGAAATGACCGCCAGGTGGCGCAGAGGGACATTGTGCAAAACAGCAGCTATTGCCGTATTTTGAAATGTAAGCGGGGTTAATGTCAATTAACAGATGAAATAGGCTCCTATAGAATATTGTTTAGGACAGAAAAATAGAATCATAATTTAAAAATAGAGACGAGAACAATATAGCCTTTATTTCATATTGTAGCCTAGACGTCGGTGGGCGACATAAGCCTATATTGCCCGTTGCGAGCAGCGTGATAAAATAACAATAATAACAAAAATAACGAACAAAAATAAATTAGGTGCAAAGAAGCTGATTATTTGTTTACTACTCTATTGAGGAATGAGATGAATGATGAGCGCTTCTCTGGAACAGATTGGACAAAGCGGGCATTTATATATGAGTAAATTCATGGCCGAGTGGTAGAACTTACGTATCGGTCATTTGGATGACACGGGTTCGAATCCCGTACAAACAAAGATTATTGTACCTTTTATATTAGCCTATTAATGCATGTCATAGCCTATTATTAATGCAGACAATCAAACAAACAACAATTTTTTTTATACAGGATAGCCTTTTTTGGGGGGTTCCTATAAAGAGTTTGTAAAACATGGTTTTAAGCAAGGTGTGATTTGCCAGGCGAACGGGGATTTCCTTCTGGTCTAAACATCCCTGCTTCTGCTGAATTATTTTAATCCCCCCTCCCTCCACAGTAATCAATGCTATAAATTACTTCACCAATAGACCATTTAAAATATATAATGTAAAGATATGCAACAGGCACGTTTAAACGACAAACAATAAAATCAGAACCAGTTTCAGTTCATGGTTCCAGTGCCTTAATGCATGCACGGCTTTCAAAATGTCACAAAGCTTTTTGAGATTATTTTGAATGAAATATTGAAGTTTATAATTAAGTATTTTGGCACACCACACCGAGTGGCGCTATCCATTGTTCTAAAGTCGGGTTTTATTCTGGCATGTTGAATTAGTGTTCGATGACGCGGCTGCGCGTTCATTTGGATTTATTTTTCTCATAACAGACATCTAAAATAACTAAGGCCCTAATAGGCTACTCCGTAGTTTTTTAGTCATACAGATCAGAGTAGAGTAGCCTACATCGTTCACAACTGTAAACTTTTATTCATATTCAAACTTTTATTCAAAAGTATCTGCGTCTCTGTCTCCGGGAACTGCGCGTCACAAAAATGAACCGAAAGCCACTTTCCTCCGCTCAGTCACGATAAGAAATCGGCTATGTTTAAAATCTTTAAATGTCTAAATATTTAATAAATGTTATCTGATTAAGTAATCCGTATGAAACCGAGAGGTGCAGAGGATCTACTCGCTGTGAGCGCTTCCCAATGATGAACGGACAAGGGTGAAAATCTCGCTATAATTAAATGTAGTCTAGGCTAAATCGCCCTGAATTAAATTGTAAAAACAGATCAGATCATTTATTTGTCGAAATGTTGCGATATTGTTTCATTTAAGTTCATAATTATTATATAAATGTTATTTAGTTTAGCAGCAGCACGAAGCACTGTGGTTCGAGATTTATATTTAAAATAATAATAATAGCTAATTCACAAATCGCGCACCCTGGTTGTAAGGATCCAAAGATCCCCGTGGAATTTAACATTGAGTTGAACATTGTATTCATGACAACAAATGAACATGCATTGAATTAGGAACTCCAAGGCACTCGTATTGTGTGAAACAAAGTTAAAAAGCCTTTATTTTATGAATGGCTCTAAACATTAAAAATGGTGACAGATGTGTCTGTCATCATTTTGTGCACATCTCATTGATGTGCATCAATGAGATTCTGTATCCCATCCAAAGAGCACCGAGACTTAACACCCTGAAGCAGCACTTCTATTTGCATTCTTTGCTTTGTTTAACAAATGAACATGCGTTTGAACAAATGAACATGCGTTTGAACAAATGAACATGCTTAGGTTTAGGTTTGCTTGGAAAAAGCTGGCCAAACCGAGGGTAGCGTTTTATTTCTTCAATTATTGAAATAATTAAATGTTTAGTAATAAACTTATATGACAGAAATATTAGCCTATTAGCCTACATGTAGCCTAAATAATTTAATTCTTTCATTATCAACACTTTACTAGCCTAATGCTATGTCTAGAATGAAGTGTGAATTGCGACTTCTCTTTGTCTTAAGTCGGTCTCAGACTCAGATCGCCTGTGGGGGGTTGGGGGTTCAGGAGGTGTTAATGTTCTGTCTTTCATATGCAGAGTGAGTCTGATGACCAGGCAAAGGCAAAATACTTTTAAAGATAAATCTCTCGATGTGTCCAAATGTAGGCCCTTAAATTATAAATATTGTAGTTTTATGTATTGTATTTAAAGAGGTTTCACACACACTTTCAGTTGAAGTGTTCAATCCATTTGTTTCAACTGGTTTTGTAGAATTTTAACACGTTTGAGTAGTGTGTGTGTCAACAATCTGGCATTATCTAAACATGAACTATCGAATGCCAATTAAACGAATGCGAGTGAGCAGCAGATACAGAGCGCTTTATTCGCGATCCTCCTCGTTTTATTGTACGGTGAATTCAACCAGGCATTCTGTTTGAAGCAAGACTCAATCATTTGTTACAGGTTTTTTTTCGTGATTTGTATGGATGACACACAGCGACATCAGTATTATCTGTATAATGGGGTTTTACCCTGAAATCTCGTTTAATGTCGAGAGAGACCCCGGCGCGCGCAGTGCAGGGAGACTAAATAAACTAAAATAAAAGAGATCCAGCGCGAGAGAAGCAAAGAAAATCTTAATTTATGTTGCTTTGAACTATTTTCGTTTTGTAGACTAGCCTACTGTTTTAATTGTTTATTTAGCTGCAATTTCTTTGGCAATACAGATTTAAAATGTCGCAAGAATAAGATTCTGTTTCTTACTTAATAAACTCTAACTCGATGCAACCCTGTTTTAAATAAAAAGCCTTTATTTTTTTTTAAACCTTTTTAAAAAACGTTTTAAAACCTTTCGTTTTAAACCTTGAAATGTCCAGGATCTGTTTTTAAAAATGTCTTCCTTTGCTATGGCGGGTATCAATTGTCAGTCATCTCAATTTCGTGGATGATTCACAAAACAATATTTTAGCAGATTAAAGATAGCTTCGTCATTTTCATTTTCTGACGCGATCGGCTGATAATCTTCATCAGTTTTGTCGTCTGTGCAGCGGCTCTACTGGAATGTAGCAAATTTATGTTGTAATGTGCCATTGATAATTAAACAAAACTCTTGACTTCAAATAAACAGTTACCTATCTAAGCATCAAGAATGGTAAAACATTTAACGCTGTCAGCTAAGGCTATGAGATTCGATCTGGCATCGCTTGAAGCTCTGTGAAGCTCGTGCTGTTGCGTTGTCCACTGAGCTACCGTCGGTCCGCTGAAAAGATGTTGCTCCTGCAAAGCCTCATTGATGTAGCCTAATATTTTTCTATTGCAATGTTTTGTGTTGAAATGTTTTCATTATTTATTAAATGTATTAGGCCTACATTTAATTTCAGTCTTGTGATTATATGAATTCATTTAACTAGCCTACATGTTTAACTTGAATTGATCTGTTTTAACACATTTCAATCACTCTCAATGAGCCGCGGCGCGGCGGCAGATTACGCAATAGAGAGAATAAACTGACACTTTTCAAAGTCTGTGATTGTAGCGCCTCTTAGCGGTCAAAGGCAGCAAATACAGCCCCGCAATTTTACCGCCGCGGGAACGGCGGCGGTAAAAGTCTCATTCTGGTTGAGTACCATCTGTACCTTATCCATCTGTCCACATGAAGTACACTTAAGGACAGTCTTGATACACTTTATTTTACGTAGCTTATCCCTGTGTAATATTATGTAATTGCAATGTAATTAGGAAGCTACTACATGTATTTATGCTGTGAACTAGTGAGTTAATCCAAACTACAGTACAGATGGATAAGGTATGTAGATACACATGAAGTACACTTAAGTACAGTCTTGATACACTTTTTGTTACATTGTGTAATGTAACAAAAACTCTCCTCTTCTGTAGACATCTGTCTACACTTTCGACAGGAACACCACCAAGTGCCTGTAAGCCTTGAGACAGCAGCAGCTTCGGCAACAGGCGTAACACTGGACTCCGTTGTCAACTGCCGTTCAAACTCTGCCTTTCTTTGCAGAAATTCCTCCTCTGAATATTCAGGCTCAAACCTGTAACCCTGTCGATCTCAAAACCGACTCATCCTCCCATATAAAATGTCTCGGAATCCATTTTTAAGTTGACACAGATAGCTTAAAAATGTTTAGATATGCAGTCGCGGACGCGGTATCGCAGGCTAACCTAAGACTACAAAAAGCATACAAACAAACCCATTTCCGTTTCCCGCGGCGGAGTAATACTGTACAGCACACAGCGAATCCAACTTAATGGAGTTGGACAGACCTCTTGCCTGTTCTTTGGATTACGTGTCTGTATTGCCCCATATAATAAAGCTGCATTTGGATCTCACCTTCTAGTCTCGGAGCAGTTTCGTAACAGTATTAAACAGGCCCCGGTGCTGAATTAGGAAAGACTGCTGTATCGACAACCTCGGACATTATCGGTTCTGCCATCCGTACTGGAGAAATTAAGAAAGTGCACATGGTATTTATTATTTATTAAAGTATTATTATATTTATTATTGCTATAAAGACATTATCTTGCCAATTTTATCTCGCCAGCCACTTTTTAAATATTAAACCATTTGTCTGTGGTGCATTTTTGCTAAGCAGTCCAGGAGAGAGAGAAAGATAAGATAAGAGAGAGAAAGACATTCCTCCCGGGTTAGTGACATCAGCAACCCTAAAATGTAAATAAGCCCCGCCCCCTGAACAAGCAGTCCATGTTGAGAAGAGGAAGAGTTGCTGTAGTCGAGCACATTTGTGAGTCAGCTCAAACTTTAGCATCCATCTTTTCACATGCAATAGAAAGTCACTCTGTGTGCATCTCACTACAGTTCCTATACGAGCGATTTATAGATTATCATGACAGAATATGCTAATTGAAGATAGTTAACTCCACATCAGCAACATAAATTCATCAACTAACCATTCAGAGAAGTCCTGTTGCTTCTACATGTGTCACTTCTTCTTGAGTCTCCATCTTTGTCTGACTCCGTTTTAACATTGGGTCTCATTCATTCGTAAATATACGAGTAAATATGTGAGTGATCTTGCGCGTAAAGAGACCTTCCCGAAAACTCTTCTCCTGATTCACAAATATTTCGTAAACGTCAGATGTGATAGTGAAATGTGAGTGTGTGTTAATGAATTCCAATCAGTCGCATGGACGCGGGAACTAGGGGTGCTGCAGCACCCCCTTTGGCAAACTGTGATGACAATAAAATGATAGCTTATAAATATTTCTGGTTGTTGTTTCTGTTCCACAACATTTTGTATGTCGTTTGGTGTGTGGGATGAAGAGATGGATCATTTTAGTTATTATTTAATTAAAACTTATTTAATTTATCTTCAGTGTGTAGTATTAGCCAATCAGATGTGCCTTGACGCGCCTACGCAGCACGCACACTCTAGGCCCACAGACACGCAACTACTACGAGCAGGACAAGCTACTGTAGTTCCCGCCAGCGAACTTCCCGGTACCTTTGGTGTACCGAAATCATCGTAAGGTAGAGACACGGTGTCTTACATCTCTGCGTCTTTTTCCTGCCGCCATGCAGGCCCAGATTTATATAAAGGATCGTTAAGCGTTTAAGAATGTCCCTCGGATAAGACAGATTTGCATAGTCTGTTACTTTGTGGCACTTACAGATGGTACTCAACCAGAATGCCTATTACCGCCGCACCAGCCACCGCGGCGAAACTACCGCGGCAAAAATAATCCAGTCGCATTTCAAAGTCATTCGCGAAATGACCGCCAGGTGGCGCAGAGGGAAATTGTGCAAAACAAGCAGAGTTTGCCGTATTTTGAAATGTAAGCGGGGTTAATGCCAATTAACAGATGAAATAGGCTACTATAGAACATTGTTTAGGACAGAAAAATAGAATCATAATTTAAAAATAGAGACGAGAACAATGTAGCTTTTTGGCTATTTCATATTGTAGCCTACGCCTAGACGTCGGTGGGCGACATAAGCCTATTGCCCGTTGGGAGCAGCGTGATAAAAAATAAATAAAAATAATAATAACAAAAATAACAAACAAAATTTGTTTATTATTTGATTATTTATTTTACTATTCTATTGAGCATGGGCGTCAGTTTGGTTTGAAATGTGCTGGGGACAGACGCATTCGGAAGTGCATTTTCAGAAGTGCTGGGTACAATGACGCATTCATTTTTTTTTCTCTTTAGCACAGGTCATGTTTTGAAAGACGACGTCATGTAGCTTACTAATGTAGCCTAAGCGAAAAGGACTTATCCATCTGGCATGGCAGCTCGCTCTAACTTTAACATAAATGTTCGCTATTATATGGATATTAGGTGCATATTCAAAGTGTGTGTGCGGAGTGTGGAGCTTGCATTTTCCTATCAACAGTGGAAACAACTTTAAATAGGCCTACTCAATCTTTTCTGGTCATACAGAAAGGAATAATGCTTCTGTCGCAAGTACTTTTATTTGGGTAAACTCACAATAACAAGAAAACGTTGTGCTTTCGTAAAATAAAATAAAACAAACATGGCGCGCTATAGGCTATATAATTATCTCCATGCGTGAACTGGAGCGCGTCTCAATAATGTACTGAAATGCAGTGTATAGCCTCAAAAACATGATGAATATTTCTATATAAAGCTCGAAATGTCCACTTTTAAACAAAAAAATTCGAATCGAAAGCAAATACCGGCTGATTAGGCTGTAATCCATATGAAAGGTGCATTTCTCTCTAAAGGCGCATCCACTAGCGGAGATGTATATAGATATGTTTGGAGCCGGCACTGATTTATAAATATATATTTTATTAATAAACAATAAAAATGCCTCATTTTTTCAGACATATTATCATTAGTCTGCTTTTGCCGGTGCTTTGCGGCAAGATTTATGCATTTGCTTGAGCGCAGAATAGCCTAGGCTATATTCCTCCATGCACTCAGTGGCCTATTTAAGCAGAAATTAATATAAACGTTTGAAAAAATAAAACGAGCTCCACAGAACATAAAATATTCATTTTATTTTATTTTTCGTGTTCGCATTTATGAGGAAAAAACTATGTTACGGACGTGACAGTTCTCGGTTACGGACGCGACCGCTCTGAAATCGGCACTAAAATATGCTTTAAAACATTCACAGACCTCAATCAGAAAGCACAAAGCCTTTCTTTAAAGTGAATTTCGTTTTGTATTAATTGTATCTTAATTTTAATCAATGTTTCATCAACCAATTGCCTGGATTTAATAAATAATAAGTAAAGCAAATAATAGATAGGATCTATCACAACTACACGGAGGCGCCGGCGCATGAAGTGGAGCTCGTCTCATAAATTAACCGAAACTCAGCACAGCCTATGCCTCACAGACCTGAGAAATATATATATTATCTACAGAACGCTTTAAATCATACTTTTAAACAGAACCATTCAAAACGAAAGAAAATTATGTAATCCGTATGAAATGTGCATTTCTCTCTGCCGTGTTCACTAGCCTAAGATCGCGAGTCAGCATCGTCAACTTCATCTTTGCAGCGAGACAGAAAACACTTGTTTATTAATAAAAATGTCTCCTTGCTATATTTGACATATTCAGATTACTTTTGCCAGTTCTTTGTGACAGCTTCTAGGTGCTTCATTGGCAGCGCCACCCTTATATGTTACATGAACGGGTCACCACTGCATCAGCACCGATTTTTTATTTATTTTTTTATCCCCCAAAAAATCGTGATACGAACTGAATCGTGGGTCAAACATTGTGATACGAATCGAATCGTGGGTTTGGTGTCACTTACAGCCCTACTAGCAACCCTAAAAAGTGGTGGGTACAAAATGACTCATGACGAAATCTGGTGGGTACGCGTCCCCACCATCCCCACCGAAATCGACGCCTATGCTATTGAGGAATAAGACGAATGAGTAAATTCATGGCCGAGTGGTAGAACTTACGTATCGATCATGTGGATGACACGTGTTCGAATCCCAAACAAACATATACTATGCATTTTATATTAGCCTATTAATGCATGTCATAGCCTATTATTAATGCAGACAATCAAGCAAACAAGGATAGCCTTTTTTTTTTTGGTTTCTAGCCTATACATTTTTTAAAAAAACATGGTTTTAATAAGGTGCGATTTGCCAGGCGAACGGGGATTTTCTTCTGGTCTAAACATCCCTGCTTCTGCTGAATTATTTTAATCCCCCCTCCCTCCACAGTAATCAATGCTATAAATTACTTCACCAATAGACCATTTAAAATATATAAAATAAAGATATGCAAATTTAAACGACAAACAATAAAATCAGAACCAGTCTCAGTGACGTTCATGGTTCCAGTGCCTTAATGCATGCACGGCTTTCAAAATGTCACAAAGCGTTTTGAGATTATTTTGAATGAAATATTGAAGTTTATAATTAAGTATTTTGGCACACCACGCCGAGTGGCGCTATCCATTGTTCTAAAGTCGGGTTTTATTCTGGCATGTTGAATTAGTGTTCGATGACGCGGCGGCGCGTTCGTTTGGATTTATTTTTCTCATAACAGACAGCTAAATTAACTTGGGCCCTAATAGGCTACTCCGTAGTTTTTTAGTCATACAGATCAGAGTAGAGAGTAGCCTACATCGTTCAAAACTGTAGACTTTTATTCATATTAGGCTAACGACAAAAGTTAATCTGTCGTCTCTGTCTCCGGGAACTGCGCGTCATAAAAATGAACCGAAAGCCACTTTCCTCCTCTCAGTCACGATAAGAAATCGGCTATATCTAAAGCCTTTAAATGTCTAAATATTTAATAAATGTTATCTGATTAGGTAATCCGTATGAAACCGAGAGGTGCAGATCTACTCAAACTAGCTGTGAGCGCTTCCCAATGATGAACGGACAAGGGTGAAAATATCGCTATAATTAAATGTAGTCTAGGCTAAATCGCCCTGAATTAAATAGTAAAAACAGATCAGATAATGTATTTGTCCAAATGTTGCGATATTGTTTCATTTAAGTTCATAATTATTCTATAAATGTTATTTAGTTTAGCAGCAGCACGAAGCACTGTGGTTCGAGATTTATATATAAAAAATAATAATAATTCACAAATCGCTGTTGGGGCAAAAATTCATCAAACAAACATCACTGCGTAAGGGAGACTCAGTCAAATTATAAAATAGAAGTATTTATTCTTGCAAGAATAGGAGCAGTCTAATACACAGTTGTTACGCTGTGCAGAAGAGTGACACCCCCCCAGACAGACTGAACCAGCTTTTATCTCCTAGCTCTTCCAAGGTCTTCTTGCCAGAGCCATCCTCCCACAGTAGTTTTCCATTCAGTAGTTTTCCATAGACAAGGAAGCCATAACACTAGTTTAGATTCGTCACTAAGCCCCCCCTACATCAAATGGCCTTCTGACATCTAGGTCAGAGGTCCTTGATCGTCTGTTCTCTGGAGTGTCTCTCCCTTCTGCCTTCCCAGGTACATAAACATCATCTTCTCTAACAAGTGAGAGTCACACATGTGACATTCTTTGAATCATCTATATTTTACTAAAGATCAATGAATATCATAAAATCGCCACTACATCGCGCACCCTGGTTGTAAGGATCCAAAGATCCCCGTGGAATTTAACATGGAGTTGAACATTGTATTCATGACAACAATTGAACATGCGTTTGAACAAATGAACATGCTTAGGTTTAGGTTTGCTTGGAAAAAGCTGGCCCAAACCGAGGTAGCGTTTTATTTCTTCAATTATTTAAATAATTAAATGTTTAGTAATAAACTTTATGACAGAAATATTAGCCTATTAGCCCAAATAATTAAGTGATTTCATTATCAACACTTTACTAGCCTAATGCTAATGTCTAGAATTAAGTGTGAATTGCGACTTCTCTTTGTTTTAAGTCGGTCTCAAACTGTGGGGGGGGTTGGGGGTTCAGGAGGTGTTAATGTTCTGTCTTTCATATGCAGAGTGAGCCTGATGACCAGGCAAAGGCAAAATACTTTTAAAGATAAAATTCTCGATGTGTCCAAATGTAGGCCCTTAAATTATAAATATTGTAGTTTTATGTATTGTATTTAAAGGGGTTTCACACACACTTTCAGTTGAAGTGTTCAATCCATTTTTTTTCAATCAGTGTTCAATCCATAGTTTTGTAGAATTTTAACACGTTTGAGTAGTGTGTTTGTCAATAATCTGGCATTATCTAAACATGAACTATCGACGAAACGCGTTCTTGCCAACTAAACGAATGCAAGTGAGCAGCAAGTACAGAGCGCTTTTATTCGCGATCCACCTCGTTTTATTGTACGGTGAATTCAACCAGGCATTCTGTTTCTTTGAAGCAACAAAGGCTAAATCATTTGGTACAGTTTTTTTTTCGTGATTTGTATGGATGACACACAGCGATACAGTATTATCAGCTGTAGAGCTATGATGGGTCGAGAGAGACTTCGCGCGCGCAGTGCAGGGAGACTAAATAAACTAAAATAAAAGAGATTCAGCGCGAGAAAGAAGCAAAGAAAACGCATTTTCTTAATTTATGTTGATTTGAACTAGCCTATTTTCGTTTTGTAGACTAGCCTACTGTTTTAATTGTTTATTTAGCTGTAATTTCTTTCTCCGATTTAAAATGTCGCAAGAATAAGATTCTGTTTCTTACTTAATAAACTCTAACTCGATGCAACCCTGTTTTAAATAAATAAACTGCCCCCGACACTTTATTTAAACCTTGAAATGTCCAGGATCTATTTAAAAAAAATTATTCCTTTGCTATGGCGGGTATCAATGTCAGTCATCTCAATTTCGTGGATGATTCACAAAACAATAATTTAGCAGATTAAAGACTATCTTCATCATTTTCATTTTCTGACCGCGATCGGCTGATAATCTTCCTTCATCAGTTTTGTTGTCTGTGCATCGGCTCTACTGGAATTTAGCAAATTTATGTTGAAATGTGCCATTGATAATTAAACAAAATGCTTGACTTCAATAAACAGTTAGTTACCTATCTAAGCATCAAGAATGGTAAAAAATGTAACGTTGTCAGCCAAAGTGAGATTCGATCTCATCGCTTGAAGCTCCGTGAAGCTCGTGCTGTTGGGTTGACCACTGCGCTATCATCGGCCCGCTGTTAACATCACGTCTTATGCTGTTCTGATTGATGTAGCCTAATATTTTTCTATTGCAATGTTTTGTGTGTTGAAATGTTTTCATTATTTATTAAATGTATTACATTTAATTTCAGTCTTGTGATTATGAATTCGTTTAACTACATGTTTCACTTGAATTGATCTGTTACTACATTTAAATCACTCGGCAGATTACGCAATAGAGAGAATAAACTGACACTTTTCAAAGTCCGCGATTGTAGCGCCTCTTAGCGGTCAAAGGCAGCAAATACACCCCCACAATTGTCGTATTCTGGTTGAGTACCATCTGTAGGCCTTTTTTTGGCCGTTATGCGGTTTATGAACACTTAATCTACTTGTGGTTGTTTTAAAATAAACATTCCTGCGCGACAGAAATCCATGTCCGCGCGCGTCTGTGCATGTTTCCTAGCGACTGCAGCGCGCGCACATCTGAGCACACCGAAACGCTATTGAGCTATGAAAACATGACGAAACAAAAGTTTGTACATAATACAAATAAACATATTTTTATTCATTATTTGCTTCTATTGTATTCCAATTTTTTGGCCTTCAAACACCTTAAAATGCACATATGTAGGTCCGAGAAATCCAAAATTTCTCGGGGGAGCATGCCCCCCAACCCCCCTAACGACCCACCCTGTTTTATAAACAAACGCCCCTGCCTGCAGAACTGTATAGCACGGGGAATAAACTGTACTGTCTTTGATTGTGTGTCAGTATCCCCACCCCGCCGCCAGCACCCCCTGTCGAAAATGACTTCCCGCGCGCCTGATCAGTCGTAAATGGGACGCGCGTGCACGCTCATTCTCAATTACCATAAATCCCGCCCATTAAATCCGACTGACAACTATATATGGGCATCATATTATGACACCAAACGAAGGATTTCAACATGTCTTCTCAAAAGCGAATAAAAAAAACCATTTCTCAGATGCAGAAATTGAAGTTTTATTATCAGAAGTGCATTCAAAACGCCACATTTTATTTTCAAGCGTACATAGTGGCGTATTATGTCATAAAAAAAGGAAGCTTGGCAGCATATCACAGATGCAGTTACTGGAGTTTCATCTGTTAATCGAACAGTCCCAGAAGTGAAAAGAAAATGGTTTGACATGAAGCTTGACTGCAAAAAACGAATGAGTTCACTTTGAAAAAATCTTATTCAAACTGGAGGAGGACCACCATCATCATCGACATCGAGCATATCTACATGTGATAAAAGCATCATTAGCAAAATTGGCGAAACCTCTCTGTCGGGTATAATTCCTGATGGTGACTGATCAAACACCTTTGCAGGAAAGCACTTCAGCACAATCAGATGGTAAGGCTACATTTCTCTTTTTTTGGGCCAGCTGACATGGTAAAATAAAAAATATAATTTTAGAGGAAATACACAAAGCAGTTTATATTTGAGCAAATTTAACTTTTTTGTAAAGACAGGCAAATGCCAACTGTGTCCGCCCATGAGACCGCTGAAGCAGCAACCGGATCCGTTCGTCTTACGGCCCCTGAACCGGTATATCCAGCAGCATCCCGCAGTGTTGGCTCTGCACTAGTCTCGCGTAGCCAGACCTTCAGACTGACGGCTGAAGGTCTGGAATTCATAGCAGCTTTCTTTGGCCAAGGCCCGTCCATAAGGCCGTTTGACCGACATGTCAAAACCAATTACAGTTCGTTTCGTTCAGCGTCAAGTTTCGGGGCGTGGAAATGTCCCCACAACAACAGATCGGCGTGCAACAAGTCATTCAGCATAGAAAATCAAAGAAGGAGAAGAAAACAATACTGAATCGGCCAGCTGCGATGTCAGCGTCTGTTGTTTCATGTTTGCCCGCAAACGTGGCTGATATCCCCTTCGCAGTTAGGTTCTTCACTTGATCTTCCATAATAGATAGGAAGGGACACACAACTAGTAAAATTGGATCTGCTGGGAATCCTTCTAAATGCTGGCAAAGGGTCGGCCAGGCTTGGAAAATAATACTCTTCCCAAATCCCGTCGGCAAACAGGCTAAAATATCTCTTTTTGTCTCCACTAAGTGCCTCAAACAAAACTCCTGGACATCTCTTAAAGAGTCTATGCCGTGAACCTCGCATACTTTTGAGAATCCTACGTTTAGCTGATGTAAGGGTTCTTCCATAAAATTTTCAGGAGACATTCATGGAGTCAACAAAGTGTCATTTTATTGACTGCGTCACTCACGTACTGACCACACATTGTGCAGAAAAAAGATAAATAAAGGGGAAAAACAAAACACTGACTAATAAATGGGACATCAGCACATTACTGAGTTCTGGGTCTCAGATGTTTCTCAGGGATCCCTCACCAGAACTAACTCAGCCACAGAAAATGAAGTCCTTTTAACAAACTAGACCAAACCATTGGTATAATTACAGGGGTCTCACAAAATGATCCTCAAACTTAAAAAAGAAAAACATACATATACACATCTCAAATGAACATAGAAAATCACATTTACCCTACAGCAATAATGACAATACACTTAAACAGGCACACACATAAAAATAAACATCCTTTAAACACATTCGAATTAACACACAACCCCAACACATATTGTCCCAAAACTACATTTCCCATAATTCCCCAAAAGAGATATAAAGGACATCAGGAAAGGCCGCACCCCTTTAATTCCAAACCTTTGGTCCATGCTGCAGTCATGGATCCTGGCGGAACAACGGGTAAGATGTACACATTCAAACAAACTTAAATAAAATGTTAAACCCATATATTGGTCGTGGTTTCATTTACTACTAGCGTGCACTCTAGAAACAAATGGTTATTGGCTTTGTTGCTCTTTGAGGGTTGAAATGCTAAAGAGACAACGTAGCTCCTCAGTTCCAATGTTTGGGCAACTTATATTTAAAGAAACAAAATAATCACATAATGTACAAATAAACAAACAAATTAAACTAAAACCATGCAAGTGATTTGTTCACTCAGTGTGGCCTTAGCCATCACAGCTGATCTTGATAAATGCTCATTGTCACTCATGTAAACACAAGTTTTTCTTCCGCAATCACACGTCTGCGCTTTGTTTCCCGGCGGACCGAAAATAAACGCGACACTCGCGCCCCCCGGAAATCAGATAAAATTCAACCAATCAGATGACGACTTTGACATTCCTGAAGTGTTTCCAGTTAAGTGTACCATATGCATCAGACGTTTAGCCAACGTTCCGTGGGCGTGACGTCTGAGGCTGAGACTAGCTCTGCACAGAAGACAGCTTTAAGTCAGGAAGTGCTGGATAAGCAAGACAAAATTTGTCAAGCTGTGCTGGCAATAAATGACACATTAAAAGAAATAAATGTAAGCCTACAAGAAATATGTGATGCTATTAAACATAAGAAATAAAGTTTACTGAAACTATTTTGTGCGCTTGCTTTAATTCATGCATACATACTCTTAGAAACGTAGAATTAGTTCCTGTCGCTTTGCAATTGCAGCAAGAGGTACGTCTATGTGTCGGATAGGCAACCTTGGAGGCACCATATGATCTGGTCTAATTATATCCTCTGGGTCTGGCAGACCATGTTCCATGGCAATGTTGTGTAGAACGGAGCAGGCCAATATTATTTCGTAAACCTTTTCTGGTCTGTATAACAGTGTACCACCTGATGTGTCCAAACACCGCCAGCGCCCCTTTAAGATACCGTTTGTGCGTTCAATAACTGACCGAGATTTTGCGTGTGCTTCATTGTATGCCATCTCCTGCCGGCTTTGGGGATTTATCAATGGGGTCATAAGCCATGGGGTCAGGGGATAACCATTGTCACCTGAGTGGAGGGAAGGGTAGGGGAGGGAAAGTGTCAAATATTTGTCAAATGCTGACTGTGAATAAATCAAATTGTACATACCAATTAGCCATCCGTCTGTAACTGCACCACTGTCCAAACGTCTAGCAACTGAGCTGCTCCGAAGAATGAAACTATCATGAGTACCACCCGGCCAGCGGGCCACTACATTAAGTAGTGCATTGATGGAATGATAGTTTTTCCTATTCAGAAATGGAAATGCATCATGTGATGGCGCCTTGATGCGAATGTGTGTGCAATCAATGGCTCCTATTACGTTTGGCAGGTTTGCAATAGCAAAGAATCTTTGCTTCACCTCCAACTGATGGACAAGGTTATAGGGGAATTTTATATATTGGGGCATTAGCCCTATTATGCAATCAAGAACATCTGGGATGATGCGACTCATGGATGACTGAGATATCCCTGACCTGTCTGCAATCTCCCGCTGGAATGTTCCTGTTGCCAAAAAACCAAGCACGGACAACACCTGCAAGTGTGCTGGAATGCTGTGGGATCTTCTAGTTTGCCTTCTAAGATTGGCCTCCAATATGTTGCATAAATGCAAAAGAACTGGTCTGGGTAGCCTGAAACGACTAATTAACCAGTCATCATTCTCGGCAAGTAAGTCTGCGCGGTCTCTGAAAATACGCCTTTTGCGCAACGCTCTATCTGCCAAATCTAGCAAAAGCGATATATCAGCCATCGTAAATGTTTCTTGTTATGCCTGATTTTGGCCATTTTATAGGAAACAATTTCCGTAACAATTAAGGGGCTATTAATTTGCCCAGCCCTATTGAAAGCAATTAATTATTTGATTAAAGGGTTCTGTTTGCAGATGCTATTACTGGCTCCCATAATAAAAGTAAAAAGAAAAACTGAATGTAATTACTATATATCATATTTTTTTCAAAATGCTGTGTAAATATGTACCCGATTAAGGTGAATTCAAATGCAGCCTTATTAATGAGAAAAACGTTCAGATGTTAAACGCACTATTTACGCGTGGCTGGGAGCAGGTGTAGATTTCGTTCGTACCAACTAAAATTTGGAAAATACAAACATTTTTAATGAATCCAAAAATTTACGCCAGAACCACTTTACACACGATTTACACAAAAATTCGTTCTGCTAGTGTTTCATGAATGAGACCCATTAAAGGCAGAACAGTTTCTGTCATTTTAGTGTGTGTGCGTGAGGTAATCGCAGCTGCTAACACACATGAGCTCTTGAAACCCCGCCCTCTGCAGCAGCTCATTTGCATTTAAAGGACCAGGCACAAAACGGTGCGTTTTTGCTCACCCTCAAAAAGTGACAACTTTAACATGCTATTTGAAAATATCTGTGGGGTATTTTGTGCTAAAACTTCACGAGACACCACTTCGGGGCAACAGTGGCTCAGTGGTTCATGTAGATTGTCTACAAACCGTAAGGTTGGTGGTTCAATCCCCGGTTCCACCTGACCAAGTGTCGAGGTGTCCTTGAGCAAGACACCTAACCCCAGCTGCTCCCGACGAGCTGGATCGCCTTGGATGGCTGACACCGCCGTCGGTGTATGAATGAGTGTGTGAATGGGTGAATGTGAGGCAATATTGTAAAGCGCTTTGGTGGCCATTGGGTCTGTGAAAGCGCTATATAAATGCAGTCCATTTACCATTTACCATTCACACACACACACTCTGGGGACATCAGATATTTATTTTACATCTTACTATCATTGTAGTTTTGAGATAATTATGTTTTTGCGTGGTTTGTGAAAAAAAAAAAAATTGTCACTGAAATAATGTCATGAAACCCAAACTGTTTATTTCTTCACAAGACTTTTGAAAATTGTATCACGTAGCCTAGAATATTTGCTCCAAAACTATGTGTAAATCATCCTGCATACTCATTCAGATAAAACAATATATTGATTTAAAATTTGTAAGACATGTCTTGTGTAAGAAAGCTTTATGCGAGTAGGCGTAAAGCACCCATGAATATTGAGTGTTTCACAGCTGAGAAACACAAAGACCCTCCCATAATGGCCCTATTAGGAGCTCTCAGGCACTATCATTATGAGGAACCTTGCACAAAGAATGAGGAGATTTAAAAAAGAATGGCTTTTTGATTGTTTGGATTTATTTACAACACAACATAATCCAAAGATACACAACAAAGGACAAAAAAGCACATTATTGAACACACTGATCACACCTTTGTGCCATTCCTGAAACATAGTACATACCTCCTGTCATTTCCATGTTGTTTGATTTGTCATTTTACCATGTTCATGTACATGTACAGAGAATCATGTGAATGTTTAAGTCAGCAGGACTCCATCAGTGGTCTCTCATCTGGTCCCTTAAAAAAAAAAAAAAAAAAAAAAAAACTGTGACCATGGTGATATCAAGATAAACTATACGGCTGCACGATTCTGGGAATACATTTTAAAAATTGCGATTTAATTTTTTTTTGTAATGAACACCTTGTTGTGCCTTGTAGACATATACGTGCAGTGCTGTGTAGCACCAATGCCAGATGGTGATAGATAAAGCATACATTTTCTATTTTGTTGACTTGTTGCATGGCTAAAAGCATTCTTGGCATTTTTCTAAACGTAGAGAAAACACCAACTTTGTGAGTAATGCATTCTATAGTGTCTTCTCCCCTTTGTTACCAGAGACCTTAAAGGTGCCATGTGTAAAAATTGAGGTAAAAATATCAAAAAAATGAGCTACACGCATCAAAAGAATGAGAAGAAATAAGGGCAATGATGTCATTAAAAAAATGTCAAGTTATAGTGCTGCAGAGATATCAACCTTAATTAGCATTAGCATTACTAGCCACGGCCCGACAGGTGTCGTAATACCAGTTTCGGCCATGGGAGGCGGTATGCGGGGCACATAACCACCAGCCAACCTGCAATACACGACACGAATAACTCGCACGGCTTGTGGGCGTACTTGAACCTGATGTCTATCGTGTGGAAAGTACAGCCCACTACTTCATTTCAATTCAGGGAAGAGAGCGGAAGGATGGCCTTTGGCAAGAGACCCCTACAACCACCGCGCTCTGAAGCACAAATCTGATCAGATAAGAAAAGGACCGCTCGTCACGGTCCGGGCTCGAAAGCGCGGGGGACGGCGAGCGAACTGCAGCGCATAGCCCTGTTTTACAACGTTCAGCACCCATTCTCACACGCCCGGGATCGCTCCCCATGCTTTCGCACGCATAGCTAGGGGCAGAATGGTCTCCGTGTTCTGACCGCCGCACTGCGCGGGTTCGAGAAACTGAAACGGAGGTATCAACACGGCGCGCGCGCCCTCGTTGTCTGAAGAGTGCTGCTCGCTGACGACAGAAGCCGCTGTTTCACATTCAATGACTCGGTCGCTAAGGACGGAGAACAATTTGTGGCGCGAACAGGTCATTTGTAGCCTACTGTATCTTTCAACAGTGTTCGTGTTTTTTTTACCATAGTAGAGATGATCGGTTCACGTGCGCTGTCTGATGTTTACTGCATCACTCGACATGGAGAGGTTGGGTAAAGTAATAATTACAAGAGCTTCACGGTTATCAGATACAAGCATTCAACGGCCCTGTAGTATATATATATATAAATAAATAGTTATTTGTGTTTGCGCACGTGATATCAGGAAGCAATGTAATAACGTTACCTGTAATACACACATGATGGCAATGCGCAAATCGTGTGTGTGTGTGTGTCACAAATCATTATTGTTTCTTCAACTTATTAAAATATCTTACTTTACTGCAACTATCTGTTTCTGCTTCTTTATCATATGTATAGTGTGTCATTTATAAAATACCATATCCTACATCACATATTTTGATATGTGAGGTATACTGCCCCCATCTGGTATGGAATGTGGAGTATGACTTGATTATTTTTTGCCAGACAATTACACATGGCACCTTTAACGCGTTCTGAAAGCTTTTTAGTTGATTCTCTGCCAGATAAGGTGAGGTACCCCCGGAGTTTTTTATTTAATTTATCGTCCGGCGAAGACGCACACAGCGTCTGGGTTCTTTCAAGCACGGACCTCCCGTCGTGAAACGCTATTCATGCATTGTTACAAAGCTAAACACACGCATACAGACACATGTTTACACCTTTAAGGTTAACAGGTCAACTGCGCGTCCCCCTCCGTCCCACACACACACACACACACACACACACACACAGTGAGGTTTGAAACAAAGCCACACGCACGAAAATTCTGAAATTGAGAAAAACGCTCTCTAAAAGAATGCAACACTCTGTTTGAAACGGCGATTAACATGCATGCAGAATTTGATGGAAAATGCGAGTTTACCGGATTAAAAATAACCAGTAGAAGCGCATAATACCCAAAAATCTATATAGTTCTCTTTAACATGATCTAACAATATCAAGTTTGGTACGGTTGTAAACCAGAAAATTAGACAACGCCGAATCTGTTTTGAGAAACAATCTATTATGCATTATTAAACATTTACTGATGTGCAGAATAATTTTAGAATAAACGCTGATCTCTCCACACGCGCTAAATAGGCGTACCTTCACAGACAAAGGAAATCTTGGCGCCACCAGATCCCCACTCATGATTGGCTCTCAGGCCCAGAATAGGCGTGCTCCTGTTTCATTCATATTTCGAAGCGAGTCCGAGAAGCTTCACTTCTGCTCTACAATTCTAGTCCTCCTACTCTAGTCTCTAGTCTCTAGTTCTAGTCTAAACGGCTAGCCTCTCTAACTCCTAGCTTCAACTTCGCTTCAGAGAGCCTTGCTCTCCGTTTACTTTCCATTTCTAAGACTAAGTCTTTATTTTTATACAAGTTTTAAAGCTACTTCCTTGATCCAGCGTTTTAACGAGCGAAAAGCCTAGTGTGTCCACTCGGCTCCAAACAACCACGTGACGCAACCCGGAAACCCGCGAAGCTCCAAAAGAAACAGCAATACGTACCAGACGGCTTTCCAACGACAACACAGTAGGCTCATTCCAAATCTGATCTTTGAAACAAAGCTAGTTTAAGGTTGTCTGAGCATCCTCTGGTCTCTTGATTATTGAAAGTATTCCTTAAACTGTGTAATCTCTCTCTCTCTCGCTCTACCCCCTCTCTCTCTCTCTCTCTCGCCATCTCTTGGTTAATATTGTGTTATTATATACTCTACGTAACCGTTTTATAATCATTTGTCTTGTTTATGCATATTGTTAAGATATACTCTTGATCGTGTACGTACTTTAAAGTGTCTTTTATTAAACTTCATTAATCTTTGCCTGAGTTCATGTGTATTGAATCCATATCCTGAAGTCAATGAAAATTAGATTTTCTATGCTACCTTAAACGCTCTACCACACTTCTTAAACATTGCATAGTTGAAATATTTCCGATCTGATCTCTTGGAGGGTAAGTTATCTCCATTATGGCCATATGGATATAATTTTGCTTGCCAAGAACTAAACGGATCGAAGTGTTGATGTAAATATTATATGTTATACGCATTAGTGGTTAAAGTTGTATTTCCAAGTACGACTGATTAAAATCATTCCCTTTCTATGTATGAATTATTCTCACGAGTAATCCTGATACATATTCATATAGTCAAGGCGGTACAAGCCCATATTTGGAACCACTTTAGGGCGTATGCAAATAATATTAATCAAAAACCATGAATATTTAATTTCCCATTTGAGTGCTAATTTCCCCAATTTATACTCAAAGTCAGTATTGCTACAGCTGCTTACAATAATAATAACAAGCCTATAGCAGCTAGGCAGCCTACAAATCGTTAAACACTTCAGTAACACTACACTAGAGTAAAAATATAATTGATAATATGTTACTTCAAATGTTTACAATCGTTATGACATTATGAAATGAGATTGGAGTAAAAACATGTGTTTTGCTTTTCAAACAGACAGCGTGACTGACTCAAACTCACAGCGCGTGCAGAGAACGTTTACTGAAGCGATGGAGCCGCTGAATGTGAAGTTTATGCAACAATAACTAATATAATTTAGAATTATTTCTTACCTTAAAATCTTTGTCTTGAAATCGCGTTCTTCTTCTTCGGATGTAAATCCAATAAACTCACAGCGTGTCTTCCAAACTCGACAAACAGTAGGGGACTGATAAAGTTAGTTGCTTTGTTTTTGAGGTAATGGGCGCGTTTGCGCAACGCTTGGATGATTTGCATGTCTATATCTTTTGCGCGTGTGGGTGACCACATTAAAACTAATGAGCAAGGGTTTGAGAAACTGGATAACTTGTTGGTTTTATACAAATTACTTAAACAGAGAATATTTGTTTTCTTTTTGAATCAGACAATTTAAAACTACACACTTAAATGTTTATGAAGATATAGAGCTCATAAATGTGACAAGTATTTGCTGAGTTTTGTTTATGTTTAGAGACGTCCTCAAGAAAAAAAAGTTCACGAGACAGAGGCAGAAAGCACACCCTGTTTAATTTCTTTATTTTACAAAAGCACAACGTTTTGTTTAGATGGTAAGAGGACACATACAAAAGTAGACATCTCACAGACTCTTTTTTCATATTTATTAAGTCTATATGACCATAAATGACTGAGTATTTTAAGTCTATGTTGCCCTGAGTGACGATGGAGGACAGAACTAAACATTCAAACATATGGTTACACTTTAGATCTATATTTATATTATATTTATGCATTTGGCAGACGCTTTTGTCCAAAGCGACTTACATTGCATTTCAAGCTACACATTTACATTGTTATCAATTCTTGCTTTCCCTGGGAATTGAACCCATGACCTTGGCGTTGCAAGCGCCAACACTCTACTGTTTGAGCTAAGATAGATCTGTGATATTAAAGATATGAAAGAATATGACGTGTAATAATTATTAGATCCGCATTCGGTCTTAAAGGGACCGCAGTCTAATAAACCTGCTGATGATTGCGCCATTAGTGTGAATCAAACAACAAAAGGCAAAGAGAAAATCAGTCGCAGCTCTTGAATGAATACATTTGGCTTTTATAAGCTTTAATCTGTCTATGATAAACTATACAGTATCATTTTACATTTGATTACTTTATTAGTTTTTTAGGACATATTACTTACACGAACAGTAATGTTAGTAGACCTTCCTGATATTAAAGCACTGTGGATATAATTTGTATCTTTGTTTTATTGTGTACTTTTTTTGTTTGACAATGTGTTTTTGTGTTTTCTGAGCTTTCTTTTCTTTTCATGTCCTATATCTTCTGTATATAAAACACAAAAAAAGTCAATGTTAATTATGTTCTAAATTATTTTTTTCCCTTTTCTTTAATATAACAAAAACAGATAAGGATACCGTTAAAGTACCGGATCGATAAGCAGTATCGGTAAGAGTAGTAATACTGTTAAAACCTTAACTATACCCATCCCTAGTGATTAGTGTAGTTACTAAAGTCCATCCTGAATTGACTAGAGAGATGCTGGCAGCCGTCAGTGACGTGTCTCTCGCTGACTGGCTGCTGTAGTTTACAGTTGTCCTTAAGCAACACAGGGCGGAATACGAGGCTTGAGCTGAACAGGAGCTGATGCGCCTTCACATGCAATTCTCTCTTCACAACAATACACTGCTGTGATCTTTTCTGTAGGTTGTCTGGCTGTATGGTGACAGAGGAAGGCTGTGGTTATGTGTCTTCAGCTCTGAGTTCAAACCCCTCACACCTGAGAGAGCTGGATCTGAGCTACAATCACCCAGGAGATTCAGGAGTCAAGCTGCTCTCTGACAAACTCAATGATCCAAACTGCTCACTGCAGATACTCAAGTATGTCAAACACTAATTGCCAACTAGCCTCTCCCTATGGAGGATCCCTTTACCACTTTACAGATAAAGCATTGTCGTGATAATTTCGGTTTCGCGTATCTACCCCGCAGTGATAAAATTCTGTATCAATATTAAGGCCAGACAAGTAGTTTGATAAGGCTTGGTTCGCCATCAGCGTTTCTCACAGGTTCGCGTTTAAAGTCTGTTTAGAGAGAACGGTGTCGTCTTAGCGGTCTCTAATTTAATAACAAATGATCGTTGCGACGGAAGTGAATCAATCAAAACTAACTTTAGCTGGAAAATATCTTTATTCAAGAACCGCTATAAAGACAAATCTCTGTTACCTTAAATTATCCGTTTATCTCTGTAAAACCGCTTTGAAACAATCTACATTGTTAAAAGCGCTACATAAATGAAGACGACTTGACTAGACTTGACTTACTGAATGTGTGTGTGTGCTTGTGCATTTATAGTGTGGATCATGAAGGAGAGATCAGGATCACAGCAGGACTACGGAAATGTATGTCTACACACACACACACACACACACACACACACACACACAATAGAGCTGCACGATTCTTGATAAATTGAGAATCAATATTTTTTTGTATAAAATGAAGATTACGATTCTGAACAAAACATTACACAACTAAACAAAACTAGATAACATCCAAACTAGAGGTTCTGACAAAATGCAATATGATCGTACTTTCAAAGGTTGACCAAAGTCCCTAAAGTCTTTGGTTTAAACAGTTTCACACTGCAAGCGTCACGTGTTTTATTGCTGCCCATATCAATGAATGATTGTACGTGTTCATTGGCGATGAGCAGAGCAAGCGTTTTCAGTTCATTGCTGTAAAAGTTCAGCTCTCTACGCCAGTGGACACGCAGCGTGAGGTCGTTCACATTGGAAGCTTGACTGCCGTCTCTCTCATTCATTATCATGGACAGCAACAAAATATCCGCTGTTCATGCTCCGCGTACACTTGCGATGTAAAACAGGCATAACAGACAAGCAGAATCATTGTCATTCAGGAATCATGTGGGTGTTTGAATCAAGTTCGTAATCTTTTAACGATTAATCTTGACTGTTGTTTTGTTGTTTCCCTCTTCTTGTGTTCAGATGCCTATGATCTCACACTGGATCCAAACACAGCAAACACTCGTCTCATTCTGTCTGATGAGAACAGGAAGGTGAAGCGTGTGGAAGAGCATCAGCCGTATCCTGATCATCCAGACAGATTTGATGAGTGGCCTCAGGTTCTGAGTCGAGAGAGTCTGACAGGATGCTGCTACTGGGAGGCTGAATGGACTGAAGATGCTGAAATATCAGTGGCATGTAAAGGGATCAGCAGGAAAGGAGTGAGATGTGACTGTGAGTTTGGATCCAGTGACAAATCCTGGAGTCTGAACTGCTATCATCACAGTTTCACTGTCAGTCACAATAAGAATTTCACTAATTTTACTGACGTCCGTTCATCCTCTAAGAGAGCAGGAGTGTATGTGGATGTGTCGGCCGGCACTCTGTCCTTCTACAGCGTCTCTGACACACACACACTCACACACTTACACACATTCAACACCACATTCACTGAACCCCTCTATGCTGGATTTAGTCTTTATTTGAACTCTTCAATGTCTCTGTGTCAGGTTAAACAACAGACACACACACACTCGTAAATCCTCTGACTAACTTCCACACAAAGTCATGATGAAATCTCACATAATTATATTTGTATTAATTAGTCACGTACTTCCGGGGTGCTGGTCTGCTGCTGACCCAGTCCTTCAGATGTTAGTTTGTTTATTTGTTTTTATGCACAGTTTTTATATATAGTTATTTATCATTTCTATATATATATAGTTATTCAACAGGTCAGGTTTGGAGCAAACCTGACCTGTTGAAAAGAGATGGTATTCATCCCTCCTGGGATGGTGCTGCTCTTCTCTCTAGTAATTTGGCTCATAGTCTTAGAGATAAAACATGACAATCTGGGCCTCAGGTCAGGAAGCAGACAGACTGGTTTAACCGACCGTCTGCTAGCGGCCTCACGTCACCAAGGTCAGATAAATCCCATCACATAGAGACTCTTTCACCTAGATATCATCATATAGAGCCTCTTTCATCTAGATATCATCATATAGAGCCTCTTTCATCTAGATATCATCATATAGAGACTGTGTCTGTTCCCCGAACTTGGAAATCCCAAAAACTTTCAAACCCATCTAAGGTTAAAAATGTAATTGATGTTCAACAAATAAAAAACAGATATAATACGGATGAGCAAATGATAAAGCTTGGGTTGCTGAATATTCGATCTCTTACTTCAAAAGCGCTAATAGTTAACCCTCTGGGGACCAAGGTGTTTTTGGGGTCCTTGAGATGTTTTGACATGACCTGATATTTGTATTTTTTTCAGTTGCTTATAAACATATTAATGGCAAAGGTGTAATTACACTATTTAGCACGAACATGGCTATCATAATATGTGAGCAACATGTATGTACATGTTTGCATTTTTGAGAGAATATTATTTATGCGTGGTTATTCAAAAAACTCAAACTTAAATTTTCTGATATAAGACCACAAACGACCAACTTCACATATTCCCACAATACTTTTGACTAATGGATGTTGTCGGCTAAAGTGTTTACTTATCCGGGCTAATCGTTCACATTAAACAATAGATTGATTTAAATTTTGTAAGACACTTTTTGTTTAGAAAGGCAATATGCAGGTGGGCGTGAATGATCCAACAAGGTCATGAATAATGTCCTCATTCACACCTGAAGACAAAGACCTGCTAATGCTGCATACTAATGAGCTTTTCATAGGTGTCACTGAGCCACAAGAAAGAATGCAAAGACAACACACACACACATATATATATATTAGGGGTGTGCAAAGCAGCCGGTATTTGTATCTGTATTTGTATTTGTTGAGGGGGGAAAAGTATTTGTATTTGTATTCAAGTAAAATTCGAAATAGGCGTAAAAAAAAAAAAAATTGCGTTACACTTCTAATTTACGTTATAGTGTAAGTATTCTTTAATTATATCCATTATAATAATTATGGATATGCAATATTGGTTGATGTTTTTCCATAAATCCAGCAATGAAACAAGGAACGTCATTGAAAAGAAAATAACATAACAGCCATTACCTCATCCATGGTTAAACCAACAACTAATAAAATACCATTGTGGACATTATGAAGCCTACAGCCTACATCTTGCTGTCTGCAAAAGACAGAGTAACTTAAACGTACCATATAACTCCCACACGTGCATACAATTCGACACAACTACACACGCATATTTAACCGAACGTTAACGTTACTCTGCCTATTGTCTAAATTAGCGAATTAGCGAACATGAGAGCACCCGACTCCAGACGTCAATAATGCAGCGCAATGGAATAATCTCCCGATCAAACTCCGCTTCTCGAAAGTTATAAACTGCCTCAGGAACCCAGTTAAGGTACAAAAATCTATTCAACAAAAATAGTGATGGAGTTAAGTGTTTTTTCGCTCAGCCCGAGGGCTCTCTGTTGCTGTGTGGAGCAGCCTGTGTATCCGTCACTCACTCACTCATCCGGGCACGCACTGCGGTCTCATGAGGAAACGCAGCTTTTTGATATAAAGTTTTTCCTATTCCCGAATACAAATATTTTTCAAGTATTTGTTCGAAATAAGTATTTGTAAAAAACACGTTATTTGTGCCTTTCCGAATACCGTATTCGGGTTCGGCTCCACCCCTAATATATATATATATATATATATAACTACAGAATTGGTTCAGAGTTGGAGACATCTTGAAAAAAGTGTATTTTTCCACAAACTGTGTATGCTTGCAAATTGTATAATATCCAAGGTAAAGGTTTCTAGTAATTGTGCAGTTAATTCTCATCCGTATTTTCAGAAAGTTTTGGATGTAGGCTATCCTCTCCCCAAATTTGTCACTAATAAAACACAAAAATAATTTAAAGAAAAGGCTTATATTGACCTTTTAAGATGTTGTTTGAACCTTGTAAATTAGGTTGTGATGTGGCAGTAAAAACTTTATAATCTATCCAAAACGAAATGTTGTCTTTCATATTTCGTCTGTAACATAACGTCTTTTATAATATATATTAGGGCATAAATGTTAATTTGCAGTTTAATATGTTGCTTATACAAAGACATTTTATTTCAATGTATTCAGTCGATTTTTACTCATCTCAGTAGGCAATATAGATAGTTTCATTCACACACAGACACGCGCGAGCTGTAGTAAACAACAACATGCATATGTGCCGTTCATTCATTCAAACACAGAAACGTGATTCAAATTTAAACAGTCTTTTGCGGTTTACAGACACCATTTCATATCGCGATTAGAACAAAGCACTCACTGATGATCTGCAGCTGGATCCGTTGTTAGGCTACTCCAGCACGTTTGAGGTAAAATTTCCAGGATTATCACGATATTATTATTCCTCACAGCGAGTGTGTTTTCCAGCTGGGCGTTGACTGGTTTGCATGTGTTGCCTCAGATCATCTGCGTTTGAATAGCGCGCGCTCTCGATGGGCGTCACATTAGCAGAGTAATGAGGAGCCAGAACCATAATGAGAACGGCTGATCTCTCGCTCTTTTTATATAGATTGCATAAACAGAGAATATTTGTGTCACGGCAGATAGCAGAGAATTGGGTGGATCCAAATGCAGCAACATGATAGTCAGGGCAATCCAAATTGTCATCGTCCATGCAAGAGTCGTAGTCCAAATAATCAGAATCGTAGTCATCCATCTCAGTGTCGAAAACCATTTAATCAATCAGATACAAATAAACAAAACAAGCAAGAACAAAAACGAGAACAGACTAGAAACAGACCTTGGTGTTGACGTGTGACATACAATACAATGACTCCATGACATGAACTAACACAGACAGGGTATTTATACACAGAACTAACAGGATGATGAGAAACAGCTGAGTGCAATGAACAGATGATGAGTGCAGACAAAGGATTATGGGAATTGCAGTTCATGATGAGTGGGTGACGATATGGGGAAGAGACCTCTAGTGGACACCCAGGGAACCACACACAAGACACTGTGACAGAACCTCCCCTCTACGGAGCGGCTACCAGACGCTCCATGACAGAAAACAAGACAACACAATAGTCCAAGAGGAAGGTGGAATGTGGAAGAACCGAGGAGGGATGGGAAGGCCAGGACCATGAGGGAAACAGGAACACGAGGTGACGACTTAACAGTCAGCCAGGGCGAAGCAGACGACCCCTCGGGCGGGCCAGGGTGGAGAAGACCCCTCGGGCGGCCACGGCGGAGACGACCAGGGCGAAGACGACCACTCGGGCGGCCACGGCGGAGACGACCACGGCGGAGACCTTCCCTCAGGTGGCCAGGGCGGAGACCTTCCCTCAGGTGGCCAGGGCGGATCCGGCTGTGCAGGCGGCCGGGACGGGGCAGGTTCTTCGGGTGGCCATGGCGGAGACGACCAGGGCGAAGACGGCCATGGCGGAGACGACCAGGGCGAAGACGACCACTCGGGCAGAGACGACCAGGGCGAAGACGACCACTCGGGCGACCACGGCACAGGAACAGACACCACCGGCTCAGGAACAGCAACAGACACCACCGTCTCAGGAACAGCAACAGACACCACCGGCTCAGGAACAGCAACAGACACCACCGGCTCAGGAACAGCAACAGACACCACCGGCTCAGGAACAGCAACAGACACCATCGGCTCAGGAACAGCAACAGACACCACCGGCTCAGGAACAGCAACAGACACCACCGGCTCAGGAACAGCAACAGACACCACCGGCTCAGGAACAGCAACAGACACCACCGGCTCAGGAACAGCAACAGACACCACCGGCTCAGGAACAGCAACAGACACCACCGGCTCAGGAACAGCAACAGACACCCACCGGCTCAGGAACAGCAACAAACTCAGGATCGACAGGCGTGACGTGAAGCTCAGGATCGGCAGGCGTGACGTGAAGCTCAGGATCGGCAGGCGTGACGTGAAGCTCAGGATCGGCAGGCGTGACGTGAAGCTCAGGATCGGCAGGTGTACCAGTCCGCCGGGGTGGCGCTGGCAGGGCGAGCAGCTCGGGCGGGGCCGGCAGAGCAGGATGCATGGGCGGCGCGTCAGGGATGGCAGTCACCTCTGGGAAGGTCTCTGAGTTAGGAGCCACCGGACAAGTCCTTGAGCAGACCCTTCTCCTCCTCCTCCGTCTCCGGACCACCGGACTCGGGACCACCAGAACTGGGACCCCCCGGACTCAGGACCACCTGAACTGGAACCCCCGGACTCAGGACCACCGGAATTGGGACCACCGGATTCGGGACCACCGGACTCGGGACCACCGGAATTGGGACCACCGGAACTGGGACCACCGAAACTGGGACCAGCGGAACTGGGACCACCGGACTCGGGGACCACCGGGACAGGGACCACCGGAACAGGGACCACCGGGACAGTCACGGAGGAAGTCTTCCTTCTCCTCCGTCGTCCCTTCTGGCGAGGTGCTGGTTCAGGACGGGACAGGACCTGCGGCGAAAGGTGTTCTGGGCTGCGCGTCACCGGATCGTGGTCGAAGGAAGACCGAAATAGAGACTGAGTCCGGGACCTCTAATACTTCCTCCTCTGCAAGCTCCACGGGTCCCTGAAAATCTGGCCCAGACTCTCTCCTCTAATGCCTAGTTCACACTACAGGATTTTAAGCCCGATTTAAGCCCGATTTGCAAATCGTTGAGCTTGCCGACAGGTCGGGTTATTATCGCGTGCAAATCGCGGGGGATTAGCGGCTGATGAACGCTCGCCAATCTGTTAGTATGAAAGAGCCACCAACGCATCAAAGACGCTCGCAGACGCCTCGCGGACGCGTCGCCGAGCCCAGAAAAATATCTAGCATGCTAGATATCTGGAGCTGTCGCACGACTCAACCACATGTGATGCCATGAGCTACAGCCAATCAGAGCAAGGCATGGGTTGAGGTCACTGGGAAAATACCGTTTATATACTGTCTATGGGAATTATTATTATTTTTTCCAGAGCAAATCATCGCGCAAACAGTTTGCAGCACTAATTTCTGTCTGACGTCCATATTCAAACAAAGTCTCGCGTGTTGTGTACTTGTGTTCTTCTTCGCTGGGTAGTGGCGTGCTTTATTGCGTCATTTCCGGTTCGTTTTATCGCGTGATTTCTTCGTGATAAAACGTGGTTTGTAGACAAGATAGAATCGTTGGATGACAGAGTTGTTGTCCACTCGTGTAGTGCGTTACCTCCTGTTGCGGATCAATCACGTTGTGTCGTGTGGTGTGAACAGCTCAACAACTTGAACACTCCTGATTTCACAGAGAGCAAGTCATGTAGTGTGAACTGTACAGTTCAGCCCGACGTTTTAAATTCCTGTAGTGTGAACTAGGCATAAAGGACTCTCTGTCGTCGAACGAAAAGTCCTTAGGAAATCTGAGCGTCATGGCCTCCTCCCTTTGTCGAGCCACAAAAGCAAATGCCTGCAAAATGTTCATGCTGCTGGATCCATTTGGTGATGGAGTCATTCTGTCACGGCAGATAGCAGAGAATTGGGTGGATCCAAATGCAGCAACATGATAGTCAGGGCAATCCAAATTGTCATCGTCCATGCAAGAGTCGTAGTCCAAATAATCAGAATCGTAGTCATCCATCTCAGTGTCGAAAACCATTTAATCAGTCAGATACAAATAAACAAAACAAGCAAGAACAAAAACGAGAACAGACTAGAAACAGACCTTGGCGTTGACGTGTGACATACAATACAATGACTCCATGACATGAACTAACACAGACAGGGTATTTATACACAGAACTAACAGGATGATGAGAAACAGCTGAGTGCAATGAACAGATGATGAGTGCAGACAAAGGATTATGGGAATTGCAGTTCATGATGAGTGGGTGACGATATGGGGAAGAGACCTCTAGTGGACACCCAGGGAACCACACACAAGACACTGTGACAATTTGTTTTAGTTTTGAATTAGATCATTTAAAACTACACACTTATATGATTATAGAGATATATAGCTCATGTCTGAGTGAATAGTATTCGCTGAGTTTTGTTTAAGTTTAGAGACGTGCTTCAGAAAAAAAGTTCACGGAGACGGAGAGGCATAAAACACTCCCTGTTTACTTTCTTTATTTTTCAAAAGCACAATGTTTTATTTCGATTTTAAGTGAACCCATAAATAAGAAGACATTTAACAGTTAATTTTTTCATATTTCTTAAGCCTGTATGACATAAAATTAGGAGTATTTTAAGTCTATTTTGCTGCTATGTGAAAAAAAAACGAGGAAAACGCGCCGGCACGTTTTTAGTCCCCAGAGGGTTAATGATATGATTACAGATTATAACCTAGATGTGCTGTGTTTGACAGGAACCTGGCTAAAACCAAACGATTACATTGCTTTAAATGAGTCAACCCCACAAGATTACGGTTATAAACATGAACCTCGTCTGAAACGCAAAGGAGGAGGTGTTGCTGTAATTTATAGTAATATTTTCAAAACCACTAAGAAATCTAGTTGTAAATATAATTCTTTTGAAGTGTTGGTGCTCAATGTAAAAATATATAGTGTAACCGATAAATCACGTTTGAAAATTCAGCTGGCTACTGTATACAGGCCACCAGGGCACCATACAGACTTTATCAAAGAATTTGCGGACTTTCTATCAGAATTAGTATTGGCTGCAGATAAAGTACTAATTGTTGGTGATTTTAATATACACATAGATAATGAAAAAGATGCATTGGGATTGGCATTTAAAGACATTGTAAACTCAATTGGAGTTAGACAACACGTGTCAGGACCTACTCATTGCCGTAATCATACTCTAGATGTTGATGCCGTTGAAATACTGCAGCAGAGCGATGACATCTCAGATCATTATCTAGTCTCGTGTAAATTACATTTAGCCAAGGCTGCAAAGCGGACTCCGTGTTATAAATATGTTAGACCGATCACTTCTGCCACTAAACATTGCTTTATCAATAATCTTCCTAATCAGTTTCATCATCTCAGCATCCCGGATAGCTTAGAAGAACTTGATATTGCAACAGAAACTTTTAACTCTCTCTTTTCCAGCACTTTAGACACAGTTGCTCCGCTGCGCTTAAAGAAGATTAAAGAACATAGTCCAACGCCGTGGCACAACGAGCACACTCACACACACACACACACACACACACACACACACTCAGGCCCTTAAGAGAGCAGCCAGAAAAATGGAGCGCAACTGGAAGAAAACAAAACTAGAGGTGTTTCGGATTTCATGGAAGGAGAGCTCGATTGCTTACAGAGAGGCTTTAAAAGCTGCTAGATCTGCTTATTTTTCAACCCTATTAGAAGAAAATAAACATAATCCTAGGTATTTATTTGAAACAGTGGCTAAACTAACGAAAAAGAAAGCTTCAAGCCCAGAAGTTTCTAAGCAACACAGCAGTAATGACTTTATGAACTTCTTCACTTATAAGATCGATAATATCAGGGACAAAATTAAAACTATGCAACCGTCTAATACAGTATCGCATCAGGAAGTGCATTGTAGTCTCCCTGAGGGAAAATTTGATTCATTCATTGCCATAGGAGAGGAAGAATTTAGCAAACTCGTCAAATCATCTAAATCGACAACTTGTATGTTAGACCCTATACCGACTAAGCTGCTGAAAGAGATGCTTCCAGATGTCATTAATATCATTAATTCATCTTTGTCTCTAGGATACGTACCAAAAACCTTTAAGATAGCTATGATTAAAACCGCTTGTTAAAAAAACGCAACTTGATCCTACAAAACTAGTCAACTACAGGCCGATCTCGAATCTGCCTTTTCTGTCAAAGATATTAGAAAAAGCAGTATCCTCACAACTGTGTTCTTTTCTTGAAAGAAATGATATCTGCGAGGATTTTCAGTCCGGATTTAGACCGTACCATAGTACCGAGACAGCTCTCGTTAGAGTCACAAATGATTTGCTCTTATCATCCGATCGTGGTTGTATCTCTCTATTAGTGTTACTTGATCTTAGTGCTGCATTTGACACCATTGACCACAACATCCTTTTAAATAGACTCGAACATTATGTTGGCATTAGTGGAATTGCACTGGCAGGATTTAAATCACACTTATCTGACCATTATCAGTTTGTAGCAGTAAATGAAGAGATGTCTTATCAATCACAAGTTTAGTATGGCGTACCACAAGGCTCAGTATTAGGACCGCTGCTGTTCACTCTGTACATGCTACCATTAGGAGATTTACATTTACATTTATTCATTTAGCAGACGCTTTTATCCAAAGCGACTTACAAATGAGAGACAATAGAAGCAATAAAACTAGCAGTAGGACAACAGTATGTAAGTGCTATGACCCTTCACAGTACAATCCAACGCAAATTATTAGGGGTGTGACGAGATCTCGTGCCACGAGATCTCGCGAGACTAAAATGTGACGAGATTTCTCGTCGAGTGAAAAGCTGTGTCGCGATATCGCCATGATTAGCAAAGAACCCCGCCTCCACTGTCGTTTTGCTATTGCATTGTAAACATCTACTCTGCTCATCCAGCACGAGTTGCAGTCGCACACAGACTGTGACAGTGCTGCAGGAATCACAGTTCACTGATCGCGTTACGATGGCAGAGGATTTGTTGCGCAACAGAGAGAGTCGATCTGAGATGTCTTCTGAGAATGAGATGTCTTGATATGTCTGAGATGGCGGTTCACACAGAATGTGTTTTTCCATTCCAGTGCGGTACTTTTTCATTGTTTTTCTATGTAAACACGCTAGACGGATGTGTAACCTTGCGCTCGCGTCTTGCATCTTTTGCTGCGTCTCGCGCATGACACAGCATTCTGAAAACGTGGCGCTCAAGTTAAAATCAGTTCCCCCATTCCACTGCCAGCGTATCGCATTTTACAAAGCAAAAACGCAAACTCTTTGTGAATGGCCCCTTATCTTGTAGAACGCGCGTTCAGCACCGCCACTACGGAGTGAAAATGAAAGTAAAACACGATGCGCGCAAATTAGACTGCATACAATAGCCCGTCTCCCAATATCAAACATATCTCTGGACGTTATAGTTGTGGCTCTGGTCTCTGTTTTGGTCTCTGCTTGCACTTTGAATACAGAGAGAGTTGGCCTACTTTGATTATGGTTGGACTTGCACTTAATTATAGTTTGCACTAATAAGACTAAGAAAAACTGTTGTTTTATACAGTTTTTATTTCTATTTTCAATTTGTGAAAAGTAGTTTTATTTGGAGGTCACACACAGCCTCAGAAGTTCTGGAAGCTCATAATGTACAGTAAGGTCTGAAGAGACTCGTGTGAAATCATACTTGAGAGAAGCTAGTCAGTTGAGTTTGTGGTAAAACCTTTACAGTGCTTCTATATTGTTGTATTTTAATGTATTTGATAATTCATACTCAAAGTAGAACTGAAATGACATTCATTACAAGATGATTTAGTTAAAACATTTCAAAATGCACCTGCAGACTATTTTTCCAGTCATGAATTTTGTCATTGAGGAGTTCTATCAAATATTGTGCAAAAATCTCGTCTCGTCTCGTTCTCGTGAACCCAATCTCGTCTTTGTCTTGTCTCGTGAGATAAAGGTCTCGTCACACCCCTACAAATTATTTTATTTTTTTATAAATAAGAAAGTGTTAGTAGTACTGGATCAAGTGCTGCCGAAAAAGATACGTCTTCAGCAGTTTCTTAAAAATGGCTACAGACTCAGCAGCTCCGGCTGCAGGAGATATCATTAGGAAACATGGAATTAGCTTTCACTGTTATGCCGACGATACTCAGCTGTATATTTCTTCAAAACCTAACGAAACCTACCAATTCACAAAATTAACGGAATGCATAGCTGATATAAAAAATTGGATGACTAGTAATTTCCTACTACTAAATTCAGAAAAAACAGAGATTCTAATTATTGGACAAAAAACTTCCACACGTAATAACCTAGAGTACTGTCTAACACTTGATGGCTGCTCTGTTAAGTCTTCGTCGTCGGTTAGGAACCTGGGTGTGTGTGTGTGTGTGTGTGTGCTCTTTGATACCAATCTTTCATTTGAAAGTCACGTGTCTAGTATCTGTAAAACCACATTTTCCCATCTTAAAATATATCAAAATTACGCCAATCTCAACACACAAGATGAATACTTTCATGCCATCTGGTCTTGCCCCCCAGTTACCAAATTTTGGAAAGATATTACAGGAAAATTATCTGTTAACCTTAAACGTAATATCCCGACAAACCCATCATTATGTCTTCTTGGAGACACATTACTAATAAACCTTCCACGGGAACTTCTGTCTCTAGTTATCACCAAGAAAAATAATTTTGATCAATTGGTAAAATAAATCAGTATTACACAATGGCAACAGCTATTAATAGACCACATTATCAAAGAAAAACACACGGCTATCTTCAAACACAAAATAACTCATTTTAACCCTTAATCACTGTTTGGGGTCAGGGTGACCCCAATGGACTTTTCCTTCATTTTTTAAAAATATTACCTTCATCTCAGGGGCATGAAACTCTGTGACTTTTCCTAAATAATCTATCTAAACATGCACAAAAAAAACTGGGCTTGATTTGGTTGTTCTAAAGATGTGTAAAAAAAAATACCGTTTAAGGTGTTTGGGGTCAAAATGACCCCGCATTGAAAATGAATGGGAAAATAAAAAAAATTACTTTTTTTATTTTGTTTGTCAAAAAAATAAAAGTAAATCCATTATAAATCTGAAAATGTCTACAATAAACCAAGGTCTGGTCCTACAGCATAAATAAAAAGTAGAACGAACTTTCTATCTTATACACACACACAGACACACACACACAAACACACAAATGTATGTGACTACAACAGAGAGCATTTTTACAGAAATTGGCCAATAAAATAAACAAACCTGGCATAAATCGATTTTTTTACATTTAAATCAAGGTCTGGTCCTAGAGCATAAACCCAAAGTGGAACGAACTTTCTATCTCATACACACACTGCATAATAATAATAATAACACTCTGATAATCCTGCAAAAGCAGATAATTCAAAATATATATTAGAAAACAACAAAAAAATCTAACTCTGACAAAACTACAGATTTTTATGTGTTTCAAAATGTTTAAATAAATATTCACAACATATATATCATAAATTTGTGAGGAGAAGTTGAAGCATCAAGAAAAATAAAGTGAAAATGAAAAGTCTCTATGGCCCTCTCTGGATAAATGTGGTCATTGCACTTTCATTCCGTAAATAGGTAAAAAACTTAAAAATGTCCACAAAAACACAGCATAAATGTATAGTTGACAAGTAAATAAAAAAAATGATATATAGTTTTCCATATAAAAAATTTATATCTCCTTCATGCAATCGCTCTTTAAAAGCTTGGGGTCAGTCTGACCCCAAACATCTTAAGTGTTATCCTTTTTTAACAGTGATTAAGGGTTAAACACTCACCAATTACCTGTATTATGTTAAACACACATATCATGCATGTATCAATGTTATTGAATACCCTTACTTTAATTAAACAGGTCAGCAGCACAGATAGCAACACACATCTAAATATAATGGAGATCGGACAAAAACTGACAGAACTGACGGAATGTAAATACAAACAGATTACACTGATTAACAGAACACAGGTGATACAGATGACGAAGATTGACTAAACAGGTGATACAACTGAACTGATAACAAGAGTAACCATAGAAACGAAGGACTGGCGGGAAAAGAACAAAGGAAAACAGGAATCAATCAAAACACAAACTGAAAGTTCAAACATACACACTGACACGTGACAATACTTATAACCTGTATTAATATATCAGAAAATGTAAAGGATAAAGACATCTGATATATTTGTGGTATTGTTTTGCATTTTTTTTAATTATGTATGTGTAGGGCATGTACGTTTATGCCTTAGACAGTATATGGGTTAAAATAACTATATGAAGGTGTATATGGGTGTGTATGTTTGTAGGTGTATATGTATATATTCCGCATTTACTTTGAATTACCTTTAACTGTTGCTATATGAAGGGCTTTAAAAGGCATGAACTACAAATATATCTAGCATATAAGTACTGTTATTTTTTTACCCCTTACTGATACTTGCTTTTTCAACATCTATATTTGTTTTTTGCTGTATTTACTTATCTGTATTGCATTGTTTCCATAATAAAAAAAAGATATAAAGTAAATTAACTGGTCTTCATCAATTTTATTTTATTTGTTATTAAATAAACGTACATTTCACCAAATTCGCCCCCTCATTCAAGTCCTCGGTTCACCCGTGCTCATGTATCAGCACAGCTCCAGTTGGCCAAAAAAAAATTCTGTTCAGACGGTGCTATCCCGCATGCTCAGTATCTCCAGCTCATCGGTTCTCCATATCGAGCGTGCCTGAAAGAAACAGTTCTCGGTTCTGTATTGGTGATTCGAGAACTGCTGCAACAACCAGTTCTTGACTTGAAAACCACTGTAGCAGTGTGTGTAAGTGTGCTATCTGAATATACAGCCGACACAACTAAAAAGTTGAAGCATGTCACGTTTCTACTGTTTCGATTAGCAAATTTTAAAAATATTTACTTCACACCCTTAAAACCTTGGCAAGAGTTTACGTCAAAGATTTATATCAACTTAGTCACCTTTATTTTTTATTTATATAGTGCTTTTTACAATACAGATTGTATCAAAGCAGCTTCACAGTGATAACATGAAAATAATACAAAAAAAACTTACTAAGAAATTAAATGAGCTGTTCCTGAAAATAATGTTTTAGGTAATAGTAAATATTTAGTTTGACAGATTTACAATTTATTCATTGTTTTTACAATTTTTAAAATAATACAGTTATAAGACAGTTATAATTATGTGATAAACATGTTTCCAATATGTTTTTTTTCTGTTACACTTACTGATGATCAACAAAATACTTAAGAAACATGGAGTCTCTTTCCTCAGAAAAAATTGCACGCATGCTCAGCTAATCGGTTCTCAGTATATTGAACATTGAACGTGTCCCCGTTCTTGGTTCTGTATTGGTGATTTGAGAACCGCTGTACCGGTACGTCCGGTTGTATACGCATGCATCAGCTGCGCATGCTCAATCAGTTCTCTCAGCACAACATCAGTTTCACGAGTTCACACTTACATATAATTTGAAGGGGTAAAGTTTAATGTGTATTTGGCGTGCTGTCCGGAGGGAGGGCTCCGAGCTCAGAGTTCGGCCCGAACCCAGAGTACTCCCCCCAAAGGCTAAAGAGCAGAGGACAGCCGCCGGACTAAAGACCCCCCAAATGAGTGCCGAGTTTGGCGGCCTGGATGCTTGACCGGGGAGGCCCGTAATGGTGGCTCACCGCCTGGGCTGACGGCCCCTGTAGGTCTGTGAACAGGGAGCGGTTGTAGTTTTTACAATGAACGATCGGGAGAATTTGCGCTTTTCTGCTAAGCCCAAATGCTCGCTGGACAGAGAGAGGAAACGGGAAGGAGGAAAAATGAGTGCTTGCCAGGGAGATTTTCTCACACTACATCCGCTGAGAGACCAAATGCTCGCTGGAAAGAGAAAAACGTAAGTGCTCCACCGGAAAGGTTCTCGCTCCGTCCGCTGTGAGACCAATGCTCGCTGGACAGAAAGAGGAAACTGAAAGAGGAAAAATGAGTGCTTGCCCAGGAGATTTTCTCACACTCCGTCCGCTGTGAGACCAATGCTCGCTGGATGAAAGAGAAAACGTAAGTGCTCTACTGGGAAAGTTCTCACTCCGTCCGCTGTGAGAGCCATTGTAGTGTATATGCTTCGGACTCTGGGTCCGTATGAATTAACTCAAATGATCCATAGGGAATTTTAATAACTAATCATGAATATTATTAATATTTTGCATATTACAGTTACATTAAATTATCGAAATTGAAAATGTATAGATTATATGAATATATGAATAATCGATCACAACGTCTTATAATTCCTCATTCATATATCAATAATCTTATTTAATTTCGATTATGAGACAACCTTTAAGGGAAATTCATGTAATGATCAAATAGGTGTCTGTCCCGCAAAAACCATCAAAGATCAATCTATCAATCTCTCGATAAAGTTATCCCTTATAAACTCCAAGAAATATTAACTTTCTGGTCGTGAACATTAATTTTCCTGTGTTTACAAAATTAAAACTACTTAATGTAGTAAATAAGAAGAGCTGGTAGCTCGGATCTACCTCATTGACGTTTGTATTTTTACAATCGTTAAACAGTCACCAGTCATTTATAATATATGGTTTTTAATAAATGCAAAACTACAGAATATAGAATTTAGTACTACACAAGATACACGGTATTATGTCTATGTACATTTACTTACAGTTAACAAACAAGACAAAACGGATACAGATGAGAGAGAGAGAGAGAGAGAGAGAGAGAGAGAGAGAGAGAGAGAGAGAGAGAGAAATAGAGCGAGGGCAGGGAGAGAGAGAGAGAGAGAGAAATAGAGCGAGGGCAGGGACGTAAGAGTGACGCACGCCGTTCGCGCGTGGTTTGAGAGAGAAAGAGAAAGTAGATCACGAATGATCATAGGAATAGCAAAATCACAGACCTTTAAGAGCCATCAATACATCGAACATTAAAACATTAAAACTCGTTTGAGTGGATACTTGCAAAGGTCGTTTGTATGTACGGTAGCTGTGTCCAGCCTGCGTGTGTTCTCGGAGCAGAGTGCACGCGCTCGTGTTTGCGGAGCGCGCTTGTCCGCGGGGAGATTTGAAGAAGGCCTCTTTTGGAAGTGATATGTTACTGAAGGAATTCAGGCTTCGTTTGTTTGACTCGTAGGTGGAAACGAGCAAAGGCGAATTTGAAAATGAAACAAAAGACTTGGATAAAGAAAATAAAAGAAGACGCAAACTGCTGGAGTTTGCGGCGGAGACTTCCTTTCACATGACGAAGCCGGGAAGGGGCAGAAGAACAGAGAGAGATTTTGGGGGAGCTTTGGCTTTTTAAAGAATGTATGGCTCACGCCTTCTTTTGGGACAACAGCAAATCGGATCCTCTGATCTGGAGCGGGAAAGATGTTCCTTTGTTTGTAAAGACACGCCCACTTTGACTATGTCATGTAAGAGATCGAATTTAACATTCATATTTAGAAGTAGGGTATTTCCTAGAATAAATGCATATTATTGTACCTTGCAGTCAAGATTCGACTCCAACATGTTTTTCCCATTACAATGATACCTCGAATGACGTTTCTGCACAAATACAGGGTTACATAATTTCCTCATACTCACTAGCATAGTGATTACTTCAGATGCTTCAGACATTATCTTGACCAATTATACACCCAAAAATATATGTCAAAACATTGCTATTGGATCATATGTGGACATTTCAGTTTAGGGTCCATGAGTGTGTGTGTGTGTGTGTGTGTGTGTGTGTGTGTGTGGTGTGTGTGTGTGTGTGTGTGTGTGTTCCAGAGGGTGATAGAGAAACAGAGTTTCTTCTGTTTTATGGCATGTGAGTGTCCTGGCGTGAGGAATGTGGGGGGGTGTCACATTACGTGTCTCTTTGTGTGTGTGTGTGTTGGAATGGACGAAAGAGACAGCGCTCTCGTCTGGTCACACAACGAATGAAGTGTATTAGAGAATCACGATTCACTAATTTGACCAGATGTCATAGTCAATGTTGCTACACCATGCTCGCTGGATGGAAAGAGGAAACTGAAAGAGGAAAAATGAGCGCTTGCCCAGGAGATTTTCTCACACTGCTGTGAGACCAAATGCTCGCTGGATGAAAGAGAAAACGAAAGTGCTCTACTGGGAAAGTTCTCCCTCCGTCCGCTGTGAGACCAATGCTCGCTGGACAGAAAGAGGAGACAGGAAAGAGGAGATTGAGGTGTTTTTTTATTTTTATTTTTTTTATTTACCCGATGAGGGTTTGGTGAGCTTTTTTAATGTGGAACCTGTTGGTCCTGATATAGCTTTGGAAAGCATCGGAGGACCATCTCCCGAGGGCTTGAATCTGCTGTTGGGAGAGGCCTTTTTGGGCTGCTGAAGTTGCTGCCCCGATGCGGAATGAGTGACTTGAAAAATTCTTTGCTGGAATGCCTGACTGTTGGAGAACAGATTTGAGGTGTTTCTGGAACCAAAAACGTGTCACAGGTTTTTTGAATTCGTCTAAAAACAGAGGTTCCCGAGGAGATTTAGCCTGGGAACTTCTCCATTGCAGATATGCCAGAATGGACTGGTATGGTTGGATTTGCGAAGCAAGGTTAAAAATGTAGATGAAAATTACCTTTTTTTGGTTTGGTCAGTTTTACTTTGTTTAATCAAATGAGGAAATGGTTTCGCCGTCTAGCACTGATAAGTCTGAGATGGTGGGGTGGATTTTTGGGTCGAATTTAGAAGTGATGGCAAGTTCCGAGCATCTGAGAAACCAAAAAAAGGCTAGGATAAACATGGCATCGAGTGTGCGAGCGGTACTGATGGGCTGGTAGCCTGTGCGGAGGGCCTGAATACATTTGGTGAGAATGTCTAGCGTTATGGGTTGTCTAGCGTCGGGGCGGGTGGGCTGGGATCTTTGAATCCCTTTAACCCTCAGGGGTCTGAGGGGTTTTTGGGGCCCTTGAGAGGTTTTGACATGCCCTGACATTTGTGCTTATTTCAGCTACTTACAACATACCTTTGGCCAACACATAATTATGCTGTATTGCAGCACAAACTCTGCTACAATAATATGTGAGCAAAATGAAAGTAGCATGTTTGCATTTCATAGAAAAAAAATATTATGCGTGGTTAGTAAGTTCTGGAAAAAAAATTGTCACTGCAATGAGCCCATATAACTCATACTGAATAGTTTGGCACAAGACTTTTGAGTTACCATTCTTGTAGGCTAGAATGTTTACTACAAAATGATGTGAAAATCATTCTGATCACTCTTTCACAAAACAACAATATAATGATTTAAACTTTGCAAGTCAGTTTTTGTCCCAGCACTGCTTTATCCGTAGGGGGGTGTTGATGGCCATGAATATGAATGAGGGGGAGACAATAGACACTCCCCCATCCATGGCTAATGCCCCCATCAAGGTGCTGTGAGGCAGAGAGGAGAATCTGAGAATGAGAGGAGATTCAAAGGTTTTGTTTTTAAATCTGTTTTTATTGTAATTCCTCTATGTGGAGGAACTAAATGTTGTGCCTCACAAGACCACAGTGCTACCGTACATATATAAACATATATTACCAGTCAAACGTTTGGACACATTACCATTTTTAATATTTTTGGAACAAGGCTACATTTATTTGATAAAAAAATACAGAAACAACAGTAATATTGTGAAATATTATTACAATTTAAAAGAATGATTTTCTATTTTAATATACTTTAAAATATAATTTATTTCTTTGATCAAAGCTGAATTTTCAGCATCATTACTCCAGTCTTCAGTGTCACATGATCCTTCAGAAATCAGTATAATATCCTGATTTGATAATCAGGTATTATCAATGTTGGAAAACCGTTGTGCTGCTTAATATTTTTTTTATACTCTGTGATATTTTTTACAGGATTCACTGATTAAAAAGAACAGCATTTATTCATAATAGAAATCTTTTCCTAACAATATAAGTCATTACTATCACTTAACACATCCTTTCAAAAAAAGAAAGAAAGGTAGTGTAGCCTATACTGTTACAATAGATTTTAAATAAATGCTGGTCTTTAATATTTACTATCACAGGTTATAAAAACACTGAAAAAAAAAATCATCATATCAGAATGATTTCTGAAGGATCATGTGACAGTAAAGACTGAAGTAATGATGAATCACAGAAATGAGTAACATTTTAAAATATACAGTTAGGCTATTTTAAATTATAATACTATTTTACAATATAACTGTTTTTTTCTTGAGTTGATGAGCATAAGAGACTTCTTCTAAAAACCTAAAAAATGTTTGCAAACTTTTGACGGATTACCTATATAAAATTCTACATATACCTATATAACCTATATAGACATAACCTATATATAACTGTATAAGCTATAAATACTTGACATAAAACTTAAAAATGTACACATGAAACAACATGTGGTGGTAAAGAAGACCGTGTACATATGGATAGATGAGATTTCCATTACACAAGAGTAGATGTTAACACTTCATACTGATTTGCAACCACAATCTCTGAACCACAATTTCTAACGCCACAATCTCAACGCACCCACGACCATACGTCACCCGTTGACTAAGGCTGTCGAAGCCCCACTGTCGTCGTTAAAGCAGGTTCAGTGGCAACGGTTCAGTATGGCGGGCGGTTTGTAAAAAGCCCACCCACCCACCTCTGCGTAACCTACTCGCTCACAGTGTTGCGGCTGCTCATAAAAGGAAAATATCCAAGATGGAGGGGGAGAGGGACACAGATGATTTTTGCAGCCTGATGGTTAGTGGAAGGTGGTCAGCAGAGCACACACATCTGAACAGTGTCACACATTGTTATGCCACTCTTGAAAACAGTTCCTGTTCAACTGAAGACATAAGTGAACATTGCATGTCTGGCATTTCCATGGTGTTAAATTCCTTTTACCACGCACTGCTTTGCAATGCACACATTCACGGCGACCAACTGTGGCAACATCCCTGTCATCTGATGTCAGCTCAGCTCCTGGAACCGGTACATGGTCACTATAGGTCTGTTTTGGTGCTGTTTTCTGTGACACACCACAGAGCTCTGTGATAAGTTGCTCCATAAACTCTTTATGGACAAGTTACCATGTAGTTCTTTGTGCACAATGAAAGAGTTGGTGGAAGCAATGTCCAAGAAGTGTAGAAAGATCTTTCTGTACCACTTCATTGTTTTGTGTTGTGCAGTGTAGTACTGCAACAGCTGATCAGACAGGTCAACACCCCCCATGTGTTTGTTGTATGCAGTCCACAGGTGCAGGACATGGAAATGTCTTTGTCCTCCATGTATCTTGTGTTTTCACCCTCCTCTGCGCAGTGTCTCCTGTATAAGCAGGATGGATGGTGGAGCAGACAGATACCTCTCGTGTGTCCATCCACTTCACAAATAAGAGAGGTCCATCCCGAATCCACCTGATGGATCCCCTGGCAGATTTTTTAGAGAGTGAATTAGTTGCATCACGTGGGCAATCCTTCCTGTTCTCCCTGTAAGTTCCACATGCACCAAATTTCATTGCAAACAAGTCTTTTAGGAGCTTTGGACTTGTATAAAAATTGTCCATGTACACATGGTACCCAGAACCCAAAAATGTGTGGTCCAAAAGAGATGTTACAGCATCATATGACAGTCCATGGCCTGTGGGAAAGTTGTTCTTTCCTGTGTACACAGAAAAGTCCACAGTGTATCCGTTCGATGAGTCTGCAAGAACAAACAACTTGAATCCCCACCTGGTTGGCTTGGCTTTCATGTACTGTGTCATACCCGTGTGTGCTTTGCATGCCACCATTCTTTCATCCACAGCTAAGTTTCTTTTAGGATGATAGATGGCTTTACAAGCATGACGGATAGTGTCCATGAGAGGTTTGACCCTGAAAAGACGGTCATGTTCAGGTGTGCCCCTCTTTCTGTCATTATCTGCATCTGCATCTGGGTGACTCATGTGCACATTCCATGAAATGGTGCGGTATCTGTCCCTGGACATAACTGTAGCGGGAAAGGGTACGGAGAGAAAACACTGCTTTGCCGCCAGTAGTCCCTGATGGAGCTGACCTTCACCATGGCCATGTAAAACACCAGCCCAATGTAGCGGTACATCTCACTGATGCTGACATCTGTCCATTTATATTTGCAGCCCTTTGCAGTTGCCTTGGCAGCCTGAGCATTGGTGTTGTGGCACAGAGTTGACACAGCACTTTCTGAAAAAAAATGTTTGAAAAGACTCATGGGCGAATGGGAGTCAACAGAGGTCAGTTGCGGTCCAGTTTCCCGTGCGGGCAGGAATCGCGCAGTCTGTGGAACCATGTCAACATCCGTCTCTGTTTTCCATGACAGGGTGGACTTGGACCTGTTGCTTGCCTGCTTGTTTGCCTTGGCTCTCTTCGGGACCGGTGCTTGGACATGTTCATTGTCACATCTGTTGATAACACAATCAAAGAAACTGTATTATTATCATTATCAATCACTAATGGCCATGGATAAAAAAAAAAGACTACAGTTTTTGTAATTTCACACAAGAATAAGTAGGCCATACTTGTATATTATGACGATGTAAACACAATTACATTTCATCAGTAAAATATTACATCTGTGCACTTACTCTGTATGATTCTCCATCGCACTGAGAACTGAACGACACCTGCGTGTCCCTCTGCGAGGTGCTGGAGAAGGAGAGCGTGATGCAGACACATTCCTAAAATAACAAAACAAAAACTGTTAGCATACTTTATCCAAAGATGGGCAATTAATGGGTATGGACGCATAATGCATGTAATTACATTTCATCAGTAAAATATTACATCTGTGCACTTACTCTGTATGATTCTCCATCGCACTGAGAACTGAACGACACCTGCGTGTCCCTCTGCGAGGTGCTGGAGAAGGAGAGCGTGATGCAGACACATTCCTAAAATAACAAAACAAAAACTGTTAGCATACTTTATCCAAAGATGGGCAATTAATGGGTATGGACGCTTAATGCATGTATTTATCTGTTAATGGGCCATATGACGGAGAAATATCTATTTATGGGCCATAGATCCATAAATATGGGCCTATATGGCCCATCAACACCGCGAGTGTTGATGGGCCATATCGACAGCACGCATTTACAGCATTTCAAACATTTACACCTGTATTCACAATAATCTGTGGCAATATTTTAGCAAGATAACTGTCATAGGCTAACCAAAACCGAACATTTATATATAAAAATATAATGTGTACTGTCTAGTATTTAGACAGTATCACATTTTACCGGAGGCTTAAATATATTTGCACTAAATCATATTTACACCTAAGCAGATATTCTCAAATAAGCTACATTAGGCCTACGCAAAATACAGTATTTTTAGCATAATAATCTGTGTCATAAGCAAATCAAAACGGAGTGAAATATATATATACAAATATGTTTAGAGAGGAAAGGCTATCACATTGAAACAGTTTACAGTTACACGATCATATACACGGGATATTGTAAGGCAATCTTTCCTGTAAGATGTCAAAAGCTAACCAAAACTAAACATATAGTCTGAAAATTCATATGAGTTCTATATAATCAGAAAAAGAATGATATAACACTAAACAACTTACTCCAAACTTGTAACGTTATCCTCTGCGGGATCAATTCGCTCTTGAAAATGGAGCCGTTCTTCGTCTGAGTTGTAATCGTCTTCCTCTGAGGAAAAGGTGAATTCTTCCTCGCTGTCCAGAATCATCTGAAGGGCGACTTTAGCGGAGAAGCGTGCCATCCTCAAAACGCGATGAACTATCCGTGATTCCGAAGAAGACACTGCGTTTTATGGCATTGATCGGGGGGCGTGTGCGAGGCATTTATTACCATGTGAATAGCGCCGGGGGGCGTGGTTGCCTCAGCTCATTAAAAATAATGAAGGGAAAACTAAAAACTGCGCCTCTCGTTGGTTTCAAACGGATTACATAAACCAAGAATATGTGTTTTTTAAAATAAATTACTTCATTTAAAAGAAGAGAATTCTAGCTTCATAAAGACATATGTCTCGTTCCTGAGTGACAAGTATTCGCTGAGTTACAGTTCATTTTCGGACGCGTTTCAGAATGTACTTCCCTGACAGAGAGAAGGCAGAACGCGCATCATGTTTATTTTTCTTTATTTGGCGAAAGACACAACACTTTGTTTTTATTGCGAGTATACAGAAAAAAAATTGAAACTTAACTGGATCGAATGATGTAAAACACTTAAATGTAAGATCAAAACCAACAGAGTATTTTGAATCTCTTTTGCACTGATAAGAAAAAAAAGCGAGCAATCACGCCGGCGTGATTGCCGACCCCAGGGGGTTAATCAGGAGAGAGGTTTGTGAATTGTTTATCTCCGTGGAAGGAGCACCGTACATCAATTTATGGAAAAACTGGATGCCGCTCAAATAACCTTTAACCCTCTGGGGACTAAGCCCTTTTTGGTCCGTTTTCTCTATTTTTACATTTGGGCTTATAAACCATATGTAATGGAGATGGAACACCATGTGTTTGGTATCTATGGATTCAGAAGACCCTAAGCTAACATAATCATGCATGTTATGTGTTTATAAAGGAAGTATGAGTGAAAAATGTACAATAATCGAGAGAATTTCAAAAACGAAAATTTGATTTTTGTCATTTATTACTAAAAATCACACCTCACACAACAATAGTGAACAGTTTTTGAACCAAAAAAATATTTGTCAAACCCTTTGCTTGACAGCCATTTGTAAATGTTCAATCAAATGTGTTAAGAACAATGAAATAAGGAACTTTTTTACAAACAGTCCCAGGCGTGAAAAAGCGTCTGCTTCGAACTAAATGAGAACTGCTTGCTCTGAAGAACAGACACACTCACAACCTGGCAGATTTACTCTCCAGTAATTGTTCCAGAGCTTGTTCGGCCGTAAATCTTTTACTGCTTGCCATCATAAAAGTGCTAAAACAATACAATAATAATGCTATTTAAGTTATTCTGTCTCTCTCTTATATAGATCTCTGTGCGCTCTGTAATACTCCGCTCCGTTCGCTATCTGTCTCATTCTCCGTCCACATGACGCTGTTTGTTTGTACATGTTGAAGGCTACAGAGTCCTCTGATTGGCTAGAATACGTCATGGTAACCTTCCTCTGATTGGGTAAAAAAAAAAATCCTCCCAGCGGCAATTTTTCCATTGGTGGAATTTGCCTAACAACATCGATTTCATTGGCCTTTTTATGCAGTGGTATTGCGCAACAGAGAAGTGTGTGTATAATACAAACGGGATATCACTGTTTTCAGCGGAATCTGAGGAAGACGGCAAAAAAGACCGCACCTCTCTATCATTAATAGTTTTGAAGATAATTGCACAGATTTGTAAAAGTATGCCATTTTGGGCGGTACCGCCCAATTCGTCCCCAGGGGGTTAATGGACCCGACTTGTAGACCCTTAATGATGTTAAGGTGGCAGATAAAAGAGGTGATTGAAAGAAGAGAAAAATCAGGGAAAGGCAAGTTATAAGAGACATGGAATGTTTTAAAACATCTCCAAGCAGTAACGTAGGATTGAAGGGTCCTGGGAGATACTGCTTGGAGGATAGAGTCGAGTGATGCCTCAAGTAAGGGTTTTAACGGGTGGGTTACGGGAATATTAGTTCTGAATAGCGAGGAACTGGAGTTGGGAATTGATCCGCCTCTGGAGCCAGCATCCTGAATTTCTGAGAGGATCAGAGCGCGGATGTATTGGGAACCTGGTGGGGGTTCCATAGCAACTGCGTTGGATGGCACGGGCATCGGAGTGGCTGTGAAGAGAGAATACAGTGATTTAGTTTGTAAGATAGAGCTGGGAAGGGTATAATCCGGGGCTGCGAATGGCAGCGGTGCCCTTGCAATTAGATGACCTGCTGAAGATTGAAAAGGAAAGTTAGTTAGAGGATGTGAGGGATGATAGAAATCACTGTGAGCTTGAGCTGCAAATGGAGGCGGGCCCGCGCTCGTTTGAGTTACTGGAGCTGCAGGCCACTGGAAATGGGCGGGGTTGTAACCTGTTGGATAGAACTGTTGACATTGTTGGGTCTGTGATGGTAGCGTCGATAGCTTCGCGCCAGTGTCTGCAACGGGAGCTGGAAGCCACTGAAAAGGAAAAGGGTTATGAACAGCGGGAGAATAAAACTGAGTGGCTTTGGGGAGGCCGCTGGGCCCGACTGCATGCGGCGCTGCGGCAGCGGAAGCAGAGGTGGAGGGCTGTGCCTCATCAAAAGGTGGTAGTGGACCTGCCATGGCAAAATCTGGAGCTTGGCCCAGGCTCGCTGAGGGCCTGTTGCTGCGGCGACTCGATAGCCTGCTGCAAAACTGTCAATGGAATGAGGTGAGACTGCTGAGTGTATATGTACCTCTCACCATTGATTTCTGAGTGCTCTCAGCTGAGTGCTGCTCGTGTGTTAATTATCGGTGTTAATTATCTGAACGTGCTCCTCCCGAACCTTGTTAATAAAACATAATTTAGTGAACTGTTGGGTTTACTGGAGTAACATGGGCTGCTCCGGGATATTGTTTTATTTCGAGTCGAAGGGACTGTGCCAGAGGTGGGTAGAGTAGCCAAAAATTTTACTCGAGTATAAGTAAAGCTACTTCTGAAATAGAAAAACTACTCAAGTAGCTAGTTACTAGTTACGTTGGATCTGAATAATATTATGGAAAATTTCGAACTACATGAAGAGCTGCAAGTCAAACCTCTCCTAGGCCAGTAGCTGTTTAGCGGCGGAACTCGGGGACAGTTGCGCTTCAGGACCGTACATGGAGCGGAGATTTTGGGTGAGACCTGGGCGCTGCCGTGCGTGGCGGGATAACTTTGTGCCTGGAATCATCGTGCCTGAGGAGTGGCGTGATAACTTTAGAATGTCAAGGGATTCTCTGTATCATCTGAGTGAACTGTTACAACCTCACATTCAAGGCCAGACAACACGACTGAGATCACTGGTGGACGTTGTTACAAAGGTTGCATGTACTCTATACTATTTAAGCGGCGAAGGTAGACTGCGGAAAGATGCGAATGCGTTTGGATTAGCCCGACAAACTGTGTCTAAAATAATCAGAGAAGTGTGCAGGGCTATCACATTTCACCTGGGTCCCGAGTATGTTTCACTTTCATTCACAGAACCAGAGGTAGTCCAGAGGAGGAACCAGACACTTGTCACAAACTTTTATGAAACGCACGGAATGCCGCAGTGTCTAGGGGCTATTGACGGCACGCATATCAAAATTAAGCAGCCTTCAGCAAACTCCACTCATTACATCAACAGGAAAGGCAAATTCTCCTTGAATGTACCTACCTGTGATTACAAGTACACATTCATGCACGTTGTTATTAAATGGCCTGGCAGCGTTCACGATTTCCGCATATTTGCAAATTCAAAAATCAATGCTTACTTGAGAGAGGGAAAGATTCCTTCTGGTCCAAAAGTAATCGTGGAGGGAGAAGATCCTGTTCCTGTAATTCTTCTCGGAGACCCAGCATACCTCCTGCTGCCCTATGTTATGAAAGAGTATGCGAGTGGAGGTTCTACTCCTCAGGAACAGTAATTGAGTTGTCACTGTGCAAGTGCAGAATGTGATTGAATGCTCATTTGGACATTTAAAAGCACAATTTGTAGCATTACGGAGGGCAATGGACATAAATCTGGATGATCTTCCATTCGTCATCAATGCCTGTTTTGTTTTGCATAACTTTTGTGAAGTGTAGTAGCAGTTTTTAATCTTTTATTTCTTATTCTGTTTTCTCAATGATTTAACATATGAATGACGTGTTCTGTATTTGGAATTCTCCTGTTGTAACGTTGATACAGCTGTGGGTGTGACACTGAGAAGACCCCAGGCTAGGGAGGGGGTTCCTTTGTTCCTGCCCTATGGGGTGGGTGCAAGAATGCCTTTGATGAGAACATTATAAGACTCCAGAAAGAACACCTATCTTGGTCTCACTCTGTCTGCAAACTGGTCTGTAAGGGTGGGGGGTTTCACCTCACCCTGCAGCTGGCCTGTGTGGCTAGAATGGGAACTATTCTGCAGAATAAATGTATATTTTCTTTTAAATACAATTTGAATATTGACGTCTCTTTTGCCTGGGAATGCTGCGTTTGTTAAATATTGTTTTGCCACAACATCAAGCTAACCGAGAAATCATTCCAGACCAAAATGTTGCGGCAGTTGTTCAATATGACAGCGACTTCCAGCCACCAACACGGCACAATAATATCAGAACAGAATGCAATGAAACTGAGGAGAGGCGAGTAAGAAATGTGCTCACCAAGTTTCTTAAACCTTGAATGATTCTCTTAAATTGTTTGAATACTTACTGTTATTTCTCTGAATGAAAGAGTTAAGCATAATTCAGTTTGGTAGACATTAAGCTTGTCTGATTAAATTATACATTCAGATTGTGAACGTGATCTAATGTCTAACGTGCTTATGCTCCTGGAAAGTGTTAACGCAAACAGCATTGAAACGGTCATTATATTCACCATATCTGTATAAAGCAATACACTGAGTCATGTTTGGATGACATTGAGCTTGTGTGATTAAACTATACATTCAGTTTGTTTTATATACAGTTTACTGTTAACATGACATAAATCTAACGTGCTTATGCTCCTGGAAAGTGTTAACTCAACATTGTAACACATCATATTCATCACATCTGTAAAAAACGATACACTGATTCAATAAATGAATAACATTTATTTTGTTTATGAACATAATGATTTACTGTGTAATTGCTTCAAGATATGCAGCAGGGGGGAAAAAGTTAGGCTACTTGAGTTGTTACTGAAAAAAAAAAAAAAAACTCCACTCTGTCAAACAGTACAGTGAAAATTAACTCATGCCTTGTAGGCATTGTAAACATGAATTGTTGAAACTGAAAATGTCCACAAAAATACATTTCACTTTAATGTACACACGAGTCAGTGAGTACATTTAATTGATACATGAGTCAGAGAAAAACAGAGCATTACCTTAAACAAAAACCTTTGTTGGGTGATATGGCCAGCAGCCATATCACCCTGTAGCACAAGACTGGTGTCCCACTGGAGCTGAGCGGGGCTGAGCCTGGTTAGTACTTGGATGGGAGACTCCTGGGAAAAAAACAGGTTGCTGCTGGAAGAGGTGTTAGTGTGGCCAGCAGGGGGCGCTCACCCTGTGGTCTGTGTGGGTCCTAACACCCCAGTGTAGTGACGGGGACACTATACTGACAAAGAGCGCCGTCCTTCAGATGAGACGTTAAACCGAGGTCCTGACTCTCTGTGGTAGGGGTGGGCGATATGAGCAAAAAAAAAAACTCACCTAATGCTGTAAACAAAGAGCCCTATATCAGCTGGTACTGTAGTAGCCTATAATTTAAGGTTAAAAATAACTCAAATTAAATATAATGCGTTTATTATAACAACTATTTAATGAAGTAAAAAATATATATAATAAATATGTAATATAGAGCACATATTTAGCTAAATACTCTATAAAGCTCTTTTTTCTAGCCAACTAACGTTCTATATATATGGTAATTGAATGGCTTTCCTGAGGTAAGTGTTATGACATAATTGTTCTCCAGCTGTTATTGACCTCTTTCCGCAGTTGAAAAACTTGATCGATATTATGTATGAGGAATATACATTTCGGTAAGTTGTACTGTATCTTTCAACATTGTTCATTCGTGTTTATTTAGTAGAGATGATCGGTTCACGTGCTGCTTGAACTGATGCGCTATAGGATCTGTCACGTCAAAGCGGGAAAATGTATTGTTTGAATTTCGTGATAAAATTGACAGACTTTTTATATCATAAGTAACCTGCTCTGTCTTGTCTGTCGGTCTCCGTGTCCTCTTTGCTTCGCGATTTTTCTGTGCGAGAGAAATGGATGTGTGGCGAGAGAAATGGATGTGTGGCGTGTGAAAGTGTCACGCTGAGTGCGTGGGCAGCTCTGTTAAATCTCACGCGACGCGTTCGCAAACTGCAGTTGCATATGCGCGCTTTCTTGCTGTTGTGTTTAAGGAGCCGGTTTGTGCTCTATTAACTTGGACTGTTATCATGCTCTCTGTATTTGATTATTAATGCCCGTGCATCCCGCGAGTTGGATACAGTTGAGGAGAAGGTTAAACGTTCAGTTCAGCCTCGATTCTGTATCGTCATTAGTAGTGTTAAAAGTTGTAAGAGAGCACCAAATTGAACAAAACACTAACTACAAAATTTAAATTTATGAATATCAAACGGTATCCTTGGTATCGCAAAATCCATATCATGGCACAACATAATACCGGTTTTCACGTTCATACCGGTATAGCGCCCACCCCTACTCTGTGGTCATTGAAAATCCCAGGATGTCCTTCGAAAAAGAGTAGGGGTGTAAGTAACCCCTCTGTCCATCATGGCCTCCTAATCATCCCCATATACTGATTGGCTTCATCTCTGTCTCCTCTCCGCCAGTAAGCTGGTGTGTGGTGGGCGTTCTGGCGCAATATGGCTGCCGTCGCATCATCCAAGTGGATGCTGCACATTGGTGGTGGTTGAGGAGATTCCCCCCTACTATGTAAAGCGCTTTGAGTGCAGAGAAAAGCACTATATAAATGTAATGAATTATTAAATGTAATGAATTATTGTTACACAAAGACAAACATAATAAGGAGAATATCCTGGATAGCGTAACGATACAAGATTACGTAGATCAAATATATTATAGTGCCATCCAGATATATACTGATGGCTCAAAAGACCCAGCTTCTGTTATAACAGCTGCAGCAGTATTTATACCTCAATTTAAAGTCAACATTTTGAAAAGAACATCAGATCACATTTCAGTATTTACATCAGAATTAATAGCAATTATATTACAGGGTATCTGCACATTTTTTAAAGTCAAATTTAAGGCTTTTAAGACCTTTTTAAGACCTGAAGAAATCAAAATGAATACCGTACATTAGCGGTGTGCAATAGTGAGGCGCGGGTCGCCTCATAACCCGCGGTCCCCGGGGTTACCCGCGGGTCGGGTTGGGGCAGGTAAAGAAATTGTCACTTTATTTGCGGGGCGGGTCATTAAAAACAAAATAAAAAATTGCCAGCCTATATTAAATATTTGGGAATATCTATTTTCATATTCTATTAGGTTATTTGATAAGGTTACAATATGAAGATCGCAGCAACGTATATTGCGTGATGTGCCCAGGCGTCACGTGAAGACACGAAAGCGGTGCGCCAAACCCCGGCCACAAGCGCATCAAGCGAGCGCACATTCAGTTCTGCTGGCCGGGTGCTGGAGTCTAGGAGAAATAGATTAAACCCCGGAACAGTGGATGCCATTCTTTTTTTGCACAGCGAACGCAAAAAAAGCCAAATGAACATATCCGTGTGTTAAATAAAAACAAAAGTTAATTGATTATATGAAGCGTACTAGGTTGTAAACTGTTATTACAAACGCGGCTTTGTAAATGTTTAAAATGTTTATCATATGACCTGATTTATGTTAAATTTCATTCATATATATAATCGTCTGTTGTTGTCTGTTAACATGGCGATGTTTCTGCACTTTCAGGCTGTAATAAAGGCTGTTTTCATTTCCATACAATGCATGTCTATTTAATGATCGCGGTTGCGGGGCGGGGCGGGTTGTAAAAATAGATACAGTGGTGCGGGGCGGGCCAAATAATTTCATAAATGCGGACCCGCGGGTTGGAAAAAAAGCCGACCCGCGCATCACTAGTGTGCAATATTAACAAAAACATATCTCTATATTTTCAAAGTTTGTTGATAATGGATGATATTTTACTGATTTTGTACTGGTACCACGGCTGGTTTAGGCCTGTTATTGACAGCAGACTCACGAAGATATTCATATTTAACATATTCTATCTATGCAGTGGTCAGTTTACAGTAGTGACTGAAATTAACATTTTTATTAAGGGGCAATATTTACCACCTTAAATTGATTTCCAGGGGCATTTTCACCTAAATATGGAAATTATTTCTAAACGCATTTAGAGGTATGCATCACCTTTTATGTCAAATTCTAACATTCAAATTAAATTCTATTACAATAACACAGTACCGCTGTCAAAATAAATAATTAAATTAAAATCCATCCTTGCAGTGCAGAGGTGACACAGAAGCGGCATCCGAACTGGCATTACTATATTTACACTTAATTTGCAATTGCATAAATAAAGCTATTCAATATTTAAATATGAAATGATTTATAATTTTAACATTTTAATTAAAGTGTACTTTAAATATGAAACTAAACCTACCAGTAGGTGGCGGCAAGTCACTGTCTTAATAAGAGAGTTGTTGGGAGTCATTTATTCAACCGATTTGTTCAAACGGCCGATTCATTCATTGAATCAAATGATTCGTTAAAAACGCGGATTTCAGTTAAAAAAATAATCGCTGTCTGTTGGACTAGTTTCATTATGAAATTCTCGTCAGCGAAATAAAGGGGGAAACAAACAATATTGACAATATAAAAAGTAACACACAATGTTAACTTTATTGTTAATTTAACTGTTGTATAAAATAAATAGCACATTTGCAATTGTGCACAGGAAAACGGCACTCTTGCTCGTGATATTCTAATATAACAACATAATATGATATAAATATAATAAGACAAAAACTCATTTGGGAACATATCTATAACTGCACTGACACATCACGTGAAAGCAAGAATGAGAGACAAATGTGATGTCAGCTCGAACTCGCAGTGCCTCGTACGTTTAAACAATATCATCATAGTTCATAGACAATCCTAAACACAAAGAATGAACTTACTATTGAACAGACATTTACTCGTTCTCTTATCCTCTCCTCTCGCATGCAGGACGCAGGCTAATACGATTGTCACGTGAACAAGCAAATCCGCAAAGATAGAATAATAAAAAATAATACGTACACCAATTAGATAGTTTTCATTTGGAAAGTATTTAGATACGTCTAAGTCAAAGTGTCATCTAAAATTTAAGACCTTTCATTGTCACGGGTGGGAGACGAGAGACGTGGATTCAGTTGCAGAGATTTAATAGGAAGACAAACAGGTAAGGTACAAACTCCAAATCACGGCACAAACGGGAAGGTACACACGAAACACGTAACATGTACAACGAACCAACCCAGGACAGCAAACACAGGAAGACTAAATAGGGAGGCAAACAAGGAGGGTAACGAGCAGGACAGGTGGGACAACTAAACCAATAATCAGATAACAAGGGGGAGGGACCAGACAATGACAAGAGCACATGGCCCCAAAATAACAAACACCCATGTGCATCACAAGACAGGACAGACATGTGACATTCATAGGTAAAAATAAGACTTTAAGACTTTTTATGGCCTTAAATCTTAAAAATCGAATTTAAGACCTTTTAAGACTTTTTAAGGATCCGCAGAGACCCTGATATTAGCATTACAGTGGGTTGAAGAAGTTCAGCCAATCACATCAGTTATATGCACAGACTCTCTATCTGCAATTGAAAGTCTAGCAAGTGGTATATCTACAGCTAGACAGGACTTAATTTATGAATAATTACAAAGTCTTTTTAGAACCAGACAATTGGGAATCAATATTAATTTTCTTTGGATACCAGCTCATATGGGGGTGGCAGGAAATGAAGAGGTGGATAGTTTAGCCAAACAGGCCATCCAATTTCAAGAAGTTGAAATTAAAATTGCATTGAGTAAGATAAAAAGTATAATAGCAAAGGAAGTTAGGAAGAAATGGCAGAAGGAGTGGGACAGTGGAAATAAGGGTCGACATTTATACAACATTCAAGGAACAGTTGGTTCAGAAAGAAGAAACATTGGAAATAGGAGGAAGGATGTTATAATTTCAAGAATGCGTATTGGCCATTGTCTACTAAATCAAAGCATGGTCAGGATTGGTAAACACCAGACTGGGTATAGTGACAGATGTAGTTCCGAAAATATGGAAACAGTAGAACATGTATTATTAAAATGTGAGGCTTATGCAAGAGAAAGATTTAAATTATTTCAAGCATTAAGAGAAATGGAAATGGAAGTTTTTTCTATTCAAGCATTATTAGGTAATGTCCCAAAGCAATTTAAAATATATGAAGAAGTATTTAATTTCTTAAAAGACACTCATTTAACCCTCTGGGGTCTGAGGGGTTTTCTGGGTCCTGGAGGTGTTCTAGCATTCTCTGACATTTGTGCTTATTTCTGTTACTTGTGACATTTTCATGACTAAAGTATTATTACACTGTATTCAGCACAAACTCTGCTACAATAATATGTCAGGAGCATGTATGTAAAATTTTGTAGTTTTGATATAATAACATTTATGCGTGGTTTGTGAAAATGACACAAAAAAAAGTCACTGAGATAAGGTCATGAAACCCAAACTGATTATTTCTTCACAAGACTTTTGAAAATTGTATCACGTAGCCTAGAATATTTGCTCCAAAACTATGTGAAAATCACCTTGACTACTCATTCAGATAAGACAATATATTGATTTAAAATTTGTATGACATGTTTTGTGTAAGAAAGATTTATGCGAGGAGGCGTAAACTACCATGAATATTGAGTGTTTCACACCTGAGAAACACAAAGACCCTCCCATAATGGCCCTATCAGGAGCTCTCAGGCACTATCATTATGAGGAACCTTGCACAAAGAATGAGGAGATTTAAAAAAGAATGGCTTTTTGATTGTTTGGATTTATTTACAACACAACATAATCCAAAGATACACAACAAATGGCAAAAAAGCACATTATTTAACACACTGAACTAAAGACAGAGACATAACCAGTCACACACCTTTGTGCAATTCCTGAAACATAGTGCATACCTGTCATTTCCCAGGTGTTTGATTTTTCACTTTACCTCCTCATGCTCATGTTGAAGTCAGCAGGACTGGTACCTAAAATAAAATAAAAACCTGTGAACATGCTGATATCAAGAGAAACTAGGGCTGCACGATTTTGGGAATACATTTTAGATTTGTTGTGGTTAAAATTGCTTTTTAAAATGTATAAAATACACACACACATATATATATACATATATATATTGAACACTCTGACCAAAAAATGTCACAGCTGTCTTATAAAGACCTCAGGGAACTGTGTCAGCATAACATGAATGTACATCAGTTACATAAATGTACATTCAAGTCAATGAGATGAATCAATGTAACTCCACAACAACTATCTATCCACTAATCATTCGGAAACGCCAGGTGCGTCTAAAAGTTGCAACCTCTCTCTGCAAGGCTGCACTCCGTTACTGAGATTTTGGATGAGTGAGATGTGCGTGTTTCGTTATTTCTGGAGTATCTGAAGCTTGTGTAAAAGATCAGCCCTCTTCTGAATGAAGGTGGGGAGCAGCAGCTAATTTGCATTTAAAGGGACACACCCAAAAATGGTGCGTTTTTACAAATGAACAAGCTTATAAATTAGGGTGACAAAACGTCCTCTTTTGCCCAGACATGTCCACTTTTTACATACTGTCCGGGTTTTTTTACTGAGTTAAAACGCTGACTATGCGCTTGTTTGTAAGGAAGTTTGGGAACTAATTTCTATGTCGAATACGCTGTTACAAGACATGAGTCAGTGTAAACTAATAATTTCAAATCCCTCTTAGACAACTCGGTATTCCCACCCAAGTCATCTAGGCCTATTAAAGATTCGTTCAAAAATGACCGACCCATCACAGTAAAACTCATTATCCTAAATGCGATTTTAGCATTATTTTAGGGATTATTACTCTTAATTTTATTCTCTAACTACTACACTTTTGGACTAATATAAACCCAACTGATGAACTAATGCTGCGTCCACCACGTGATATCGGAAATGTCCAACTTCCCACATCTGAAGTCATGACTCGTGATTACCAGTTAATTGCATTCAAATTTTGAATTGAGAGGCCGTCATGTCCATTTTTTTAACTAGAAATCTACGATAATTAGAGAATGTTAATCCCTGCACGAGAAGTCAGCATTAGATGAGAAGTAGCCTACACATTTTTTTTCTCTCTCGGTGCAGGCTCTTATTTCATAGTAGCCTAAGCATATACCTCCTTACAAAAATTAGTTCACTATATATTTTTTATATATATTTATATTTTTTAATTAATCTCAAGCCGCTAACCTTTCTATGCAGTTTTTTTTAAAATAACATTAATAGGATATTTAATTAAAGAAAATAGTTTCTTTTTTGTTCTAAAATATTCCTAGAAATTATCTCAGCAATACATCACGTGAACAACAAATCTTAATTTGTTTAACTCACCATTGAAAACCATCAAGATGTCTCGTTTTCTTCATTCTCATATTATGGCCACATCTTGAGCACTTTACTCTCCTTGCTAGTAACTGTTTGCGTTGACACCATTTAATGAGCTTACGTTCCCTTGTTGTTGAGGGTTTTTGAATGGCAAAAAGCAATAATTTTGAATGTAACATTGCTGCTACTCTTCATCAAGACGATCGAGTTTATTAGCGTGCTAACGAATTAAACTCAGGTGGCGTGAAAATCACCAGACATTGCCCCGCCTATTTCCGGTGCAAACCTGTGTATTAATCATGCAGGGGAGCTTAAACATAATACATACGTTAACCCAAGTCAAACTTTATGGCATTGCACCGTCTTTGGAAGTATATACAAACTGGGATAACTGTAAAGATATCCAAGACGCACCAGAGCTTCACGTGGGGTTTAGAGGAGGAATATCAGTAATTAAGATCCAAACTACGTCATCACTCGACGAAGACGATGGGGTGGCGCCAACCGCGCCATTAACCGTAGCTTCGCGCCAATCAGCAGATCATGCAGACCTCGATGTCGATGATTTGAGTGAGATGGATGAGAAGAGAAAGGCAACGCGGAGTGGGAGGAAAATTGCTAACAAAACCCGCAAATACAGCTATGAATATGGTAAGAACTTGTATCATGCTGTTTGTGGTTTGATTTGATTGTGTTATTTTGTCAGGGATATCTGGCTGAAGTGAGATTTTAATAACTCATTGTGTCACAGGTCGAGGTGGGCCAAGCCAGACTGCACCCACCCCTAGACCAGGATCACCCTGAGGAGCGTGTCAAAGGAGGAGGCCGGAGACAGGAATAAAAGAATAACAACTTTATTTAATGTTTAAAAGCAATTTGAAAATCCTAATCTAAAATCATCTTCTTTCCTTCCCCAGGAATCCAAGGCAACACCGTGGTAAGTTATGGCCAGGTGGGTATCGCAGGTGAGTAGATAGGACAGGGCTCACTTCCTTCTGGCGCTGGTGCCAGACTCACAGTGGTGAGTGACGAACAGGTGGGTATCCCAGGTGAGTAGACGGTCGGAGCTCACTTCCTTCTGGCGCTGGTGCCAGACTCACAGTGGTAAAGGACGAACAGGTGGGTATCCCAGGTGAGTAGACGGTCGGAGCTCACTTCCTTCTGGCGCTGGTGCCAGGCTCACAGTGGCAAGTGATGAACACCACACAAGGGGCCTCCAGGCCACAGCAACCTCAGGGTCGTCGGCGGAGCAGAACTCTTTTTGAACAGGCCGGATCAGGACCTCCAGCAGAGATGTACAGTTCTCACGTGGGCTGTAAAGGGCGGGCACTTCACACCATACAGGTGGGGTTCAGGGCTGCAACAGACTCAAGTCATAAGCTGAGCGGGGCTTTCGCTGGGGCAGACAGCATAACACTTCAAGTAGAGGTGAACAGCTCTCACATGGGTGGCAGGAGACAGAGTCACAAGCTGAGCGGGCCTTCACTGGAACAGACGGAATCAACACTTCAAATTGAGGTGAACAGCTCTTCTGTGTAGTGTGCACACGAGGGCTTTTCCTTCTGACATCCAACAGGTGACTACAATCGATCTTACTAGGCTCTTATGATGAACGGTAGACCAGCATGACACATGGGGAGTGCACGGCGATAAAAGATAAATCTTCCACACACACACGACAGTCCAACTCCAAACATGCAACGTGATGGGAAACGTCAATTCCAGCACTACAAATCCACTCTTCAAGTGCAAAATAAGGCCAACACTCACCCAGAGGTCTCGATCTGAAGAGCCGATGATCGTCAGAGTTGGGACAGATGTGGTGAATAATTTCCTCACCACTACAAGCGGCTTCACTTCGCTGTTTTCAATGGTCAAGGGAGAGGCTAGAGATCGACAAGGAATCAGTATATTTCACTCAGTGCGATGTGTACCACGTGATCCGAGCACTCCAAATCAGTATCCAATTTAGTGTAGAAAACATGCGTTTATGACATTCAATTTGTCAATCACTCATCTCACTCTTTTCCAGTCCAGGCGACGAATTCCACTCTTCAAAACTGCCCTCAGATCCCACAAGCAACACTCCTCTTCTTTCACGATGATCCTTCAGCTGCAACACTCTACAAACATTTCCCAACGGGAGAGAACCACACCAGATCGACGGGGGAAGACAAAGAAACAACAAGCCAACACGGAGAGAGAACAATCCAGATCAACGGAGGAGAAAAACAACACGCTCAGCCTTCTCTTCCCCTTGTGTTTTATTCTCTCAAAATGCTGGCGTGGCTTCAATCAGGCACTCAGAGTGAAGTCCCCACACCTGTTGCCAATCTGCCGTTTAGTTGTCATGACAACAGACACACACACCGGCCCGGGGACAGTGTCACACTGAAAGTGCCCCGGCGGGAACACTTCTCTGGTGGAATCAGTTCCGGGGATTATTTGTCACCCCGTGACAATTGTCCCGGTTTCACAGCAATGCTTAACGTTAAGCCTCAGACTAAAATTCATGTTTGAGCTTAAAATATGCCAGTGCAATTGTTTTGTACGCCAGCAAGGTTTCTTTCCAAGTCATGTTTATAAAAGATACTTAAAAATCCTAATTGAAATAAGGCCAAATGGCTTATTCTAAGCCCTGTCTGTATACAGTAGGCCATTCTTTAGCCAGTGCTGTAAATTAACGTTATGCACTTTTTAGAAACTTTCTTTATTAACATTCCCAATGCTGATTAGATGATAACGTTACCCAATATTACCTCGAATGTAAAATAGTTTTATGATGTAATATGTTTTACTAATAAAAATAATAATAATATAAAAAAAATAGCCTACACTGTGGCAAATTATTAATTTACATTTACTAATGCATTTGGTTATGCAGACACTTTTATCCAAAGCAATTTACATTGCATTGTAAGGTACAAATTTGCATTCTTATCAGTTCTAAATACAAATAACGTTATCCTATATTACAATTGTTATACCGTATACCTTGTTTGTCTACAGTTTCTAAATCAGAAAGACATTTTAACTCTGTCAGCTCCCTTCACTGGGCACTGGTCAGGAAATATGCCGTTTTAATGTATTATCTTCTCAATCGCAAAACCATTCCATTGCACTAAAATGTTTGTTCCGTAAAAATATGTGTATCATTCGTTTAGTCTTTTTATTTAATTTTTTATATTTCTTTATATTAAAAATAGAAAAATGAGACAACGGACGGTTACACTGTATTACTTGCTCATATTCAAGTAATCGACATTTTTATTTTATCACTTGTTTCTGCTGCTGCTTCAGCAACAGTGAAACCATGTACTGACAGAAAATTCCATCAATGGTGGATGGCAGATAAGTTCCCTTTCAAGGGAACTCGAGCTGCGTTGAGACGCGGTGGGAACGCCTTGCGTGATTGCGTCGTGAAGCACATGTGTAATCAATCCAATGGAAACGGGAGACGTCATGGGCGGGTGACGTCACCGACCAGGAAGCTATATAGCACTCCCGCGATCAGAGAATCACTAGCTTTGTTGCCTTCAGCAAGTGCGATCTGTGTAATACTGTCCTTGTCTATTTATTGTCTGTCTGTCTCAGTATCTAGATATTATGGAGAAACAAGAATTCAAAACGTTGTGTTGTTCCCTACCCTCGTTTTATCTCGGGTGGGGACGCGCATCAGCTTTGTGTTGCTTGTTTGGGAGTTTTGCTTACCCAGTCAGTTCTCGAGGGGACTGACTGAGTATTGCAGAGGTTGTCTGTTTCACCTCGCTCCCGCCGGGCGTCCTTCGAGGAGGACGGTTCGGTTGCGCGCGCTCCCTGAGGCGCGAGTCCCGCTGCTGCCGAGGCACAGCGGCGACGTGCATCTCGGGGATCGCGCAAATGGATCTAACAGCGAGGTTTGAGACGGGCGCGCCCTATCTCTGCCACACGTGTTAGTTCCAGTGCCTATCGTGCTGCGATCTCCAGTTCCGAGGAATTGGTATCGTTAGTGTGAAAAAAGAAAAAGAGAAAAGAAAAGGATATATGTGTATACGTATATTATGAACAAAGCTTGTGAGTTTTCAATGAATAAATGAATAATTCAGCTCATAACTCTGTTGTATAAAGAGGAGCTTATAAAAGGAGGTTTTATTTTGTGCTGATTGCATAGTTAAATGTTTTCTGGCCAGCTGAACATTATCTGAGTGAGAATATAATTAAATCTCTATATCTCAGCCTCCTCGTCGGGGATTGCCGTTTTTTCCCTATCTCCACACTGAGGAGTTGAGATTTTGGAATAAACCGGTTTCTATTTTATGTGTTTACCCCCAAAAACTTCTACTAAAGTAATGTTTTGGGTATTAAATATCATAGTATGACAGTGCCTCGGGTTAAAGAGACGCTTACTAGCTATCTCTCTCCCGAGTCAGCGTCATCATTACCCCGACGTTATCCACCAGCCATCATAATAATAGATAAATATTATTAGGCAGCATTGGTGGGTAAACTATATAAGGACATGGATGAATGTGATGATATCAGCACTGACGCTATTCGAGAATTGCGTCGCTAACAGATAAACTATATGGGGGAGGGACGGTTTCGAGAAATCGTTTCTCCTCGGCGTCCTCTGGGGGGCGACTCTCTGAGGAGGGTCGCAGTGCTGCCAGTTCGGTTGTTTCCTGCTGGTGGCCACGGAGTGATATAAGTTTTTCTGATGTATGAAAAAAATATATATTTTTATGTCTGTTCTCTGAACGCTTAGCTTTCAACAAAATGAAGATATAAACTATCCAGCGGCGTTCCAGAGGTGTCTTCATCACCTATCTAATGTTCCTGAGACTGCTGGGCGGGAGCAGTCTCAGCCTACTAAAGCTCCTCGCAGCATAAAGTGCTGCAAAATAGAGCGTCGCCATTCGGCCTCATCCACAATCGAGAGGGACCTGGGTGGCGGTCGCTGTCTAGCCAGTTAGAGATATGCAAGATCTGAGAACTGTTTTATCTCTAATATAGCTGGAAGAAGAAGCCCTGACGCTGAGGCTGCAGGCTTCTGAGGGTGGTCCCCTCCGGGGTAGGGACGATTTTGAGAAATCGTTTCTCCTCGGCGCCCTCTGGGGTGTGACTCTCTGAGGAGGGTCGCAACGCTGCCAGTTCGGTTCTCCTGCCGGTTTGCCGTTTCAGGACACCGAGGTGTCAGCGTCCCCAAACGAGGAGGGTCGTAGAGCAGTCAGTTCGGTTTCCCTGCCGGTTCGCCGTTTCAGGGCGCCGAGGTGCCTGCTTTTTCCAACGATCCTCCGAGGAGGGTCGTTGGAACTAAGATAGTTAGAGGTAGGCAAGATCTGAGGACTGTCGTTATCTCTAATGAAACTTAGAAGAGAAGTCCTGACGCTGAGGCTATCAGGCTTCTGAGGGTTCCTCCGGGGCAGAAACGGTTTTGAGAAATCGTTTCTCCTCGGCGCCCTCTGGGGTGCGACTCTCTGAGGAGAGTCGCAGCGCTGCCAGTTCGGTTGTTCCCTGCCGGTCCTCCGTTCAGGGCACCGAGGTGTCAGCGTCCCCAAACGATCCTCCGAGGAGGGTCGTAGAGCGGTCAGTTCGGTTTCCCTGCCGGTTCGCCGTTTCAGGGTGCCGAGGTGTCTGCTTTTTCCAACGATCCTCCGAGGAGGGTCGTTGGAACTAAGATAGAGGTAGGCAAGATCTGAGGACTGTCGTTATCTCTCATAAAACTTAGACAAGAAGTCCTGACGCTGAGGCTATCAGGCTTCTGAAGGTTCCCCCGGGGCAGGGACGGTTTTGAGAAATCGTTTCTCCTCGGCGACCTCTGGGGTGCGACTCTTTGAGGAGGGTCGCAGCGCTCCCAGTTCGGTTGTTCCCTGCCGGTCCTCCGTTCAGGGCACCGAGGTGTCAGCGTCCCCAAACGATCCTCCGAGGAGGGTCGTAGAACGGTCAGTTCTGTTGTTCCCTGCCGGTTCGCCGCTTCAGGGCACTGAAGTGACTCTTCAACCAAATCCAGAGGCCAGTCTCGAGAGACTGGTGCCCTTAGCAGAATTTCTGGCAGTGTGGAAACTACTACCACATATTTCTCAGTGGGTCCTGCACACTATAGAAAAGGGTTCAGAATTCAGTTCGGTTCTTGTCCGCCCAGATTTCTAGGGGTCCTCCCCACAGTGGTGGATCTCGAGCAGGCTCTGGTTATGGAGCAGGAAGTGCTGACACTTTTGCAAAAAGGAGCTATAGAAGGGGTTCCTCCTCCCTGACAGACAGTCAGGGTTTTATAGCCGCTACTTCATTGTTCCGAAAGAGGATGAAGGGTTGCGTCCTATTCTAGACCTGCGTCTATTAAACAGCAGGTTTCAGAATCTCATGTTCATAGTATGCTTACGCTAATATGATTGTGTCACAGATTCAGCCCGAGGGCTGGTCTGTCACAATAGACTTGAAGGACGCTTATCTATCCATCCTCATCACAGGAGGTTCCTGAGGTTTGCTTTTGGGGGCGAAGCATACCAGTATCGGGTTCTTCTATTCGGCCTAGGTTTATCACCCCACACCTTTACAATATGCGTGGATGCAGCTCTGGCTCCTCTGGGACTCCAGCGCATTTGCGTATTATACTATCGACGATTGGTTGATCCTAACTCAATTTGAGCAGATGGCAGTTCGGCATCGAGATGTCGTTCTGTCTCATTTAAAGATGTTGGGGTTGCGACTCAACGCCAAGAAGAGTGTGCTCCTCCCAGCTCAGAGGACCATTTTTCCAGGTGTTATATATGATTCGCTGTAAAGGGGGTAAAACTAGGCCAGTCACTCACTGTGGAACAGTTTCAGACTGTTGGGTCTCATGGCAGCTGCGTCCAACGTAATTACTTTTGGCCTTCTGTACATGAGACCCCTGCAGTGTTGGCTCAGGACCAAGGGGTTTCTCCGAGGGGAAATCCATTTTTTGCATGATCAAGGTCACGCGGCTATGCCTACGTGCCTCGGTCATGTGAAAGAACCTTGGTTCCTCGCCCAGGCCCAGTGTTGGGGGCTTCTTGTCGACGCTTTTGCTATCGACGGATGCTTCCCTCACAAGTGGGGGGTGATCATGAGTGGTCACTCGGCGAAGGGTCTTTGGCAGGACCATCTCCTTTTGGCACATAATTGGCTAGAAGTGATGGCGGTATTCCTAGAATCTCAATACTTCCTGTCAGAACCGAGAGGTCACCATGTGCCTGATCCTTCTGGACAGCACACTGATGGTCTCGTATATCAGAGCAGATATCCTGTTGAGGCAGGGGCTGAGGCCCGGAGAATGGAGACTTCACCCCGATGTGGTGGAGCTTCTTTGGGAGAACTTCGGTTAAAACTTTGCCTTTGTGGTTATCCCTGACGCATCCAGCTCCGCTTGGACTGGATGTGATGTATTAGGTGTGGTCGAGGCTACACCTGTACGCATTTCCCGATATCTTTGCTCCCGGGAGTTACCCTCATCTGGAGTCATGGATGCTGTGTGCTCGGCCTCTGAGGGGGCCCAGCTCATAGATTCAGGTCTCTCGACTGAGGTCGTGGAGACCATACTCCAGTCTAGAGCTCCCTCCACGAGAAGACTGAATATGCATTGAAATGTATCTGTTCTCTGCCAGGTGTGGAGAACATCTTCTGAATCTTGCTATCTGCCCTATGGTACAGTACTTGATTTCTGCAATGAATGTTTCTTTGCTGGGTTATCTCTGAGGAGAGATCCTTATTTCATCTTCTCCGTGGTACATGAGGCTGAGGCCTGCACGTACTTGGATTTGCACCTGGTATGGCGGTAGTCTTTCTTCACCCCAGGCCGGGTTGTATTCCTAGGTCCCTACTCAATTTGCGGGTCAATTGTGCTGCAGGTCTTCTGTCCTCCACCTTAATCAGGAAAAGCTAAAGACAGATATTGAGCAAGCGAGTAGTTGAGGCTATCTCACTTGCTTATGTATCGGCTGGACAGCCTTCACCTTTGGCTGTCCGGGCCCACTCTACTAGGAGTATGGCTGCCTCTGGGCTTTAATTTCAGGAGTTTCTCTCCACGACATCTGTAATGCGGCAGGCTGGTCCTTACCGCATACATTTGTCCATTTTTATGACTTGGACCTAGACTCCACTCCAGGGTCTAGGGGGCTTGTTTCGTAATATGCGCACAGTCTTCATACACAACAGGCATTTGTCATATGGCGTCGTGGGTATAGGGTTCCCACCGCGTCTCAACGCAGCTCGAGTTCCCTTGAAAGGGAACGTCTCAGGTTACGTATGTAACCCTGGTTCCCTGAGAGGGAACGAGACGCTGCGTTGCTTTGCCATACTCCCTGCATACCTGTGATCATCTTGCTTCAGGCTTTTCAAAGCTAGTGATTCTCTGATCGCGGGAGTGCTATATAGCTTCCTGGTCGGTGACGTCACCCGCCCATGACGTCTCCCGTTTCCATTGGATTGATTACATGTGCTTCACGACGCAATCACGCAAGGCGTTCCCACCGCGTCTCAACGCAGCGTCTCGTTCCCTCTCAGGGAACCAGGGTTACATACGTAACCTGAGACGTTCTGTATTGTTCACATTTCGAAGTACTGGAAGAAATTTGTTTGTTAAAGAATTTGTCAGAATTTGTGCTGCTTTATATCAGTTAAATCAATTCAAGAATATCTGTGTTTTGGACAAATGTAGTCTTGTGCTGGTGGGAAAATTCCTATGAGTAGGTTTTGTGTTGTCTTATGATGTTAGATTTAGTTGGGCAGCCTGAGAGTGAAACAAAGCCAAATGTGTGAAAGTTGGCAACCCTGCTCATGTACGCATTTTCAGGTGTTTCTTTAATGCTGAACTACGCTTGCTTCCCCCTATAGTTTTATCCACACGCAAGAATGTTCAGACTGAAAATACAGCTGCTGGTCCATCAGAAGGTAAGTAAATTTATCAAATGGCTGAGGCCTTGTCCACACGAACACGGGTATTTTTATAACAGTGACTTTTTTTTCGCGGTTCGCCCGTTCGTCCACACGGAAACGCAGTATCAGGTCACTGAAACCGAACATTTTTGAAAACCCCTGCCAGGGTGAGGATTTTCAGAAACGCCGGTTGCAGTGTTGTCGTGTAGACAGTAAAACTGGAGTTTTTGCCCTGCGACGTCAAAGTGCTCGCCGTTATCCGCTGTGTTTGACGTCAGATTGTGTGTCGCTGACGGCTTCTGTTACGGCCCTTTATCTAACTTGGCTCGTTTAGATCGCATATAAGACAAGGACCGAACACATCTAGTAATCACAGACAATTGAGTGGATTTCTGACGTTAATCACGCCATAAGTTTTAATCCAGTCCATAACAGACAAAGAGAGAGAGCATAATAAACAATAGACAAATAAACAGCACAGGTAGGCAAACGAAAGAAACATAAACCCTTAACTAAGCCTATCGTAGCAGGACAGATCTTACCTAACTCCCGACAGAAACAACAAACAGGTGAATCTTCCGGGCCACTGCTTCTCTACGCTCATCTAAATAAATAACAAAAAGTGAACTAAGAAAATAACCTCTACCTGGCTTTAAATAATAAAGTAAACTCAGGTCACAATCATCATCGAAGTCTTCAGCATGGAGACGCGACACGAGACGATGAGCGTTCTCGCCATCAGGCGAACCACCCCAGCTGACAACAATCAGGGACGGAGGCGAAGAATGAGGAGCAAGAGAAACTGAGAGAGAGACCGCACCCTCAACACCGGGCCGGCTTAAGTGCGGGAATTCCCATGACGTCACTCATTCTGCAAATCAGGGGAAATTAATACACGCAGTAGTTCGATATATAGATCCACGTAACAGCTTCTGATTGGCCACCGTAGCTTTACGGTTAGGGTTATATCGCCGACTGCTGGTGTGGAATGCTCTTGACGGCGCTTGATAGCGTGTTTTTGCGTTTTCATGTAGACGTAGATTTTTTCAAAAACGCAGGAGGAAAAACTCTGGTTATAAAAATACCCGTGTCCGTGTGGACATGGCCTGAGACATGCGTAAAGTGGGAGAAAATTCATTGGTACTCTCCTGTCCGGATATCTCACATAGAAATTTGTCATTTAGATTATGTAAGCGCGGGGATGTAAAAATTACTCTAAATATACTTGAGTGAAAGTGTGAGTATCTGCATTTTTTTCAAAATAAATTAAACTCCTACCTAGTGTGAGAGATAATCATATTTTGGTTTTGCAAAAAATTAACAAGTAGATTTACCACAATAACTGTGGTACATGTAGCTTTTTTTCTTTCTTTCTTACAAATATCAACATTCAATGTATAGATATAACGTAAATAATACTCTGCATGCATTTGCTTTATAACTATACATTTAAAGGAACACTCCGACTTTTTGGGAATTTAGCCTATTCACCTTATCCCCCAGAGTTAGATAAGTCCATACATACCTTTTTCATCTCCGTGCGTGCTATAAGTCTGTTTGACGCACCCACCGCTAGCCTAGCTTAGCACAAAGACTGGATGTGAATGGTTGCAGCTAGCATACTAATCCAAATAAGTGACAAAATAACGCAAACATTTTCCTATTTACATGTTGTGATTTGTATAGTCACAGAGTGTCCAAAAAACAAAGTCACATGAGACACAGACATATTTTAACCGTATAAATAGTGGGAACTATATTCTCTGAAGGCGAAGCACTGCTACTTGGGCGGAGTGATAACCGCAGCACCTGAGACGCGCCGTTGTTTCTTCTGTCAACAAAACCAACGTGACTATACGTGAGTGACTCTAGCTCCGCTCAAGTGTTACTGGGACGACAGAGCGCGTTCGAGGCAACAATACTAACATTACAGGGGATACATGGAGCCCGTAAACAACTGCAATAGTAGTTACCACCCTATTCATATAATAGTGTCACTAACGTTACATTAGATCTAAGTTAGCTAATGGCACTGTTACAGTAACGTTAGGCTAAACATTTAAAAAATATAACGGAACACTTACCGCAGCCGCTCCACTTTGTCCTGTATGTGATATCGATGGGATGGCTGTATCCTTCAGCACACGTATAATGGTCCTTGTGGCAAATTCCATTTTTTGAAAATAGTCGTCCTCAGTGAAATGTACCGAGCAAACATAATGTCCCTTGATAATCTCATTAGGTGTGTTTTGATCAATATCCAGAGCAAGTAGCCATTTCTTCATCCGGTCAGCGTTTTTAGTTGGAATTCTATGAAACATCATGGTATTACCTGGTCTCCCCTGTTTATTGTCACAGCTCGTTACAATACAGCGAAAATCCATGATTGTAAACTACGCTTTTACTATTTATAAATGGCTGACTCTGTTACCCAAACTCTGAACGAACTCTCTGCTCCTCACCACGGCGCGTCTCAGGTGCTGCGGTTATCACTCCGCCCAAGTAGCAGTGGTTCGCCGTCAGAGAATATAGTTCCCAGTATTTATACGGTTAAAATATGTCTGTGTCTCATGTGACTTTGTTTTTTGTACACTCTGTGACTATACAAATCACAACATGTAAATAGGAAAATGTTTGTTTTATTTTCTCACTTATTTGGATTAGTATGCTAGCTGCAACCATTCACATCCAGTCTTTGTGCTAAGCTAGGCTAGCGGTGGGTGCGTCAAACAGACTTATAGCACGCACGGAGATGAAAAAGGTATGTATGGACTTATCTAACTCTGGGGGATAAGGTGAATAGGCTAAAGTCCCAAAAAGTCGGAGTGTTCCTTTAATGTTAATATTTTTAAATAAATTTGCAAAAAGGCAAAATACAAAGTAAAATTAAGGGCTTTTATTTTTACAAGGTGAAAATTAGGGGCTTTAATAAAAATATAATGGCTTGCTCGTCAAAGTTTACCCAACTATAGTATCTATCATAATTATACATATACAAAACCTGCACACATTTTTTTTTAAAGTCCTCCTAGGATGGGTTAATAAATAAAATTACAGGTTATGAAAATTGAAAACAGTTGGCTTCTGTTTCGAAATGCCAGTTTCCTGCCAACTTTAAAACTCTATTGAAACTCTGCCTGTTTTTTCTTCTGTAGTGTGATGCATACATTCATGTGGTGATGCCTATCCTTTATTCAAATGCCTTTTAAGATGTTCTTTTTTTGGTACATTTCAGGACTTCAGCCTGCAATACAGCAAACCAGTGAAACAGGAGGTTTGTAATGTTAGTTTGTGTACATTGACCCAAGAAATGCGTAAACATTATATAAAAAAAGATCATTGTTGGATTGAAATTTTCATTTAGATATTGTAATTTGATTCACATAAATGTGGCTGTTGATGTGTAGACTTAATTATGTATATTGAACTAAGCCTAATTCATGTAGGCCACATTTTTCTTATTTTGCTTCCAGCCAAGTTACATATTGTTTTTGTTTTTTCTATAAGGTGCACCTACTTTACAGATTGCTCTTGACAAAGCAAAACACACAATAGAGATTCAAAAGGAGAAGATTCTTAATCTTTACGAAAAAGTTGAATCTCTGACAGATGACAAAAATTTTCTCAAATCAAGATTGGAGGATGGTATGTAATGGGGTCATTAACTTGCTTTAAGAACAATTCTGCCAGTCAGTATGTTGCAATATTTCATTAGAAATACAAGAAATGCTGTGGACACTGAGGGTGACATTCTTTTAAGGTCCCATGACATGGGGTTATTTTATTATTTTATCATGTTTCCTGGGTTGCCCTTATAATGTTAATATCTTTTTTAGATAAAAAAAGTCATAATTTAGAAATAAAAGGCATTTTTCCTAGCCTGATTTTAACGTTTGAAGGGGCGTGTCTGCTGTGAGATTCAGTGTAACCGGCCACTGCCGTGATTGGCTGACTTGCTTGCATATGAAATGGCTATTATTACATGTGAAACTCTCTCATACTTTTACTACAGCTAGTATACGTTTTTACTATTACAGCTATCGAGATTAACGAATCGTCAGAAGTTTTTTAAGTAATTAGATCTATTCCCATCACATAAAATGTTGTCGTGATGAGCATTGAGCAGATGGCAGTCTGTTGTTGATCGCGAGAGTGAAGATCTTATCATTGCAACTAGGCTTGCTACGATAGTCGGTGTTACACGGTGTTCAGTCACAACACCGGTTTCATTTTTTTTTAAGGAGGAGATTCAAGAACAGCCTGATTGAGCTTCCATTTTCTCAAAGGCAGAGAAAGATAGCAAAAGCTCGATTTACAACGATTGAAACTTCTAGAAACTCGGGGGCCATAATATAAAGGCTAGGGGAACTCATATTAATGTTAAAAAAAAACTCAGAAAGTGAAAATTTCATGTCATGGGACCTTTAATGCTAAACTGTAATCAGTGAGACATTGGGGTAACCACGTTTTAAGGTTGATGACCAAGAAGGTCACCCGTCTTTTTTGCGTTTGAGACATTTAAAACGCATTACTACATCAAGTATGGTTAAAAATGTATAAAAAAAAGTAAGTATTTACCTGTATTTTTGTTCTCCATACATTTTTAATTTTTCTTTTTCATAGCACTTGTTCTGAGGCGTGAAGCAGTTGTTTCACCTGGCCAGGCACTGATCGCATCTTCATCCACTACTGCTGCATCACAGGAGAATGAGTCCTCTGATGAATCATCTGATTCCTCAGAATCTTCAGATTCATCGGATTCTGAACCTAGAGCAAAGAAGAAAAAGGATAAAAAGCGAAAAAACAAGAAGAAATCCAAGAAAATGAGGGTTGATTTTAAGAGAGGTATGTTGGTTTAATTAAAGGTGCTCTAAGCGATCTCGGTTGGCGTAACCTCTTGTTGATGTTTGAATTATTATCAAACAAAACGGAGGCTAGCTAGACCCTCCCTCCTCCTCAGCCACGCAATAATCCCCCAAACCCCACCCCTAGAGGTGTGCGATATTACGATTTTTGATCGTGGACGATTAAAATGTCTCCACGATCTGCTTTTGAAGAAATATCGTAGGATCGTCCATTTTATCAGTTTGCATTTCTGGCGCCTCCGTCTCAACATACTGTACAGCGCGACGTATATCCACATGAAATGCAGAGGAACGGGACACTGTAGTTCATAAAAATAAATTATTTGCATGTGCTTTAAAGCCTTGCCGGTTAAACATGTCATTCGCTGCTGATGCGCTGTTCTAACGGGCGCTTTTCTGAGCGCAATACACCCGACGCGCACATGCACTAAAAGCCTGTATAACAGCGACTAGTTACTGGACTAAGTTATCTTTCGAGTCTTATTGTGTCAAATACACACAAGGTTTACATAAACAAAGTTGGTTATGTCTAAAGTGAAAGAACAATAGAAAAAATGAAGAAAAAATCTGCTTGTCAAATGCGTGTAGACTCGTTGCGGGCAGATCTTAAAGAGACAGTAGCCCTAATAGTAAACATGCTGCCGCTTGTCCTTAAAGGGACAGTTACCCAAAAATAAAAATTCTGTCATTATTTACTCACTCTAATGTTGTTCCAAACCTGTATTAATTTCTTTCTTGTGCTGAACACAAAAGAAGATATTTTGAGGAGTGTCGCTAACCGGGCGGTTGCTGGTCCCCATTGACTACCATAGTGGGAAAAAACTATTATGGAAGTCACTGGGGTACATCAACTGATTGTTTACCCACATTCCTCCAAATAACTTTTATTTTCAACAGAAGAGGGAGACTTATTCGGGTTTAAAACGGCTTGAGAGAATTTAAATATTTGGGAGAACTATCCCTGTTAATAAAACAACAAAATACAAAGAGCATCTCACTCACTCTTGACTGAGAACTTTAATAGTAGCTTTAATAAGAATCAATGTAAAATTTATACAGTGAAGTCGATGTTGTGTTTTATTTTCATATTTGTTCATTTAATGACTTTCTTCAATGCTGTTAAATACACCTGTAGCTGAAAAAATAAAGCACTGTTTATTTCATTTGTATATTAAGTTGTGTATGTGTATCTGTGTTTTTTAATTTTTAATAACAAAGACAAATATTTTTTATCTTCTCCACTTTGGCCTAAATGTCTGCCATTCTTTTTTATTTTATATTTTGTTACCCAAGGCTTTGTTTTTAAAATAGGAACATTAGTTTGGCTGTGATGCTCGGTCACTTGCAAAATGGGGGTGGTGATAGCGCAATGGATAAGACACATACCTTTGGTGTGAGAGACCCGGGTTCGAATCCACTGTGAGACACCAATGTGTCCCTGAGCAAGACACTTAACCCCTAGTTGCTCCAGAGGCGTGCGACCTCTGACATATATAGCAATTGTAAGTTGCTTTGGATAAAAGCGTCAGCTAAATGAATAAATGTAAAAATAGTAAAACCAACATGAAAAGGAATCGTGATAAAATCGTGAATCGTGATTTTCCTGAAAAAAATCGTGATATGATATTTTTGCCATATCGCCCACCCCTACCCACCCCACATCATTCTTGTCGGTTATTGGCTGGAACAGTTTGTTTCGTGCTGCGGGTCGCTCTGTTTATTGCTCAGTTTGTTTTTGCTGCTGTTTGTGGAGCTTAGGCTCTCTGCAGAGACTGCGTTTTTTTTACAGTGTTTTCAAGGGACAGGCAGCTAGCGGATAGTTAGATGTTTGCGGTATGTGAAAAAAAAAAAGTTTTGGCTTAAAAAACGCGCGAGATCACTTAGAGCACCTTTAAGTATTAAAAGGTATAGTTCATCCAGAAATTAAAATTGCCAAGGCTTTAAGTGAATAACACAAGAACAGGTCTCATCTCATCCACTTTTTTGGAGAAAGTGTTAATGGCAATATGGACTGATGGCGATATCTATGGGTATTTAAAGGTACACTATGTAACTTTCTTGTACATAGTGTATAATCTTGTACATATACATAATGTAATCTTCTAGTGGTAATGAACAAAACTGAGAGAAATAGCTCAGGCTACAATGTTCTTTCGCATGCAGTCTATGATGAGTCACACAGTTACTGTGCTACTCCGCAGAGGTTGGCATCCCGCTCTGTCTAAAGTAGTCAGAACATAAACACTTGGGCCTTGTCAATATGAGCACATGTATTTTCAAAACTGCAGCTGCGGTTTGGCCGTTCGTCCAAACGTAGAATCCGGTCACTGAAACCACATTTTTTTTGAAAACCTCTGCCAGGGTGAAGATTTTTAGAAACTCTGGCACAGTGTCGTAACTGGAGATTTTGACTGGAACTGGTAATAACCTTTTTCCAGGCTTCTGATTGGCCAACATGGCTTTATGGTTAGGGTTGTATCGCCACCTGTTGGTTTTGCATGCTCTTCATAGCTCTTCAAAGTGTTTTTTTGCGTTTTCATTATTATTTTTAACGAAGGAGGAAAAACATCTCTGGTTACGACTGTAACCCTTGTTCTCTGAGAAAGGGAACGGAACTGCTTCGAATGACACTGAGGGCGTATCCCCAAAGTGTCATTCTACGCAGTTCGAGTTCCCTCAAAAGGGAACTCTGTTTATGAAACGACCAGTGTACGTGTGGACTACGCCTCAATATAGGTCTAGTGATTCAGGATAAGACAAACACGTTTTGGAAGATGGATGTACTTGCTCATTTTATAAATGTTGTACCTTTAATGTAATCTGCTTACCAAGGTAGTTATTTTCATTGTTGTTTTTTCAAATGTAATATCCGAAAACAGTTTTTATATATCAATATGTATGTGATGAACCTTGTTTATGCTCATTTTTAGTAGCTCCTTTAAAGGCGTCTTGAGTAAAACAGCACAATATTTAATGAAGCACATACAAATGACTTGGGACCTCGTTTATAAAATGTGCGTACACACAAAATTGGCTTAGAACTGCGTACACAATTTCCTTAATGGTTTGTGTTGAACATGATATCACATGGATGGTAATGTGCATGGAAATTATATGCAGATGAGGACATGCATAGTAAAACTAGGCGTTGTAAGCTCCATATATGGTTATTTTTCAGGGAGGAGACGGGGTGGAGATGCATGTACACAATCTGCGCTGACTGGTTTTTAAAAGGGAATTTTGTGCAGGTTCTTGTGTATGTTACGACCCTTGGCTCAAGGGACGCAACAAAAACAAGGGACACACGAAAACCCAAATTATAGGCTCAAAAGTAATGTTTATTTACTTACAAAATAAGACAACACTAAATAATAAAAGGAAAACAATTAAAGAAGATAACAATGTTCCTGAAGTCGTCAGCAAGATCAGTGTGTAGAGCATGATGCATGGTTGAAAGGTAATGGAATGTTGAAGTAGAAATGTACATGTAAATGCAAATAAATGAAAGAAAGATAACAACCAAAAACCAAAGTCTGACTCTCGGCTCAGTTGGTGATCTCTTAAGCAGCTTCTAAGGCACAACCACAGGTGTTTCCAGTTGACTGTCAATTGAGGCAATTAGTGGGTCAGGTGCCAGCAGCAATTCCCAGAACCAACAGCAGAGGTCGTCACACCCTTCCCCATAAGACAGGGCTCCCACAAGGATCCCTGTAACAAAACATAACAAAATTCAGTCACGGGTACACTTAAGTTCAGGACCAGAGACCGCTTCCAAAGACACCCAAACGAGCACAACTTCAAATCCGAGCTGCGTCTGGGGCGCGTGACAGCGCATCAGCTACCACATTTTCGGATCCTCGAATATGTCGAATATCTAGGCAGAAGGATTGCAAGAACAAGGACCACCGAACCAACCTCTGATTTGGACACTGCAAAGAGTTCAAAAAGGTTAATGGATTATGATCTGTGTATATCACAATAGGTGCACTCGAAGTAATGTAAACCGCAAAATGCTGCAATGCCCAAATAAGGGCTAATGCTTCCTTCTCAACAACAGAATAGTTACGTTGGTATGAGTTAAACTTTCTTGAAAAGAAACTAACTGGATGGTATACTTCGTCCACATCAAATTGCTGCAGGACAGCTCCAGCTCCTACATTACTGGCATCAACGTGCAACGTGAAAGGTTTGTCAAAGAACGGAGCCATAAGCACGGGCGATGAACAAAGCAAAGATTTCACATTCTCAAAAGCCAACTCACAACTGTACGACCAGATAAACGTCGCCTTTCCCTTTAACAAGTCTGTAAGCGGTGCCACCACAGTAGAGAAATTTCGACATAAAGACCGATAGTAGTATCCGACCAACCCTAAAAACCTCATTAGTTCTTTCTTTGTCGTTGGGGAAGGATAGCTCTGAACGGCTTGCACTTTAGCCTGCATCGGACGCACTTCACCGTTCCCCACCACTTTCCCAAGGTACGTTATTGTCGCCTTTGCAAACTCGCATTTTGCCAAGTTCACTGTAAGTCGAGCATCGGACAAACGTCTCAACACCGCACGCAAACGTTTTAAATGAGACTCCCAACTGTCACTAAAAATTACCAAGTCGTCCAAATAAACGGCACAACCCTCAAGACCACAAATTACTCTGTTCATGAGGCGTTGAAAAGTAGCCGGAGCATTTCGCAGGCCAAAACTCATGACCTGATAAGAATGTAACCCTGACGAAGTGACAAAAGATGAAATTTCTTGCGCTCTCTTAGTTAAAGGCACTTGCCAATAGCCCTTCAGCAAGTCAACCTTGCTGACGAACTTGGCTGACCCAACCTGGTCCACACAGTCTTCGACACGGGGCAAAGGAAAACAGTCTGGCTTTGTTAAAGCATTAACTTTGCGAAAATCCGTGCAGAATCTCACAGTACCATCTGACTTTCCAACTAAAATACAGGGGGAAGCCTAATCAGAAAATAAAGGCACTGCAATATTGTGGTCCTGCATATACTTAATTTCCCTCTCCATCAATTCCCGTTTCTCAGGTGAAACACGATAAAAACGCTGCTTAATAGGCTTTGAGTCCCCCACATCGAGATCATGTTCAACCCAGTCAGTACGCGACGGTGCATCACCAAATAACTCAGGAAAACTACGTAATACACCACATAACTCCTGACATCTTACTGGAGGTAAATGGCAGAGAGTAAACTCCAAGTTATGCAATGACTCGGAATTATTCAAACGACCCCGGAAAACACAATCATCGGGCGAAATGGTCTCTTCCTCCTCACCCACCAAACTCACATTACCCCCACCGATGGAAATGGCCGAAAGTGCTGGATGCAAAGATGTCAAATTTTCTACAGGTTCGGCTTCTTTTTCATAATAGGGTTTTAATAGATTTACATGGCAACGTTTAACTGACTTTTTCCGCGATGGCATTGAAACGTCATAATTTCCATCAGTCAATTTTCGTTGTACCACAAATGGGCCATCAAATTTGGCTTCAAAAGGAGAAGATACCATAGGTCGTAAGACAAGAACTTGATCGCCTGGTACAAACACTCGACGTTCAACCGTACGATCATACAATTGTTTCATGTTTTCCTGCCGTTTTCCGAGATTTAATTTTGCTAGTTCTCTAGCCTGGATGAGTCGGTTTTTAAACCCCAAAACATATGACACCAAGTTTTTAGGAGGCTCTACAGCTTTACCAACCTGTTGAAATACAGACAACAGTCCACGAACATTATGGCCAAAGACCAAGTCGTTAGGGCTGAAACCCATACTTTCCTGCACTACTTCACGTGCAGCAAGCATCATCCATGGTAAACCCTCTTCCCAATCTCTATCCAGCTGCACACAGTACGCACGGAGAAGTGACTTTAATGACTGATGGAATCTCTCCAACGCACCCTGACTTTGTGGATGATATGCAGTAGATTGATTATGCTTAATGTGCAGCTGTTTTAACACTTGCTGGAAGAGATGCGAAGTAAGGTTTGAACCTTGATCACTTTGGATGATTTTTGGAATTCCGAAAACAGATATAAACTGGGTTAAAGCTTTCACAACAGAGCGAGACGTAATTGTACGTAGTGGATATGCCGCAGGAAAACGAGTGTTCAAACACATCACAGTAAACAAATAACTGCTACCAGACTTCGAACGGGGAAGTGGCCCTACACAATCGACCACAAGATGCTCGAACGGTTCACCAGTAGCCTGAATTGGTTTCAACGGAGCAGGTTTCAACACCTGGTTCGGCTTACTAGTTAATTGGCAAGTTTTGCATCTCTTAATATAAGCAGAGATATCTCTTTTTAAACGCGGCCAAAAAAAATATCGCAACAGGCGATCATAAGTCTTACGCACCCCCTGGTGTCCTAATTGATCATGAGCAATTTCGATCATCATCTGTCGAAACTTAGTAGGAACAACTACTTGAAAAACAGGATCCCCAATAAAATCTTTGTGAGGACTCCATTTTCTCAACAACACTCCATTGTGAACGAAATATCCACGGGCAACGTTACACTCCTCTACTGGCAAAACAGCACTCCGCAAGAGTTCATCCAAAGAGGAGTCAGTTCGCTGCTCCTTTCCTAACTCCTCTGCAGAAACAGGAAAAGACAAGGCAGACAAATCAGGCATAAATAACTTCGTACAGACTTTATCAGATTGAATCTCTTTTTGATCACACACTCCATCCTTATTTTCACGTTTCATTGCACGAGTCACGACACACGCTGAATCCTGACGCAAAAAACTCGGTTCAGATTCAATTTTATTATCAGTGGTCACTATGGGAAACACTGAAGTATCAGCCCACACACGTTCACCTACCAGTCCATTTCCCAAAATAATATGGACCCCCTCAACTGGCAAAGCTGGTCGTACTCCCACTACAACCTCACCTTGGATCAAATCAGACTGAAGACTTACCCTATGAAGAGGCACAGACAGAGTATTAAGTCCTATTCCACGAATTAACACACTCTCACCAGTATGAGACTGCAAAGAAAAAGGCAAAACTGATTCCAAAATAAATGAATCCATTGCGCCAGTATCCCGCAGGATTTTAACGGGGATTTCCTCTTTCTCTCCCACCAGAGCCACACGCCCTTCTGTAATAAAAGGCGAGTACGAAGAGAAATCAACATCAACAAGTTTTTATTTTCAACAATTTCACTTCCTACCAACAGGACTGATGCCACAAGGGCAGAAGGCTTAGCATGTGAACCTCGTGCATCATTATTAGATTTTTTTTAAGGACAGGACAATCTGCTTTCCAATGTCCTTTCTCATGACAGTAATTGCAAATTTTGCTTGGGTCAAATTTTCCTGTGAAAACACGGTCATCCTTAGACAAAAACTTTCCATATTGAACATCACGAGCATGCCAATCAACAAAAGTAGTTTTGTGCGTCAGTACAAAATCATCAGCCAACATAGCCGCTTCCTCTGGCGTTCTAACATTATGCTCACTGATATACACAGCTATACGGCTCGGGACTGAATTCTTAAATTGTTCCAACACCATCAAATGAACTAAATCCTCCAATGTTTTAATGTCTCATGCTTTACACCAATGATTAAAGTGTTTTCTCAGATCACGCACAAATTCCAAATTAGTTTGGAACTCGTCTTTTTTTTGAGATCGAAAGATCGAAAGATGCTGTCTGTATGCTTCTGGTACACATTCATTTGCCTTTAAAATGAGAGATTTAACTGTATCATAATCTTTACAATCATCAATCGACAACGAAGAAAACACTACTTGCGCTTTCCCAGTTAACACACACTGCAACAGTGCAACACGATCATCATCTGACCATTTCCTTAACTCTGCCATGCGTTCAAATAGAGTAACAAGTTTTAGATTAGAAGCGATCGAAAAAAACACACTCGGTTCCTGATCAGAACTAGAAAGCTTACCTTCTTTCATCAGATTGAGCTTGAGAAACTCCAAATCCAACTTTGCCTTCTCTAAGTCCATTTTACCTTGTTCAGAACGCAGTTTTAACTTCTCATGATCCATCTGTAAAAGTAGCAGCTCCTTTTGCTGTTCAAAAGACAAATTACTTTTTAATTCAGATGTAACAGGTACATATTCCTTCATCTCAGTGTCCAATAAACCTTTTTCAATCAACTCAATTTTCAAAGATATTTTAACATTTTCTTTGAGCCTTTTATCTTTAATCGCAATTTCATAATGTTCGGCAATACTTAATAATTGCTTTTTAGTACACTTGTTCAACAATTCATGCGAAGGTGCACTAACAAATTCATCAATATCAGCCATGTTAATAAATCACCAGAATAATTTAATTAGCACATTGCAATCAAATAACGAGAGTTTTCCCTCTACCTACCTTTCCAGTACCTCTACCTAACTCACCCCTAGTCTTCATGCGGTTACCGGCGGGGGGTATTTATGCACTGTAGCCCGCTGGGTGAAAAACGCAACTGGTCAAACCAGCGACGCCCTCAACACCACGGATGTGCTCCCGAGATAATTACTACTACCCACTTTCACCGCAACACTACACAAAAATAACAATCCGACACATCTCAAAAGAAACATGCCGCTATACCTATCAGAGAAAACTCACGTTCAAACAAAACAATATTGCACATGTACTTACCACTGGTGATTTCACACGGTGAACAAATTGACTTCGGTACAAATTAATTTTCGTATGTCCAAAAAAAATACTTATTAAACTATACGCAGCCAAAACTTTAATCCAATTAAATAACCTAAGCACGGACGAGCCCCCACTTTGTTACGACCCTTGCCTCAAGGGACGCAACAAAAACAAGGGACACACGAAAACCCAAATTATAGGCTCAAAAGTAATGTTTATTTACTTACAAAATAAGACAACACTAAATAATAAAAGGAAAACAATTAAAGAAGATAACAATGTTCCTGAAGTCGTCAGCAAGATCAGTGTGTAGAGCATGATGCATGGTTGAAAGGTAATGGAATGTTGAAGTAGAAATGTACATGTAAATGCAAATAAATGAAAGAAAGATAACAACCAAAAACCAAAGTCTGACTCTCGGCTCAGTTGGTGATCTCTTAAGCAGCTTCTAAGGCACAACCACAGGTGTTTCCAGTTGACTGTCAATTGAGGCAATTAGTGGGTCAGGTGCCAGCAGCAATTCCCAGAACCAACAGCAGAGGTCGTCACAGTGTACACATGGTTTTCTAAATCTGACATTTTTTGTAATGTCCATAATAAAAAGTTCCTGAAGTGATGCAATCTGTTTACAAGAGGATCTTGTTTTTTTTGTGATAGATCAATATATTTGTTTTGTAGCCTGTTCTTTAAGCAATAACAGACCCAAAAAGAATTCTCATTATTAAAATAATTTACTCACCTTTATGCCATATCAAACTCGTAAAACATTCTTCTTTCTTCTTTCCCCCCACCAGTAAGAACCCCTGAAGACTCCATCAAACGCTACCACAAAGTTTTACAACTGGTGAATGGTGGCTTCAGTAAAGCTGAAGCATACAACAAATTGAATGTTGACAGAAATACAATTGTCATGCAAGCCCCTATTGCTGAGTTGGCAATTGCAAATCCAGAACAGTTCAAAACTTTGAGAGTGACCTTTAAAAAGGAGAAAGCATCCAAAAATTTTCGGATATCTGTCTTGCACGGTGCCTGGCTCAGCCTAATGTAGACAAGATAAAGAATTTGAAAGAGAGCAGTGCGCTTCTTGATATCACAAAGAAGTGAGATATTTACTCAATTGATAGTCTGAAGTTTATAATGTTCCACTGTTCATTGTGAACATTAGAGCTGTGTTCTCCAAACATAGTTTTAAATGTTGATTACAATTGTCAATCACTCCGCCCAAGTATCAGTGCTTAGGCTTCTGAGAATATAGTTCCCAGTATGTATACGGTTAGAAGATGGCTGTGTCTCATGTGACCTTGTTATTTGTACACGCTGTGACTACACAAATCACATGTAAATAGGAAAATGTTGGCATTATTTTGTCACTTATTGGGAGCAGTATGCTAGCTGGAGCTGTCTACCTCCAGTATTTGTGCTAAGCTAGGCTAGCAGTGGGTGCGTCAGATAGTTACGGCACGCATGGAGATGAGAAGGGTATGTGTGGACTTATCTAACTCTGGGGGATACAGTGAGTAAGCTTAAGTCCCAAAAAATCGGTGTGTTCCTTTAAATTGTTGTTGTGTTATGTAAAGTAAAATACAGGTAAACTTAAGCCTCTTGATTTTTAAGGTGAACTGTTTAAAAGACTTAAATAAAGTGCCTTTTGAAATTCAGATTGTGTTGTTATTTTACATGCTGGTGAATACATATTCATGTTAAAGTTATTATCTTGGATATACTGGTGCAAAATAAGAATCACCTTCCTTGATGTTATTTGATATTGTAGATAATAACTTAAGTAACTTATGATCATCAAGCAGTCATGAGTAACATGAGTTCATGACTTGTTAATCATAATGTCATGACTTTACTTGGGGGGACACATTAGTACTAACTCATCATTAATTACCTATAAAGTCACATGAGTTCATGACTTGTTAATGTATCATTTTGTAATTTCTTGTCTTGGCCCTCCAAGAGTACGTCTTTATTAAAGTTATCAATTACACATGTTCTATACTGTACATATTCAGCTCTTCTAAATCAGATATCATTTGGTGCTTTTTGGTGGTTTGTAAAGTGAAGAGCAGAGGTGCTGTGCCTGCAGGATGGAGAAGGAACTGAACGGTAGGAGGAAAATGGACAATAGTGGCCCAAAAGAGGAGCAAGAACACAAGATTAGCATCCGACTGCATTATGATATAAAGACAGTAAATCCACAAAATAACCACAGAAATAACCATAATCTGTGCTAACACTGATTTTAATTTTGAAAATTGCATCTGTTTAATGAATATGTATTTCACTCTTGATGGCAGCAGGGATCACTTAAAACAGAATGAGATTAAAGGGCACCTATTATGACATTTAAAATGTTCCTAATGTGGTTTAGGGAGTCCCCAACAACAGTTTTACATGCATGCAATGACAAAAAACACTTTTGTTGTCGTATAATATGCATTTATTTTTACCTGATTTGCTCACCGACTCCCAAATGATTCGTTCAACGACTCATTTTTCCAAACCCCTCCTTTGCGCAACGCTAATCTGCGTTGATTGGTCAGATGACCCAGCAGTGTTTACATAGATAATACTTATTTTTAACACGGAGTACAATGATGCTTTTATCAATTAAATCGTGTTATAATAATGATTATAGTCCACTGCTTTGTAGTTTGTAGTAAAAAAACTAAAAATAAGATAAAGAATTTAATGTTATGTTAGCGAGCATAGCCCAGAGTTCATATTGTAAAAGCACAATCAGTCTTTGTTTGCGTAATAGCCTGATGCATAAACATAACGTTAAAAAAATAAATAAATAAATGCAGTTACGTTACTACGAGGTATTATTCTATTCTTTAAGACAACTCCGAAAACAACAACAAACACTTCACATATCTCAATACAATTGTCATTGAAGACCTAGAAGCTAAACGGTGCTCACACAACAAACAAAATAATTATTAAGCATGCTACATAAAAACATAAAAGCAACAATTATTAATAACACTTACAGGTTGTGATACGGAGGAGGAAGCTGATGCAAATACACTTGGAACTGAACCTTCCTTCAATATCAGCCGGCTCGCGAATCCAAGTTTGATTGCATTTAAGTTGGTAAAGCAATCGTCTTCAAAATGGCGCGAACAAAGCACAATTGGCTCGGACTATACTTCTGTGGTATAGTTATATGAATTGTAGCCACTTAGTCTTCAAATGCTCCTCCTTGGGCAGATGAAAAAAGTTGTCTTTGAGTCGCACTTCAGAACACAGCGTCTCGTCGCCATGATATTTTCCCTGGCCTTGGAGCGCAATAAGTGGGCGTATCGTATTCAAATAACTTGACAAGTTGGCGTCATCTAGTCAGAGAAAAAGCTTCGGTCTTCTAACGATTCATAAAAATGACTCAGAGTCGACTCTCACTTTTGAAAGACAATAACTTTATATACGGTGCACTTTCATATTTCAAACTTTGCAGGATGTTTTTGTTCACTTAGATCTATGTTACACACTACATGAAAGGTAAATTTCAAAATTCCATAATAGGTGCCCTTTAAATTGTTTTTTAATGAATGCATCATTGTGTGTTCAATGATAAGGTTAAATGTAAATATTGCATGACATCTAGTGTCATTCACTGATGTTTGTGACAGTTGCTGGTGTCAAATTTATGAACAATTTTACATTGTGCCTTTTTAATACATCTTTCTTCTAATCTAGAGCATGTTTGATTTAGTTTACCCTGAAATGTTAATTAATACATTAATTAACAAGCATGTACTAACGTGTAGTTAATAATATATTCATGCAGGAATTCATATGACTCATGTAGTAGTTAAGGTTAGTTCCTCATTAGTACATGTCTTAACTTATCATTAGTTCATAGTACATTAATTATTAATTCAGGTATTAGTAATAATAATAATAATAATATTTATAATAATTCAGGTATTAGTACATGCTTATTCATGTACTGTTATTGTAAAGTGTTACCGGGCTGTCAACCGATTAAAATATTTAATCGCAATTAATCGCATGAATGTCGTAGTTAACTCGCGATTAATCGCACATTTTTATCTATTCTAAATGTCTCTTGATTTCTTTTTGTCCCATTATATTTTCTCATTTTAATGCTCCTCAACATGGAAAAGTGGATCGGCTTGCTTTGTGCAAATGTTTTTTATTGAAAACAACATTGGGATACTGTGTTCAATTTCACACTAACATTCTCACTTGGAGCAAATAATCTCTCACACAATGTAACACTGTCCATCAATAAAAGGGTGAAAGAAATACTGACGAGGTGACGTTACTGATATTGACGAGTGGGCGTAGAAACGCATCAGCTGTGTGTGTGTGCTTGACCATCAAGTGATTTTCAGACTGGACGTGCTGCGATGATAGCTCAGTTCACAATGACAAAACACACAGATCACTTTGGTCTTGTCAATTGAACCATTTCGCAACTTTTTAAAAGTAAACTTTCCATTCAGAATCTTATTGGCATCCATTTCGGCGTCTCGCGCTCATTATTCATCCACTCAAAACGTAACGTTAAAGAGGGTCGCACACCGGACGAGAAGCGCAGCGCCTCGTATTTAAAATTCGAACACATTATTCTCTATGAGTGTACACACACCGGCGGCGCCATTCAGCGTTTTTATTGCTGGCCATAAACTGAGAAAGTGCGCGTCCGATGTGCGTAACGAGTTGTCCTAGACGCGGCTCGGCGCTGCGCTTCTCGTCCACTCTTTGGCCGGTTCGCATCGCAAGCCCAAACAAATGTGTGCGGCGTGCCTGTTGTTTTCTTTCTGGTCTAGCTAGATCCGGTGTGGTGTTGTAGTTTTAATAACGTTACTAGTTGTTGCAAAAGCATGTGAAAAAAAATACAAAGTTTGCTTTTTACGCCGTTAAAATGGGTTTGCGTTAACGCCGTTAATAACGCGTTTCACGGACAGCCCTAATATATATATATATATATATATATATATATATATATATATATATATCTCAAATTGGAATTACATTGCTCCCCACACCTGTAGGAGGCAGTATGTCATAATAGCACATATAAATTGAAATGTTAAAAGGATAAGCTTTTGTTGTCACACATGTTCTCTTACAAACATGGGCAGATATAAAAAAGGACACAAATTAAGAAACAAAGATGTATGGACAGATGTTGGTGGGAGGTATGCTATTATAAAAGCATTTATCTTCAACAATATCAGCAAAAAATAAAAAATCTGTTCAGAAACATGGTCAAACCTGGCTATAGATATTTTTCAAAAGACAAATGACAAACTGTGCAAATGGTTGAGCATGATATGGAAGAACAACAGGCGAGGTATACGTACTGAAGTCCTTTGTAAAGGTAAGTGAGAGTTAAATTGCTTTGCCGATAGTTTTTCATAATCAAGTGTTACCATCATTGGCTTATACATAAACTTACTACAAATACATTAAATTTAACCATGATCGTGTGTGATTAAATCAAATTTTCTCAATACAAGTTACAATATTCTTGTGTTGCGAAACAATGAGTATGTTTGTGTAAAAAAAAAAAAGTAAAATAATGAAAGCAAGTTTTGAAAGAATGACTAGGGGTATTACAGGTGTGGTGAGCTTGAGGCTATTTTATTGGCACATACTTGTATATGGGTCATTGTATAGTATAGTTTGTAAGCAGACCATTTCAGGACAGAAACTTGAATCCCTCCCTTTAATCACTAATAGTAAAAAGTGCCCTTTCAGTCACAATGCCGTACACAATTTAAACCGAGGGGGAAGGTAAAGAATGTACTACTACTGATTGTCCAGAGACTGCTGGCTATCTGCAACAACTGGGGGTGAACCACCTGCACCTTTAAAGGCTGTGCAGCAGTCTTTACTTTTACAATAAAAAACCCCCAAAAAAATCAAAAAAGACAATTACTGTCTTTGTAGCCCGTAAAGGAGACATAACACACAAAACAAGTGACAAAAAATTCAGACAGGCCAAATATTTCCGAAGGGGAAAAATTGCTAAAAGCATTCAACATGGTGTGAGCAATTACTACTATCAAGACCTAAGAAAATCACCATCAGAAGAGATTGTGGCAGGCAATATCTCACGATGCTTAACTAAAGACGTGTTAAGGGTTATATCCAGTGAATTAAAAAAAAAGCACCAGGCTACATGATGACATAATGATGGAGCTGGTGCTTACACAAAACATAATTAAAGAATGTGCTACATCTGAAGGTGCTGAGACTGCTGGTTACCTACAACAACTGCAGGGTGGACTCATTTGTTGTACACATGTACACACAATGCGGTTTGCACATTTTAGCCCAGCATCTGAAAAAAAGAAAAACAGTAACACTTCACTGGTAGTGTCACCTCACGCATTCCCGGTCAGCCCAAGAAAGTGCTCTACTATGCTCTTGTACTACCGGGAATGGGAAAAAACATGCCACCACTTCCTGTGAGTGAGCTCCTAACAAATCAGCACTCAATTCCTACCTTGACATATTGGCTAATGGAAACATTAAGGGCCCTTGGTCAAATAACATCATGCAGGTACATCAAGTGGAGACTGACTTCAGCTGGGGATTAATGTCAAGTGTCTTTCTGGCATTCAACAAAGAAAGCATTTTGACTTATCTGCAGAGAGCACACCGAATTGTTTCAAACACAGTAAACAGTGGTGATCATCAATTCAGTGTTTTACATCTTTGCTCTTCACATATTATAAAGGCAGTGTGCCAGGCATTTTCAAAAAAGACAGACAGCAAGGCTGTAAAAGAGTACGCTACCTACTGCTTTGCCTTGTTGTTAAACAGCACACATCTAGAGGAGGCAACGGCAGTATTTGAGGATATGTGTGTGCTGTTAACATCGTCAGAGGAAACCGATGTGGTGAATGCAGCCAAAGCTTCGCTGGACCTGAGAATAATGAAGACAACAATGAGTCAGAAACAATGCAAGAGGCCACAGAAACACCACAAATTGCAACCTCTGTGTGTGATACAGCACCATTCAAATCAGTGTTTAGTGCCATTTAGGAAAGGGTCAAGAGCCTAAACCTTGGTAGCAACACAGGGGGAAAAAATACCTTTTTCTGTCCAGAGCTTATCGACGTTCCCTCTGGAGTGGAGTGCTTCTTGGGGATCTAAGCCGGTTTTCTAAAATCAGCACAGTCAGCCAACAATCCAAAACCAGGGAAACGAACTGCCATGTGGAAGAGTGGTTTTGGATTGTTAAACAGAGCATCCTTCAAACTAAAAAGTTCCTACGTCCTGCTGACTTTATCCACAAAATGTATGGATCCCTACAAGGCAGATACAGAGAACACATAATTAACAACAATCTGTCACTGCCTTGCCGTGTTCCACAACCGAAAGAAAACTTCTTCTGCCAGAAAGAAGAATGGGCAAAGAAAACATCTAGAAAACATCACAAACATAGGACAAAATACTTTGACCCACCTTATATACTGCCAAAGCCATCACAAAGTCCAAAAAGACAAAGACATCAGCATCAATACCAGCCAAAACACCAAAGTCATTCCAGATACACCAATGGACCTGTCAACCAAAGGAAAACATGAGCCAAAATACAAGGACAATACTGAGCCTGATAAACCCGAACAAACATCTGAGGACATAACTACTGAGGTATTACTTCATATTATATTTTGTAAAATAATTGTAATGAATTTAACATCTTTCTTACAATAAAAAGATTATTTGCAGATCGAATACCTTTGGTCCAAAAAAGACACAGAAGTGGTGGTTGCAGTTGTGTCGTCGGCAGAAAAGACCACCACGTACACCGTCCATCACTCAGAGTTCAAAACTCTGCAACCTCACATGTGGCTTGTGGGAGAGGCAAGAATATTCATGAGCTATTATTATTTAAAATTGGCATGATTTAAATCACCAAAGTACACCATAAATATTGTGCACATCTGAAAAGCTGTCAGTGACCTTTGTCTAATATGCATGTTTCATATATTTGCTCTTTTCATCAAGATAATTGAATGCTACTTCCAAACCGTACTCAACAAAATGGGAAAAGACAGTAGCATTTATCTCCTCAACCATTATACTGCTCAAGTGATCATGACAAAAGAGAGAGATGCAGTATGTAGACAGAGTCTGCAGAAGGTATCATTCTATTGTTATACATTGAATATTTGAAAACACACGTTTAAAAAGATTTACTAATGTGAAATGATCGAACATTTCAGCTGGACTTTGGAAAGTGTGACGCAGTTATCAGTTTCCTGAATGTGGATGATAACCACTGGAAATTTTTGGTGAAAGCTTTCAAAATACCAATAAGTCCTTCTTTATGGCTATGTGGTCAAAGCTGAACTGAAATGTTAAATGGGTTTCTCTCTTTTTTTCCAGTATGTACATGCATCTTCCAGTCAGATTTTTATTATTAATCCACAAGGAACTGATGAAGAGAAGGACTCTGAGCAAGCTGCAATCAGATTTAGGTAAAATCCAATGCTTAAATAAAAGTATTAAGCCAAGCTCTAATCACTTTAACTGTATTACCTCTAACTGTGTCATATATTTATCAAGTCAATACTTCAAAATGAGGCTAGGAAAAAAAGAGTGGGTGGAGATTGAGTGGAGAGGGGCCACAATGAAGCATACAATCCAGCAGGATGGATACAGTTGTGCTTTGTTTGTTATGCAGGTTTTTTTTTTTTATAAAAGGATTTTCGAAAATCAACCTTATAGTTGAGACACTAAATACCATTCATTCTTACACTTACAACTATTGTTCAAAGATGGCATGGGAGATTGTCAATAGTTTCCCTGAAGTTCCCTCCCACTTGGACATTGATTCTTCTATGACCGACATGAAGGAACTGCGTCAGAAGATGGCTGGGGAAATCCTGACAGCGTCAGATGATGGACATGAATGGGGAACAAAAGACACCATGAAACTGTTATTGTCTTCTGTAACCCTGTTACTATTGTAATATTTATACACTTTTTAGTTTTCAGAAAGGCTGAGTGTTGTGCTTTTTGCGGTTTGACACAACCCCTTGGAGGTGGTCCAACAACTGACTGGGTAAGTACTTTCAACTTAACCCTCTGGGGACCAAAAACGCACCGGCGCGTTTTCCTCGTTTTTTTTCACGTAGCAGCAAAATAGACTTAAAATACTCCCGTCATTTTTTGTCATACAGGCTTAAGAAATATGAAAAAAATAAACTGTTAAATGTCTTCTTATTTATGGGTTCACTAAAAATAATTATAAATAAAAATAAAACATTGTGCTTTTGTAAAATAAAGAAAGTAAACAGGGTGTGCTTTCTGCCTCTCCGTCTCCGTGAACTTTTTTTCTAGTGCACGTCTCTAAACTTAAACAAAACTCAGCAAATACTATTCACTCAGACATGAGCAATATATATCTTTATAATCATTTAAGTGTGTAGTTTTAAATTATCTAATTCAAAACTAAAATAAATATTCTCCGTTTCTGTAATCTATATAAAAGGGCGAGAGATCAGCGGGTCTCATTATGGTTCTGGCACCTCATTACTCTGCTAATGTGACACGCGCATCGAGAGCGCGCGCTATTCAAACGCAGATGATCTGAGGCAACACATGCAAACCAGTCAACGCCCACAACAGCTGGACAACACACTCCTGTGAGGAATAATAATATTGTGATAATCCTGGAAATTTGACCTCAAACGTGTTAACTGTTTGGTTACTGACATTCTTCAAAATATCTTCCTTTGTGTTCATACAGGTTTGAAACAACTTGAGGGTGAGTAAATGATGACAGAATTTTTTATTTTATTTTTTAGATTAAATGTCATGCATGCTAACGCTGGTTTCATGTGAAATGCCTTAACATGAGTCTAACTGGGCTTGCGATCTGTGCAAATAATTAATTTTGTTAGAACATAATTTTTTTCTTTTACTTTCTTTAATAATACCTGATAGGTTACTTTCTTTTCGACTTGTAACAACTAAAAAAATATGGGGGAAAAAAATGATGTGTCTGAATCTTTTATCTGTATCATTACATCTGTATATATACACTGTGTTACAAATTATTATGCAAGTTACATCAGTAGGATTTCAGGAAAATAAAAATGATGATTTTAGTTTTTCAAATAAAGCTATTGTTTTATTTCTCATTTCTTTTTAGAAACCTATCAATCTCTGACAGGTTTGTTCAGTAATTTACCAGGTCTTAGGTAAATAATATAAAACCTACTTAAAGAGATTATTCCACATTGTTAAGCAAGTTAAAGTTTTCATGCAACATGGGGAGGAAGATAGACCTTTCTGAAGATGAAAGCATGAAACAGTGCAATGTCTTGCAAAAGGCATGACAACAACTAATACTTTGTGAAAACGGAACAGAGATTATTGAACTGTCAAAAGATTTGTGATTGACTGGAGCACAGAAGAAAACAGTTCAATTATCTTTGTTCAGTTATCACAAAATATTAGCCATTTTCATGCTTTCCATCTTCAGAAATATCTTTCTTCCTCCATGGTGCATGATAAATGTGATGTCCTTATCAACAATGTGGAACAACCTCTTTAAGTAGGTTTTCCATTTACCCTAAAAGACCTGGCAAACTACTGACCTGTCTCAGATTTAGACCAGTTATCTAAAAAGATATGAGAAATGAAACAAACAAACACTTCAATTTGTATACAGAAATCCTATTGATAATGTCACTTGCATAATAATTTGGAACACATATGTCCACACTGGGTGAACTGACGTGATATCGCTGGATTGTTACCGGTAGATCAAATTTCGTTCTCCTGAAGCCAAAATCTAAAACCAACAGGCCAACAGACGGAATCATAATGCTCTATTGATGGAGTTAATTAACAGGGACTCGTGTAGCCAATACACCGGAGGCTGAAAGCAGAATGCTGCATATCTAATTTAGCACACATTTTGCAAGTAACTGTTAGTGGAACTTTTAAAGGATTTTTTAATGCTTTAAAAAAATTCTAAAAACCTAGGCTACTGTTACGATGTTCGGCTGGATTGCCCTCGAATGCCACTCGAGGGCGCTCCACCTCTGCACTGCATGTCCTTGGACTGTTCACGCACACACCCTGGACTGATTTCTCACACACCTGTTTCCACTGATCACCCTCACACCTGCATCTAGTTCCACTCACAGCTCCACACACATTTATACCCCACTCTCTCTATTACCCTTTGTGAAGTCTTGTTTTGCCACGCTGCATGTTTCTTCGTGTTTCATGTCAGTGATTCCTTGTTTTTACCTGCTTCAATAAAGTACTGCAGATGGATCCGACTGCCTCTACTCCGTCATTACAGCAACATCTAGGAAGGGCCTATCCGTTGATAATTTACAAACATTTCAAATAAATCTTGACTCAATATATGAGCATGAATATGTTCATAAATTCAGCAAATATTGATTTAAAATGTTGGTTTGAGGACTCTGACAGAACCAGGCCTGGTAATAATCATCTCCTGCCATGTTAATTGTCCTCAAACGCAATGAGCACAATCAATACACCAGAAAATACATAGAGAACATACCATTACATTTACGTTTTAATCAGTAGTATTTTAAATAACATCCATGATTTAACTGACAAAACGTCAGTCCACATTTCAATCAATTTTAAGATAAACATATGTACACAAATCAATTAAGAAAAACAGACTTACCAGTGCTGTCTCAATAATAATAAAAAATAAATAAAAAAATTAAAATATATAGGCTAAATATATAGACAAATAAACAGTTCCTTTTTCACAACTCATCAATAAATAAACACTATTAAGGTTTCGAAAAATTTGACGACACTGACCCAAGAGAAGAGAGCAGCTCTCTTTTCAAAGATGGCACCACGTGGCGCACGTATACATGGAAGGAGATGCACACCCTCTATTGGGCAAAAGCGCTACTGCGGCGGAGGGAATGGAAGATTCCCATGTTCTCATTAGTCTTGTTAATCTTATTATTTTATTGTTTTATTATGGTGTTGTTATTCAGTTGTTTCATGACTTACAACTACAGGTTGTCTATTCAGTTTAAGTAAGCTATTTGACTTCAACTAGCTAGCTAGTTTCATCAAATAGTAAATAAGTTATTTAAAATAAAATAAAAACTATACTTACCATAACCATTTACCTCTGGTGCATGTGGTTTTTCAGAGTGCTTTGTTAATTAACATCCAATGTTTTAAGCAATGCAATTCTGGTGTAATGTACGGTGGCCCAGCTTCAGTAGGCTACACATCACGATTGGTTGGTGTAGGCTACTGTGTCTTTGTGGTCACAAAGTCAGGCTACTGTATTTTACTTTCGCAATGAGCAGAATATGCCTACAAGCAAAAAAATAAATAAATAAGTCAATGAATGAATGAATAAGGTGAACAGGGTTATCAAACAAAGTCTTGGTGTCAGCAAACCTACGCCCTTGGTCAGAATGCTATCAGTAAGTCCAAAGACGATTAGTTTCTGTTTAATTATGATGCATTTTTCTTAACTATTTAATTATAATTCTAAAGCATTTTGTTTAATTAACCAAAATATTATTGATGAATATTGTTGAGCAATCAGTCTCTTTAAAGATTATCGACCTGATTGTTGAGATATTATTAAATTAATAAATAAATGTAATGTTTTTAATGAACTACATAATAATAATAATAATAATTATTATAATAATAATAATAATTATATCATCATAAGGCAGAGTGTGAAATAGCGCAGCTGAAGTTAATAGACCGTAATCCAGGAGACGCGGACTGGGCTGGCTATTAGCCTATTATTATTATTGTTGTTATTATTATTATATAATTACCTGCCAGGTTTCAATAATAAGTAGGTTACTCAGTTGGAGAGCCTCGAGAATGGAGTGGAAGCGCCTATAGGTGGAGCAGGCATGTAGACTAGCATGTACTATACTGACCTGTGTAGGACTTCAAGTGCAGGTCATTTTCTTCTGTCTTTACTTAAGACTATATCCGCTCTCTTGCCCGTGTGAGCATGACTTATCAGGTGCATAAAATTAACAACCAGGGATTCCTGCGTTGTTATTTGGATATTCTTTGGCTGTGGCAGACGATGGCCGAGGATTCCGGGCAAAATTTCCCTTAACTTGCATGGAACTGGAAACCAGCTGGGGTGAAGTGTCACCCGTCCCGACTTTTTAAACAACCTCTGTTATGTATTACCAATGGATAATGCAACCCAACCCAAAAATTGGGGGTTAATTCCAGCTGTCAAATCATGTCTTTGCCCAGACTGCCAAAACAGGTAGGCTATGCTGCAAACAATTTTTCAAATGATTACTGTCATTTACAATAACAGTATCTTATGATTTAAAAAAATCATTGGTTGTGTTTGTCCCTTGCCTCCCCATGAACCGACTTAGATCAATTTGAATTTTAATAGTGAGGGAAGGTGTAGGAGGTGCTAAGCTTTTTCCTTCACAACAGCAAATACCACAACCTCATATACCTTTTTGGAGTAAGGCTTTGGATCTGAAAAAATTGTGAAAAAATAGATAAGTACTTTATGCATACGTTTTAAGCTGCACTGTAAAAAATCTTGTATAAAAGTGTGGGAACTGGCAGTTGTTTCATTTTGTTGTTTACAAACATCGTCTAGTTCAGGAGGGTCACAGACTGCAGCTGTCAGTTGGTGTGAGGAGAGTGTATAGAGAGGTTGGCTTGATTTTTTCAGCAGAAATTACAGTAAATTACAGAGATGGCACTGATCTTTGACATCGGGAGAGCGAATGCAGACAACATTTTGTCTGCTTTTTCTCAGTTTACAGGAATGGAGGAGTTTCTTCGTGATGAAGAGCTGAAAATCCCCATTCACTGTACTAGTGTGGATGGTGAAAGTGTCTATTTCACATATGATATCGATGGAGTTGTTGTCCAACTGAAGGAGTTGTCTGGTGTGTGTGGGCGGGTTCATTATCTGTTCCTGCCGGAATTTCATGCACACATGATGAAAGAACATTTTGACATTTTGAGGAAGCACTGCAAACTGAGCAACCTATCTGAAAAACATGTAAGTGCACTGCATAATTGCACTGGTTGGACGCTAGGCCATGTTGAGGGTGGCTATTTCTTGAACATTTCTGTTGTTCCAGCAATCAATGGGACAATAGATGAGATGTTCATTGATAAATATGTAGCAAAATCAAAGACTGCTGACATATTAAATGCAGTGTTAGGGGAGTTCAAGTCCGCACTGCGCGCAATGGCTCCTCGTAATATGGATCGTCCATCCATAATGAAGTGCAATTTTCACGATCTGTCCCACTTCCACATTCTTGCTAGGGACCAGCGTTTCTTGTTAAGTGTATTGCAAAAGTGCAAATTCTTGTTAAGTGTATAGCAAGGTAACGGAAGGGTTGAACATTAAGGTGATGCTGACACTGTCCAAGTTTGGTCAAAAAGATGATGATCTGCTTGATTTGAGTTCATTTGTGAATATTGAGTGCATCATGTCTGTGTCTGCGCACACTGCATGTACGGTCCACTCAAAGACCCGAGGATCCATCTATTGTGGTCGAGGTATGGTGTTCAGGAGGTTGTGGGGTATAGAGGGAGTTTGTTAACAGCTCTCTCTATGAATGAAACGGCCAATTTCTCCTCAAACCTTGATCACCGTGATCTAGATATCTCAAGGGCACTTCGGGGGATTTTTAGAGAGCGTGATCTTGGGTACAGCCTCACGTTTGTCCAAATATATGCTAACACACCGCACAACAGACTACAAAAAGTCAGTTTACATCCAGGGAGTGGGTGCTTGGTCACCTGTGGTGCATGTCACCCAAGACACCGGAGAACAATGAGGACGAGGGCAGACACATATCTGACTTACATGTCAGATATGTGTCTGAAGTTTGGGTCGACGGTGAGGGCTCGTATTGAGCAAGTTGGGCTCTTTGAGGAAGGTCAAATTGATCATGTGATTGATGCTGAGTCCAGTTTTAATGAAGAGAACTTGGTCAGTTTGCTGAGGGACAAGCCTATGCTTGTTCCGTTTACCGATGTCAGTGCTGATGGTGGGGCCATTCACACTGTGAAGAATGTGGCACAGCACATGGTGGCCAGTCTAAGATCCCTTTTTGAGGGAAATTGCGATAAAGGAGGTTATGGCCAGTCCTGGGCTGCCTTTCAGTTGGAGTTAGGGCTGGAGGAACTGTTTTTTCGGCCACCCATTCTGCTCATGGGACCATCAGTACAGTGTTAGCCTGGGAACCAGCTCAAACCAGAGCAAAAGTCTCACCTACCAGCGGGGATTTGCTGCTCTAGCCCCACCCAGCAGTGCCAGTGCTGGTCTTGTTCCACCTCCACTAAGATACTGGACGTCGAATGAGACACAGCAGAGTCGTATCGAACGTCTGTTTAAGTTTTCAGACGCTGTCAATGCTGGAATGAATGTGGTTGGGGCAGAGCTGGTCGTGCTACTGCTGTGTGATCTGTACGATCGCAATGATCGAATCCCTATTGCGGCCCTGCAGAACAGTATCTGCCCGGGTACACTGAAGGGGTCCATGTCCATCCAGGGTCTAAGTGAGACCCTGGAAGGTGAGGCCTCCTTTGTTTATCCCCATACTTTCAGCAGGGCTAAGGATATGGTGTCTCAAGCAGGACATGACATAAAGTCCTGCTTGATGACAGGATTGCGTGGACACTGCCTTCGCTTTTTCCCGGCCTTAAAGTTTTATAGTGTGAGTAATAACAAAAAAGTCACCTGGAACTTTAAGGATTTCTGGGAAATCCATGATATTAGTGAAGAACCATCCGTGGAGGCTAGGGCAGTGAGCCTGGTGGGAGATGTGTGTCTCGAATTGGAGAGAAGGGGACTCTGCTTCTTTCGAAAAACCCAAAAGTACATGCAGCATGGTATGCCCTGGGTGAAGGAGGTGCTTCTGAGGCTGCCAGAAGCTGTCCAGGGCCAGGACCTTGTGGATGTAATGACCTTTGTTAGCTGTATTGGGATCCTCCAGAATGGTGATTACATCAGTTTTGATAATCTGAGGCCCCTTCTGGAGGATCTTCCTCTGTCCCAAGCAAGGGCTTAGGACATTAAAGGTTCTGTCTCAGTTTTTGTTGCCACGGGTGTATGGCATCAAACTCTGGTCCCTACATGAGACTATACCATACAAGGTACGCGTCTCAGCTACTTGTCCACCAACTATGAGTAGTGTGCCAGAGAGAATCCTGTCTGAGCCGGTGGCAGAGGAGGGTGCAGAGGATGCCTTTACTCCAAGTGAGGTGGAGAATGTGAGGAAGCTTGTTCCACGTGCTCTCCCAGCCAACTGCTCCCTCTGCTGGAGTAGCATGGAACTTGCATTGGTAAATGTGAATCCAGAAATGAGTCACAAAGACGCATATGCCGAATACATGTGCCAGTGTTAGTCCCGTAGCATTGCGTTCCGCACGTTCAATGCGTTCTGCAGGAAACGGAACGATATGATGAAGTAGTCATTTTTTTCTATTTATGTTGTATCTATAGGGTTAGGGTTAGTTTTAGACTAATTACTAACTAACATCTATTTACACTAATTCTATTTTAATTACTAGTGTTCATTTGTAGGTTTGGTGTTGGTGGTGGGTTAGGCTAAGTATTTTTATATATAAGAGAGTGGTAACTTGTTTGTTTTGGACAGTGATAGCTGTGTTTTTGTAGGGTTAGTTTTATGTAAGGGTTAGGGTTAATAGGGTTAGGGGTTGTATTTTTGTATATATATAGAAAAAAAAGACAAAAAAGACACAAAAAAAAAAGACAAAAAAAAATAACAGTAACCCAACCTCTGACAGTACACAAATTAGTGTACTGTCAGTGCCGGTCCCAAGTCCGGATAGGGCGGGCTAGTTGAAAACGTCGGGTCGGGTGCGGGTTGTTTATACATTGACCCGCGCATCACTGCCGTGTATCATTCGTTCAATCGTTTTTTCCCCCCAAATTAAAACCAAAAATAAAAAAATGAAAAACGACTTGTTTTTGAGATTCTGAAAACGAGATCTAAATTTTTAAAGCAGGTGAACACAGAGTGTATTTTAAGCGGTTGCTGAATAGAACCTTGTGGGAGTGGGACGGAAAAACACAGTCCCGCGCAGACCTCCTTAAACCTAGGTGTGTAACATTAGCCTATGTGTGTCCCGAATAAATAATAATTAAAAAAAAGGAATAAAGTTCAAAAGTTGGACTGTATTGGTACAGTCCATTGGTAATACAATGCTAAATCAGATATATGTACAATAACATGTCCAACAATCGATTTAAATAGTACATGGGGTTTAATTTATCGTTAATGAGATGTATCCGCGGCATTTTCTCGTGTGCTTAAATGGTCCAGTGGTAGAACTTTCGTCAAGTGTGTAAAAGGTTCTGGGTTCTTATCTGCATTCGTATAGTTTTTTCTTTTTTTTTCTCCTTTTTTTTAACCAAAACAGATTATGCTCATCAATTATGGTTGTATATCAAGTAGCCTAGTAGGGACACGTTTGTGTGCATTATATTTTGTGATTTCACCGTAACGAATAGGCCTATTCCATGTAGCTGGCCCGCCATCTACTGGATAAAAAAAATATTGGCCCGCGGCCAAAGTTACTTGCCGACCCCTGGTATAGGGTCTAACATACACGTTGTCGATTTAGATGATTTGACGAGTTTGCAAAATTCTTCCTCTCCTATAGCAACGAATGAATCAATTTTTCCCTCAGGGAGACTACAATGCACTTCCTGATGCGATACTGTATTTGACGGTTGCATAGTTATAATTTTGTCCCTGATATTATCGATCTTATAAGTGAAGAAGTTCATAAAGTCATTACTGCTGTGTTGCTTGGAAACTTCTGGGTTTGAAGCTTTCATTTTCGTTAGTTTAGCCACTGTTTCAAATAAATGCCTAGGATTATGTTTATTTTCTTCTAATAGGGTTGAAAAATAAGCAGATCTAGCAGCTTTTAAAGCCTCTCTGTAAGCAATTGAGCTCTCCTTCCATGAAATCCGAAACACCTCTAGTTTTGTTTTCTTCCAGTTGCGCTCCATTTTTCTGGCTGCTCTCTTAAGGGCCTGAGTGTGTGTGTGTGTGTGTGTGTGTGTGTGTGTGTGTGTGTGTGTGTGTGTGTGTGTGTGTGTGTGAGTGTGCTCGTTGTGCCACGGCGTTGGACTATGTTCTTTAATCTTCTTTAAGCGCAGCGGAGCAACTGTGTCTAAAGTGCTGGAAAAGAGAGAGTTAAAAGTTTCTGTTGCAATATCAAGTTCTTCTAAGCTATCCGGGATGCTGAGATGATGAAACTGATTAGGAAGATTATTGATAAAGCAATCTTTAGTGGCAGAAGTGATCGGTCTAACATATTTATAACACAGAGTCGGCTTTGCAGCCTTGGCTAAATGTAATTTACACGAGACTAGATAGTGATCTGAGATGTCATCGCTCTGCTGCAGTATTTCAACGGCATCAACATCTATTCCATGTGATAGTATTAGATCTAGAGTATGATTACGGCAATGAGTCGGTCCTGACACGTGTTGTCTAACTCCAATTGAGTTTATAATGTCTTTAAATGCCAATCCCAATGCATCTTTTTCATTATCTATGTGTATATTAAAATCACCAACAATTAGTATTTTATCTGCAGCCAATACTAATTCTGATAGAAAGTCCGCAAATTCTTTGATAAAGTCTGTATGGTGCCCTGGAGGCCTGTATACAGTAGCCAGCATGTGATAGTTTACACGAGACTAGACATGAGGCCGCTAGCAGACGGTCGGTTAAGCCAGTCTGTCTGCTTCCTGACCTGAGGCCCAGATTGTCATGTTTTATCTCTAAGACTATGAGCCAAATTAGTAGAGAGAAGAGCAGCACCATCCCAGGAGGGATGAATACCATCTTCTTTCAACAGGTCAGGTTTGCCCCAAAAACCTTTCCAATTGTCAATGAATTCTATATTATTTCGTGGACACCACCCAGACAGCCAGCCATTGAGTGAACACAATCTACTAACTATCTCATCACTCCGGCGAACAGGAAGGGGGCCAGAGCAAATTACAGTGCTTGACATCGTACTTGCAAGTTCACACACCTCTTTAATATTAATTTTGGTGATCTCCGACTGGCGGAGTCGAACATCATTAGTGCCGACGTGAATAATAATCTTAGAGAATTTACGTTTAGCATTAGCCAGCACTTTTAAATTTGCTTTGATGTCAGGCGCTCTGGCTCCCGGCAAACATGTGACTATGGTGGCTGGTGTCTCTATTTTCACGTTCCGTGTAATAGAATCGCCAATAACTAGGGCACAATCAGAATAATTCTCAGTGGGTGTTTCACTGAGCGGGGCAAATCGATTTGTTATCGGAACGGAAAAGTGGTTTTTTGATCCGCGACTAGAGCGATCTCTCACTGTCACCCATCTGCCCTGCTGCACGGGCTCTACTTCAGCCGGAACCGACTCATGTAAAGAGTTCACTAGGCTAGGCGCATCCAAAATAGTATCTAAAGCTCTAGCACTCTTCTTACTATTCTCGATTAAAGTTTGGATGCGTGTCTCTAGTTCTGAAATCTTCTCCGTCAGCCTGACTGTCTCCTTGCATTTATCACATATAAATCCTATATTGCCGACAGAGAATGTAAATGGTAAATGGACTGCATTTATATAGCGCTTTCACAGACCCAATGGCCACCAAAGCGCTTTACAATATTGCCTCACATTCACCCATTCACTCACTCATTCATACACCGACGGCGGTGTCAGCCATGCAAGGCGATCCAGCTCGTCGGGAGCAGCTGGGGTTAGGTGTCTTGCTCAAGGACACCTCGACACTTGGTCAGGTGGAACCGGGGATTGAACCACCAACCTTCCGGTTTGTAGACAACCTACATGAACCACTGAGCCACTGCCAAGAAGGCTATGGTAAACATGTGACATAAAGTGCAGGTGACAATAACAGGACAAGACATTACTCACCGTGTTTGTTGACTGATTCTTACTCACCTGGGCTTTTATGAATTCAAAGGCACGGGCGAGAAAAATAAATAACTGAGCGCACGGATGGTGCGTTAATAGGCTAGTGAGTTAGCGTGTTGTGCTGACAATAACGGAAGCTAGCAATGCCCGGTTAATCTGAGATGTTGGGTAAGCTGTATATAGTAGTACAAACAACTAGAAATGATAATAAATGATGGTTCAAAACAGAAAGAAATACGAAGCTAATACGAGGCTTAGACGCAGCAAACAAACTCACAGCAGCAGCAGTCACAGCGAGGCAGACAGGAGCAATCGATCGACACAAGTAGTGAATTTGTAGCCTCAAGTCTTGCTTGTGATGACGTACCAAATTTGGTCTGAATTCGATAAAGTGGTACGTCAAATTTATTTGCGCAGTATTCGAGAACGGTTATTCGAATCAACTTGATTTCCATAATTTTTGTCGTCATGGTCTGGAGATTATCTGGTTTAATTTTCATAAAATTCGGAGCAACAGCCTAGGAGGAGTTCGAAAAAGTATGTTTTTCGAAAAAGTTCAAAATGGCGGAAAAATTTCCATGACGGAAATTATAAGTGGAAAAAAGAATTTTGTTGTGTGAACAAGTGTTCGCGTCCGCGGCTCCATGCCTACAGTGTGCGCTCCAAACTCCACACAAACCCTTGGATATGCGTCAAAATCTTGTGTTTATTTGTGATAATCTTAGCCCTGTATTATGAATGACATTTGACGAATTGCTTTGTTCATTTTTTGGATAAAAGCGTCTCTTAACCCCCTGGGGTCTGAGGTGTTTTCTGGGTCCTGGAGGTGTTCTGACATGCTCTAACATTTGTGCTTATTTCTGTTACTTGTGACATTTTCATGACTAAAGTATTATTACACTGCATTCATCACAAACTCTGCTACAATAATATGTCAGCAGCATGTATGTAAAAGTTTGTAGTTTTGAGATAATAACATTTATGCGTGGTTTGTGAAAATGACCAAAAAAAAAGTCAATGAAATAATGTCATGAAACACAAACTAATTATTTATTCGCAAGGCTTTTGAAAATTGTATCACGTAGCCTAGAATATTTGCTCCAAAACTATGTGAAAATCATCCTGAATACTCATTCAGATAAGACAATATATTGATTTAAAATTTGTATGACATGTTTTGTGTAAGAAAGCTTTATGCGAGGAGGCGTTAACCACCCATGAATATTGAGTGTTTCACACCTGAGAAAAGACAAAGGCCCTCCCATTATGGCCCTATTAGGAGCTCTCAGGCACTATCATTACATTACCTTGCACAAAGAATGAGGAGATTTAAAAAAGAACGGCTTTTTGATTGTTTGAATTTATTTACAACACAACATAATCCAAAGATACACAACAAATGGCAAAAAAGCACATTATTTATTTAACACACTGAACTAAAGACAGAGACTTAACCAGTCACACACCTTTCCTTTCCTGAAACATAGTGCATCCCTGTCATTTCCAAGGTGTTTGATTTTTCACCTCCTCATGCTCATGTTGAAGTCAGCAGGACGGGTAGCTACCTAAAAAAAAAATATATATATATATAAAAAAGCTGTGAACATGCTGATATCAAGAAGAAACCAGGGCTGCATGATTGTGGGAATACATTTTAGATTTCTGGTGAAAATTCCTTTTTAAAATTTACAAAATACACACACACAAACACACACACATATATATATATATACATATATATATATTTGTTGTGCCTTGTAGGCATATACCTGCAGGGCTGAATCAAATAATAAGAACAATAGTATAGCAGGCATAGTTAAAAGGGAACACTTCAGTAACACTACTACACTAGAGAAAAACATATTGATTATCATATTACTTCAAATGTTTACAATCGATATGACGTTATGAAATGAGATTGGAGTAAAATCATGGTGCGTTTTGCTTTTCAAATGCACGTCGCGCGAATGACTCAAACTCTCACAGCGCGTGCAGGGAACATTCACTGAAGCATCGTGCAACAGTTCAATGGCAATATGAAGTTTATGCAACAATAACACTAACTAATATAATTCTTACCTTAAAATCTTTCTTGTCTTCAAATCGCGTTCTTCTTCTTCTGATGTAAATACAATAATCTCACAGCGTGTCTTCCAAACTCGGCGACTGCAGAGGACTGATAAAGTTTGCCGCTTTGTTGTTGAGGTAATGGGGGCGTTCGCGCGACACATGGACGATTTGCATGTCTATATGTTTTGTGCGCGTGTGGGTGTGGTCACATTAAAACTAATGAGGAAGGGTTTAGAGAAACTGAATATCTTGTTGGTTTTATACAAATTACTTAAACAGAGAATATTTGTTTTCGTTTTGAATCAGATAATTTAAAACTACACACTTAAATGATTATAAATATATAGAGCTCACAAATGTGTGACAAGTATTCGCTGAGTTTTTTTTATGTTTAGAGACGTGCTCAAGAAAAAAAAAGTTCGCGAGACGGAGAGGCAGAAAGCACACCCTGTTTAATTTCTTTATTTTACAAAAGCACAACGTTTTGTTTTGATTGTAAGTGGACACATACAAAAGTAGACATCTCACAGATTCTTTTTTCATATTTATTAAGTCTGTATGACCACAAATGACGGAGTATTTTAAGTTTATTCAGCTGCTATGTGAAAAAAAACACGCAAATCACGCCGGCGTGATTGCCGACCCCAGAGGGTTAATATGTAGCCTAATAAATGTTATAATAATGATGATGATTATTAATATTATTTGTGTACACAGACCCCAAACACACACGCGTCTTCTAAGTCAGGTGACTGTAAATGCACAAAAACTGTTTCCATTGCAATAAAACCTTTGAATCTCTTTGTTTATGCTTGCCTCATGATGGGCCATTGGGGGAGTGTCTGTCACACCCCGGGTCTGAATCTCATTAATATTGATGGGCCATTACCACTCCCATGCATAAACCTCTTCTGACAAAAAAAAAAAACGGTCTTACAAAGTTTAAATCAATGTATTGTTTTATGTGAACGATTAGGCAGGATGCTTTTCACATCATTTTGAAGCCAGAACTCGAAGCGGCAAAATCCATTAGTCAAAAGTCTTCGGAACACATATTTAGTATGCGTTTTGTGGTCTCATTTCAGCAACTTTCATTTTTATTTTTTTCAATAACCACGCATAAACATTATTCTCTTAAAAATACAAACATGTACATACATGTTGCTCACATATTATGGTAGCCCCGTTTGTGCTATATAGAGTGAATTTACACCTTTGCCATTAACATGTTTATAAATAACTGAAAAAAGCACAAATGTCAGGGCATTTCAAAACATCCCAAGGGCCCCAAAAACACCTTGGTCCCCAGAGGGTTAAAGCAATAGGAGTAGACTGGAGAATTTAATGTAATTGGTTTAAAATAATATTATTATTCTTTTTATTGTATTTATTTATTCTCCTTGATCGGATCACTTTGATCGCATGTTAACCCTCTGGGGACCAAAAACGCGCCGGCGCGTTTTCCTCGTTTTTTTTCACAAATAGATTTAATAAAATAGACTTAAAATACTCCCTTCATTTTTTGTCATACAGGCTTAAGAAATATGAAAAAATAAACTGTTAAATGTCTTCTTATTTATGGGTTCACTTAAAATCGAAATAAAACGTTGTGCTTTTGTAAAATAAAGTAAACGCTGTGCTTTCTGCCTCTCTGTGAACTTTTTTTCTAGTGCACGTCTCTAAACTTAAACAAAACTCAGCGAAAACTATTCACTCAGACATGAGCTATATGTCTCTCTATAATCATATAAGTGTGTAGTTTTAAATTTATCTAATTCAAAACTAAAACAAATATTCTCTGTTTATGTAATCTATATAAAAAGAGCGAGAGATCAGCCGTTCTCATTATGGTTCTGGCACCTCATTACTCTGCTAATGTGACGCCCATCGAGAGCGCGCGCTATTCAAACACAGATGATCTGAGGCAACACATGCAAACCAGTCAACGCCCACAACAGCTGGAAAACACACTCGCTGTGAGGAATAATAATATCGTGATAATCCTGGAAATTTTACCTCAAACGTGCTGGAGTAGCCTAACAACGGATCCAGCTGCAGATCATCAGTGAGTGCTTTGTTCTAATCGCGATATGAAATGGTGTCTGTAAACCGCAAAAGACTGTTTAAATTTGAATCACGTTTCTGTGTTTGAATGAATGAACGGCACATATGCATGTTGTTGTTTACTACAGCTCGCGCGTGTCTGTGTGTGAATGAAACTATCTATATTGCCTACTGAGATGAGTAAAAAAATCGACTGAATACGTTGAAATAAAATGTCTTTGTATAAGCAACATATTAAACTGCAAATTAACATTTATGCCCTAATATAAAAATACGTTATGTTACAGACGAAATATGAAAGACAACATTTAGTTTTGGATAGATTATAAAGTGTTTACTGCCACATCAAAACCTAATTTGCAAGGTGCAAACAAAATCTTAAAAGGTCAATATAAGCCTTCTCTTTAAATTATTTTTGTGTTTTATTAGTGACAAATTTGGGGAGAGGATAGCCTACATCCAAAACTTTCTGAAAATACGAATGAGAATTAACTGCACAATTACTGGAAATGTTTACCTTGGATATTATACAATTTGCAAGTGTAACCGGTGGCTCGCGACACCAGTTATGCACTTGTCTGCGTTGTGTGTAGCTTTGTCGAGACAGACACGGGACAACAGGCGGCAGTTTTGCTGGATCTTTTATCTGATTTTCTCCAGTGCATTAACAATGCCAAGAGGACTAAATCACATTGAATAAAATACATGTAACAAAACATACCTGATGTACAAACAAAACAAAATCAGCCTCTAGTGAGAATCGCCCTCGGTTACTCTATAAAACAAATGTGATGTACACTTATCACGTGCTCTCATATCACATTTAGGCCCGGATGCAAAAATATAACTTATACAAGATGAAATTACCAAAATAACCACAGAGATAGATAAAATAATAGTATATACATAAATTAGAGTGAAAATACAGACATAAAAGCAACAATTAAAATATAGATTAATTAAGATTAATCAGAGCCCAAAATAACTCACCTCTCCAGTGCATTAACAATGCCAAGAGGAAGAGGAGGGGACAGAACAGGAAATTATATTGACTTATGACGTCACATCAATTAAAAGGGAAAGGCACTCACTTCACTTAGGCAGTCATCAGGTGTATGTAAATTAACAATTTTGTGAGAATTCTAATTAACAATACATATTTAACAGTACAGTTTCTATACCTGTTACACAAGCATACACAGTTTGTGGAAAAATACACTTTTTTTCAAGATGTTTCCAACTCTGAACCAATTCTGTAGTAATATATATACATGTAGGCCTATGTATGTATATATATGTGTGTGTTGTTTTTGCATTCTTTCTTGTGGCTCAGTGACACACTCAGTGAAAGGCTCATTAGTATGCAGCATTAGCAGGTCTTTGTCTTCAGGTGTGAATGAGGACATTATTCATGACCTTGTTGGATCATTCACGCCCACCTGCATATTGCCTTTCCAAACAAAAAGTGTCTTACAAAATTTAAATCAATCTATTGTTTAATGTGAACGATTAGCCCGGGTGATTTTCAGATCATTTTGAAGTAAATACTCTAGCCGACAACATCCATTAGTCAAAAGTATTGTGGGAATATGTGGTCTTATATCAGAAAATGAATAACCATGCATAAATAATATTCTCTCAAAAATGCAAACATGTACATACATGTTGCTCACATATTATGATAGCCATGTTCGTGCTAAATAGAGTGTAATTACACCTTTGCCATTAATATGTTTATAAGCAACTGAAAAAATACAAATATCAGGTCATGTCAAAACATCTCAAGGACCCCAAAAACACCTTGGTCCCCAGAGGGTTAATGCCAAGTATAAACGCAGCCAAATATATATGTATACACACACACACACACACACACACACACACACACACACACACACACACACACACATTCCTATGTATGGTTCAATAAGCTGCCATCAACAAAGAGTGGAAGAATAATAAGAGGACAACTAACTGGTTAAGCTAATAAGCTAAACAGTTTAACATTTACAACAAACAATTTGACAAGGACAAAAATAACTTCAAGGTCTTTTTATTGAACCTGAATGAGCATATATATGCATGTAACCGTAAGAAACAAAATAGTTACACATCTGTACACTTAAAAAAAGATTGTATATTGAAAAAAACATTGATGTGTTTCACACCTGAGAAAGACAAAGACCCTCCCAGAATGGCCCTATTAGGAGCTCTCATTGAGGAACCTTGCACAAAGAATGGGGCTTGAAGAATTACTTTTTGATTTATTTACAACACAACATAATCCAAAGATACACAACAAATGACAAAAAAGCACATTATTGAACACACTGATAGCAGTGGAAACTGGTGGGATAGCAGTGGAAATCTGGTGGGATAGCAGTGGAAATCTGGTGGGATAGTAGTCGAAAACCGGTGGGATAGCTGTGGAAACCGGTGGGATAGCAGTGGAAACCGATGGGATAGCAGTGGAAATCTGGTGGGATAGCAGTGGAAACCGATGGGATAGCAGTGGAATCTGGTGGGATAGCAGTGGAAACCGATGGGATAGCAGTGGAAATCTGGTGGGATAGTAGTCGAAACCGGTGGGATAGCTGTGGAAACCCGGTGGGATAGCAGTGGAAACCGGTGGGATAGCAGTGGAAACCGGTGGGATAGCAGTGGAAACCGGTGGGATAGCAGTGGAAACCGATGGGATAGAAGTGGAATCTGGTGGGATAAGCAGTGGAAACCGATGGGATAGCAGTGGAAATCTGGTGGGATAGTAGTGGAAACCGGTGGGATAGCTGTGGAAACCGGTGGGATAGCAGTGGAAACCGGTGGGATAGCAGTGGAAAACCGGTGGGATAGCAGTGGAAACCGATGGGATAGCAGTGGAAATCTGGTGGGATAGCAGTGGAAACCGGTGGGATAGCAGTGGAAACCGGTGGGATAGCAGTGGAAATCTGGTGGGATAGTTGTCGAAACCGGTGGGATAGCAGTGGAAACCGGTGGGATAGCAGTGGAAAACCGGTGGGATAGCAGTGGAAACCGGTGGGATAGCAGTGGAAACCGGTGGGATAGCAGTGGAAACCGGTGGGGATAGCAGTGGAAACCGATGGGATAGCAGTGGAAATCTGGTGGGATAGCAGTGGAAACCGATGGGATAGCAGTGGAAACCGATGGGATAGCAGTGGAATCTGGTGGGATAGCAGTGGAAACTGGTGGGATAGTGGTGGAAACCAGTGGGATAGCGGTGGAAACCGGTGGGATAGCAGTGGAAAACCGATGGGATAGCAGTGGAAACCGATGGGATAGCAGTGGAATCTGGTGGGATAGCAGTGGAAATCTGGTGGGATAGCAGTGGAAATCTCGGTGGGATAGTAGTCCGAAACTGGTGGGATAGCTGTGGAAACCGGTGGGATAGCAGTGGAAACCGATGGGATAGCAGTGGAAATCTGGTGGGATAGCAGTGGAAACCGGTGGGATAGCAGTGGAAACCGATGGGATAGCAGTGGAATCTGGTGGGATAGCAGTGGAAACTGGTGGGATAGTGGTGGAAACCAGTGGGATAGCGGTGGAAACCGGTGGGATAGCAGTGGAAACCGATGGGATAGCAGTGGAAATCTGGTGGGATAGCAGTGGAAACCGGTGGGATAGCAGTGGAAACCGATGGGATAGCAGTGGAAACCGATGGGATAGCAGTGGAATCTGGTGGGATAGCAGTGGAAACTGGTGGGATAGTGGTGGAAACCAGTGGGATAGCAGTGGGAAACCGATGGGATAGCAGTGGAAACCGATGGGATAGCAGTGGAATCTGGTGGGATAGCAGTGGAAAACTGGTGGGATAGTGGTGGAAACCAGTGGGATAGCGGTGGAAACTGGTGGGATAGCAGTGGAATCTTGAAAGTAGACACTGATTTGTCGTTTCTATGGTTTCGCATACTGTGGTACAGATAATGGGGGAACATCCAAAGGAATATCAGCTGCAGCCAACAGTTCTTCGTCGCGGTCTTCATTAGGTTTCTCTTCCTGCTCAATCTCATTTACTTTAGAAATACATGTGATTTTCATTTTCAGGAGTGTACTGAACAGTTAGAGGTCCAGCAGAAAGAAGAAATTCTTCTATATCTTGATTGTCCATTACATCAACATTGCACTCACCCTTGATAAATCTGCTTAGGACAGAATTTGTGATAAGACAACAATAGCTCCTCATTCCCCATCATAAAAGTTACAGTGCTGTTACACTTTGTTACTTTACATCCTCTCCGTAAAATTATACAGGATGGGCATCAATGAAATTGAGCATTTGGAGACAGGTCAATTGAATGTGTTAGGCATTTAGGACTCAGTTTCAACACATGAATTGCAGCACCTTCAACTGGTGAGGTCAGGTGATTTAGTGAGATGGTATCAAGGATCGTCTTGTTTGGTCCTGTGGGGCGAAATGGGTTTCTTCAAAGCTGTGATGGTGGTCTGCCCGTGTTGTTGTCAGAGTGAGGTTTCCATTGTACCTTCTTGTTGAGAGATTGGTGAAAGTGTAAGACCAATTGTCTGGTACCAGTTCAATGTAGCGGTCCTCATATATATACATATATTGCAGTCTGCAATATAACAGGTCTTGCATTCCAAGTCTGTTCCACGAATATTAACCCCCCTGGGGTCGGCAATCACGCCGGCGTGATCTGCTCGCTTTTTTTCTTATCAGTGCAAAAGAGATTCAAAATACTTTGTTGGTTTTGATCTTACATTTAAGTGTTTTACATCATTCGATCCAGTTAAGTTTCTATTTTTTTTGTGTATACTCACAATAAAAACAAAGTGTTGTGTCTTTCGCCAAATAAAGAAAAATAAACATGATGCGAGTTCTGCCTTCTCTCTGTCAGGGAAGTCCATTCTGAAACGCGTCTGAAAATGAACTGTAACTCAGCGAATACTTGTCACTCAGGAACAAGAGATTTATCTTTATGAAGCTAGAATTCTCTTCTTTTAAATGAAGTAATTTATAATAAAAAACACATATTCTTAGTTTATGTAATCCGTTTGAAACCAAGGAGAGGCGCAGTTTTTCGTTCTCTCTTCATTATTTTTAATGAGCTGAGGCCGACACGCCCCCCGGCGCCATTCACATGGTAATAGTTTAGGTGATCTATATTCACATGGTAATAGTTTAGGTGATCTATATTCACATGGTAATAGTTTAGGTGATCTATATTCACATGCTAATAGTTGAGGTGATCTATACGCATTGCACACGCCCTCCGATCAATGCCATGAAGACACGCAGTTTCTCGTCAGATTCACGGATAGTTCATCGCGTTTTGAGGATGGCACGCTTCTCCGGTAAAGTCGTCCTCCAGATGATTATGGACAGCGAGGAAGAATTCACCTTTTCCTCACAGAAACGGTTGCATCTCAGACGGAGAACGGCTGCATTTTCAAGAGCGAATTGATCCCACAGAGGATACAAGTTCGAGTAAGTTGTTTAGTGTTTATATAATTCTTTTCTGATTATATAGAACTCATGTGAATTTTCAGACTATATTTTGCTTAGTTTTGGTTAGCTTTTGACATCTTACAGGAAAGATTGCCTTACAATATCCCTAACATTCGTATATGGTCGTGTTTCAATGTGATATTACCCTCTAAACATATTTGTATTATATTTCAATCCGTTTTGATTAGCTTATGACACTGATTATCATGCTAAAAATACTGACTTTTGCGAATATCTGCTTAGGTGTAAATATGATTTCGTGCAAATATATTTCAGCCTCCGGTAAAATGTGATACTGTCTAAATACTAGACATTCTATTTTTATATATAAATGTTCGGTTTTGGTTAGCCTATGACACACGCTAAAATATTGCCACAGATGATTGTGAATGCAGGTGTAAATGTTTGAAATGCTCTAAATGCGTGCGCAGATAATGGCCATCAACAGCTCGATCTATGGTCCATAAATAGATATTTCTCCGTCCTATGGCCCATCAACAGATATATAGACTACATGCATTGTGCGTCCATACCCATTAATCGCCCATCTTTGGATAATGTATGCTAACACAGTTGTTTTTATTATTTTAGGAATGTGTTTGCATCACGCTCTCCTTCTCCAGCACCGCAGAGGGACACGCAGGTGTCGTTCAGTTCTCAATCGAGAATGATGGTAAGTGCACAGACGTAATATTTTACTGATGAAATGTAATTGTGTTTACAATATACATAATATACTCGTCATAATATACAAGTAGGGCCTACCTATTCTTGTGTGAAATTACAAAATCGGTTGTCTTTTTCTTAATCCATGGCCATAGTGATTGATAACGATAATAATACAGTTTCTTTGATTGTGTTATCAACAGATGTGACAATGAACATGTCCAAGCACCGGTCCCGAAGAGAGCCAAGGCAAACAAGCAACAGGTCCAAGTAGGGGTGTGACGGTTAGTATATAACCGTGAGACCGACGGTTATAGTTAAACACCTTCATTAGAACTCTATAACCGCCAAAACCGTGTTATTAAAATATTTTTTACAAACATAAAAAATAAACATTTTTTTTTAAATTTTTTAGATAGGATCATAATATGCGCCATACAATACATCGGGAGACATGGTTTTTACCACTTAATTAAGTTTTGTTTTGTAAATCGACAGAAATTATTTTTACCACTTCATATAAGTTTTGCTTTGTAAGCCTTTCCTTAAAGCGAATTTCGTTTTGTACAAATTGTACCTTAATTTTAATAAATGTTTCATCAACCAATTGCATGTATTTAATAATATAGCAGACAATATAATATCCGTGACATGGAGGCGCCGTGCCGGCGCGCCGCGTTCACTTGCATTGCATTGTGAACTAGAGCGCATCTCATCGTAAATTAATGAAACTATGCCTATGCCTCATGCTAGGGCTGGGCGATATGGCCTTAAAAAAAAATCCCCGATTTTTTCATAAAAAATCCGATTTACGATTTAAATCGATTTTTTTCCCCCCTATTTAAAATCAATCTGCAGATGACAAATAAATTGTTTAAAACAAGTTTTAGCTAGCCAAGATGGCAGGCCCTGCCTTTGTAAACAGTGAAAATGTAACATAACATAAAATGGGTGTAAAAAAAAAAAAAAAAAAAAAAACTTGCATCAGTTGGTGACTAAACAGAATTTTATTAAGTATAGTGACAACACAATGTTTACATGGTACACTGACTGTATGCTACTGTTTTTATTACTGCTCACAATTTCAATTCTTGTGATTTGATTCTGATCTTGATTCAATATCGATTCCTTCAGATATTAGGTACAGTAGATGTGTTAATGTGTTGTTAATTTTTCTCTCCCAAAAAAAAAGTCACCTACTGTAAACATACAGAGCCCTGTCAGCTGGTATTATTATTAAAGGTTAAAAATAACATCTCAATTTTATTTTAATGTGTTTTTTACAATGGCAACGTTATAATATTTTAATGATATCGGTAAAAATATAATAAAAATGTAATATGGTTATCATATTTAACAAAATACTCCTCTCTACAGACAATTGGATTATAGAGACAATCTCAGTGATCAGAGAAGAGCTCATTCAGCCCATCAGGCAATTGTTTAAGCATCTATGGGTTAGAAAAACGGGTATTTTTAACATGAAAAGTTGCTTAATGCACCTTTAAGTCCAACTAACATGTTATGGTTATTAAACGGCTTTCCTGAGGTAAACGTAACGGTGACTGTTCTCCAGCTGTTTATGGACCTCTGTCCGCGGTTGAAAAACACTTGATCTATCGATTTTATTACATTACATACTGTATCTTTCAAATTACCTACTGATCATTCGTGTTTATTTATATTAACTAAGTTAGTAGTAACAGATGACCGGTTCACGTGCCGCTTGAATTGAGATCTCTCTGCGATCTGTCACGTCACATTTACAAGCACCAAAACGGTGTTTATTGTTTGAATTTTGTAATTAAATTGACAGAATCTGAGAGCTGAGAATTTGTTTTATATCAATAGTACCGTAAACCTTCTCTGTCGGTGTCACCGTCCTCTTTGCTTCCCGATTTTCTCTGCGTGAGAAATGGATGTGTGGCGTGAGAGCGTGTGGAAAGTCAGTGACGACTGCGTGAGTCTCACGGTGAACTCGTGAGAGTTGGCAGCCCTGCGATTCAGTTAGTAAATGTTTTTGGCGGGTGTGCTTGTGCAGCCGCGGTCTTGTTCATTTGCCATGTTGTTTGTGTATCTCTATGGCAAACGCGCTGAGCGCGTCCGGAACTACGGAAGCCCAGAGGGGAGCGTCGGCGGATATTATAGAGAAAACCGATTTTCATTCAAACACATCGATGTACACTACACACTCGAGTTAATCGATAAAATCGATTTATCGCCCAGCCCTACCTCATGCATTAGCATTAAATATCTTTGCTACATCCTTTCTAGACGGGTGCGGCTTTGAGAAATCTTGGAGATCTCCCTAATAAACGGAGGTCTGAAATATCTGCCCCTTTACCGATCAGAGCGCGCGCTGACACGGAGTTAACCCGTATCTCCAAGAAGAACCAATTGACTCTACGGCTAATCCACTAGCATGGTGGGGAGACACACGCTTTCCGCTCTTAGCAAAATTGGCACGTAAATACATGTGTATTTGTGCTACAAGCACAGCATCAGAGCGAGTTTTTAGCACTGCGGGTAACATAGCTACCCCAGTCAGATCGTCACTAAACCGAGCAAAGTGAACATGTTGGTGTTCCTGTCACGGAACTTTGAAGTCGAAAAAGATTAGGAATTTAAAATGTCATTGCACTTTTTTTGTTTCCTGTATTTAGTTAGTTTAATTAAGGTATTATCACAACAATCGTTGTTCGACTTTTTTTTTCTTTGATAAAGGTATGTAGATTTTATCATTTGTAATTTAGGCCTACTCATTCATTTTTATGCAGCTCTTATATAATTTAAGCAGCCTACGTTTTTAAAAGGATTTGTTTAGTGTGTGTGATTTATTTAAAACAAAGCATGTTCATTGCTTCTTTTTTTTTTTAAGGATTTAAAAAAAAAACGACGGTTATGTTACGAACCGTCACATTTGACTCACATCATAACCGTCATCACCAATTCTGAAACCGGCACACCCCTAGGTCCAAGTCCACCCTGTCATGGAAAACCGAGACTGATGTGGACATGGTTGCACAGACTGTGTGATTCCTGCCCGGGAAACTGGACCGCAAGTGACCTCTGTTTACTCACATTCGCCCATGAGTCTGTTTGTAACAGTATACACTACCTTTCTTTCTTTTTTTGAAAGGATGTGTTAAGTTATATTGTTAGGAAAGATTTCTATTTTGAATAAATGCTTTTCTTTTTAATCAGAGAATCCTGAAAAAAATATCACAGGTTATAAAAAAATATTAAGCAGCACAACGGTTTCCAACATTGATAATACCCGATTATTAAAATATATTAGAATAATTTCTGAAGGATCATGTGACACTGAAGACTGGAGTAAGGATGCTGAAAATGCAGCTTTGATCAAAGAAATAAATTATATTTTAAAGTATATTAAAATAGAAAATCATTATTTTAAATTGTAATAATATTTCACAATATTACTGTTGTTTCTGTATTTTTGATCAAATAAATGCAGCCTTCTTCCAAAAATATAAAAAATGGTAATGTGTCCAAACGTTTGACTGGTACTATATGTTTATATATGTACGGTAGCACTGTGGTCTTGTGAGGCACAACATTTAGTTCCTCCACATAGAGGAATTACAATAAACACAGATTAAAAAACAAAACCTTTGAATGTCCTCTCATTCTCAGATTCTCCTCTCTGCCTCACAGCACCGTGACGGGGCATTAGCCATTGATGGGGGAGTGTCTATTGTCTCCCCTCATTCATATTCATGGCCATCAACACCCCTACGCATAAAGCAGTGCTGGCACAAAAACTGACTTACAAAGTTTAAATCGTTATATTGTTGTTTTGTGAAAGAGTGATCAGAATGATTTTCACATCATTTTGTAGTAAACATTCTAGCCTACAAGAATGGTAACTCAAAAGTCTTGTGCCAAACTATTCAGTATGAGTTATATGGGCTCATTGCAGTGACTAATTTTTCCCAAAACTTACTAACCACGCATAATATTTTTTTTCTATAAAATGCAAACATGTAACTTCCATTTTGCTCACATATTATTGTAGCAGAGTTTGTGCTGAATACAGCAGAATTATGAGTTGGCCAAAGGTATGTTGTAAGTAGCTGAGATAAGCACAAATGTCAGGGCATGTCAAAACCTCTCAAGGGCCCCAAAAACCCCTCTGACCCCAGAGGGTTAATGGGGTTGCTTGATGGCGGAATGCTGTAAGCCACAGTAGAATTGTATTATCAAAATAAGTAAAAAGGCACTTATATGGTTGTATATGCTATGCATTTGTGTTCTATTTAATTTCAGAGTGTTGGTAAGAGAAATAGAACACTAATGTATAAAAGAATATACAACTTTAGTAAGGATCAGTGATGCGCGGGTTGATCCAAAATGAGCGGGTGCCTGCGGTCACCCGCGGTTACGAGTCATCCAAAAAATATTTTTAATGATATTCGGGTCGCGGTCGGTCGGTTAGTTTGAAATAAAGATGCCAATTAAACCTTTGTAATTTATATAGGCTAGTAGGCTACTAGACACAATGTTCTATGAAATACATAGGTGTACACTTTATTGGCTGAATAACTGCGCGAGGATGACGCACGAGCTCATCAGAGATGACAGTGGGAAATCCTGAATGTTGAGCGCGTTATTAACTTTTGAATAAAAGCTGACGCGGGACAAAATGCCCGATTTCCCAACACGTTGAACTGAGCAATGCCATTGTGCCATTTTAATAGGCTACTTTTAAACGCATATAGCTCAGTAATGTCAGTTTTATGTATTTGCTGAGAGGGGGCGGGGTTTTTGTTGGGAAAATCGGGGGAGAAACGCGCACTTCGATTAGACTGGATAAACACATGCAGCATCTTAATTGTTAAGAAAATGAAACGAATTAAATGAATAAATCAAGCCTTTATTACAAAACACTAGGCGATATCATACAGCATTCAGAAAAATGCGCACCCCTAGTTCCTCCGTCTATGGCCCAATGACTACGATGAGCATTTACTATAGCTACTTTAAAAAACGCGGGTCAGGAAGCGGGTCGGGTACAATATTTTCTTTCTTTTTTTTTGCGGTCCGAGTTGCGGGCGGGTTATTGAAAACGTCGGTCGGGTGCGGGTTGTTTATACATTGACCCGCGCATCACTGGTAAGGATTGAATTTGGTGCAATATGATCATTACAACGAACAGCATATAAGAACACTAAAGTCTATATAAATGCAGTTCTAGTTCATATTAATCAATGCTAAACTAAATTTGCACCAAAAATGTTAATACATTGGATGTTAGCAAAAAAAAGGGAGATGAGTGTATAATAGTGGTAAAAACATTTTGAAATGATGCTTACCTTTTGATTAGGTGGCATAGGTTTGATTTCAGCTATTGCTAGTTGAGAACACTCTTTAAGTGGTGTGTGTGTGGGAATTGTGCTCTCTCGATTGATCATCACACCAAATTGTTTGTCATCTGTCAGGCCTAAAAAAGTGCAAAACAAAACACACATAAAAAGAAACCAATACGGTCATTTTCATCGCCTCTGTCACTGTCATGTGTTAGTCCCTGGCTGCGTTCGAAACCGCATACTCAATGAGTAGGTACTTAATTTCAATAAGTACTTACTTAACGAGCGCTAAAAGAGTAGGTACTTTATAGCCAAATCTCGTTAAGTATGAATGCGAACCGGACATCTCCCATGTTGACGTTATCATGTGACCTACGACGCATTATCACAAGTGCAACAACTTAAAAGATTTGAACGACACGTTTAATTCATCTATCTGTAAATATCTTGATATTGATTAAACTTGCTCATTTTATGGTATTTTTAAAGAAACTGCTGCCCATTTATTTTGAGAATACATTTAGGGTTGATTTAAGTTCTTATATTTAACCCTACTTATGTGACCCACCGTTTTATTCTTAACGATATTATTTATTTTTATAACGAAATCCCCAAATTGTCATCTTTTGAATATGTTGTTCATTTCTATCTACTATGTTGTTTAATTTTATTTCCAAACATTTTCATCCACAAGCAAAAGTGGCTTACTGCTGTTTTCCTCTTTTTCTGTCGTTTCATCCCTCAGGCCTATAAATATCAAAAAATGCATTTTTTAAATGTATTATAATTACTTATTTAAGAAAATATATATTAAGATATTCAACCTTTTTCCTGTGTATACAATCTCATATTATGAATGCAAACATGATTATATATATATATATATATATATATATATACACCTCATGACTACATTTTCAATGCATTAATTAATTAAATAATTATATTTGATTTACTGACAACAATGATAAATATTAATAAATGAGTAAATGAATGAATGAAAGTCACCACACAAACAAATGCATATACAAGTCAACACATGAAACAAAGCTTTATTCAAACTACAATCATGTAGACTACAGGCGCTGAACCACATCTACTGCCATCTCAACACAGCGGTTCCCATTCTGCGGCTTTATTCTGATGAACCAGCGGACCGCCAGAGGTGAGCCGTGCCGGAGGTTGTTGCGTGATGTGTTGTGCTTCACGATCTGAGGCAATAAGGGCCGGTGGAGAGATGGAGGGTCTCGTCCATGGCACGATCTTCAGCTCTGTGCTCCTCATCCTCAGTGCTCACACCAGTCTGCTGACATTTCAGATCCTACAAAAATGCACAAACATAACACAAAAGCAGTCATTTTAACAGCACAATGTCATTTGATTTCAGTATTATTTAGCAGACAAGAACGCTTTTTTTCACAAATGCCGCCATCATCTTTTCTTGCAGGTCCTGCTCCACCACAACGGCTGAGCAGCAAATGCACAGAAATAGAGTATCAGAAAAGTGCTTTAATAGTTCTGTTTGAAATTACAATAATTAAAATAAACTACAACTTAATATTTAAATAGTTGTTGTTATTAATTTCTGTAGTATACTCACTCAAAGCGTTTGATGACAGCCTTCAGCTTCATGAGCCTCTCTCCACCGGATAAACACACATCTGTTCATCTGTCCCTGTAACATCCAGACAAGACTCCCATAACCTCTGTGATTTATGTGCTCAACACTACATTTACATGTTGAGGTTGTTTTAACTTTTTATCCAACATAGATGTTCCTCAATTTATCAACAGTACTAATGGACAAATAAAATAGATAACTTATGTTTAGTTAATTTATAGATTTGTTCTACATAATAGCACACATACCACTCAGATGTATATTTCATGTTGTGCAATACTGCAATACTTATAAAAGATTTTCCTGTCAGATGTAAATAGACGTTTAAAATAAGCGTCTTTAAGATGTTTATGTATATCCCTTTTAGAGACGTAACTTACGTGTCCTTACTGGAGCTCCTGTCAGCTAGAGCTATACATAATAAAACGTGTTTTTACAGCAAAATCACAACTATACTATACTGTCCAACTCCTTTACACCTTCAACAGTTAAAACGTTTACTCTATAGTAGTTTAACACATGCAATTTTAACACAAGGAACCGTGTTTACTCACATTTGAAACCCCGCGCGTCGCTGATCTCCGTGATGTTTGATAATGACGTATCCCCTCGCGTGGCCTCCTGGGATAGAAGAGTATCCATCGGACTGCACTCGAAAATCTGTCTGGAAGCAGTAAGCCATCCGGGAACTTCTCGCGTACTCTTTTATGAATACTGATGTTTCGAACGTACTGCTTCCTTCACGTACTGTTTTCGCCTACTATATAGTAGGAAAGTAGGCATATTCGAACGCACTTAAGTCCGAATCTCGCGATAATTAGTACGTCACCCAGGTAATTCTCGCCTACTCTTTTATGATTCGTACATACTTTTTCGCTCGCCTACTCTTTTCCCCTACTATATAGTAGGGAAGTATGCGGTTTCGAACGCAGCCCCTGTCTGCTCTACAGTTCCCAGCATCCTCCTTGGCCCACACCTGCACATCCTTCTCCATTACACGCACCTGCCAGCAATCATCATCATCACTCACCGTCTTCAGCTGTTGTCCTCTTTATTCCTGTGTATTTAAGGCCCCGTTCACACCGCAAGTCTTAATGCTGAATTCAGATTTTTTGCTCAGATACGATTTTTTGTTTGGCTGTTCACATTACCGTATAAAATGTGGCCCATATCTGATTCCAGTGTGAACTGTTTGATGTTTCAAACTAACCCGCATGCGCAAAAGAACAATAACAATGACATCATACGCAGCACGCTGTTGCACTAAAGTTCGTAATGGAAGCTGTAACATTAATGTGTTAATATGATACGCATTTTTCGCGTGCATATGCACTTTATTGCGTGTATACGCACGCACTCCACACCCCTAATCCTAACCAAGGGATTTACAATGTGTAGCATTTGAACGCAAAAAAAGGGTACTCTGCTTCTCTGGTGGGTTTCCGAGTTGTGCAAAGAAAACTGGGAGCAGCTGACTCGCTTTATTCTGTGAATATAATTTTCCTATAACAAACACCCCCAACTTTCTAGTCTCTTTCTATGCGTAGGCTATGTATGTCAAGACTGAAAACGTACCTGTCTCACCATCTATATCCAGGCTGTCTGCCGAACTCCTCGGAGTTTCAGGCTCCTCTTCACCAGCTTCGTAGCTATCCAGCAGCTCCAACCGCTGACAGCTGGGTTTATCGCCCATAACACGGCTAATCTCGTTGTAAAATGGGCAGGTGATGCGATCACGACCGCTTCGGTTGTTAGAATCATTTGCTTCTTTAAATTTACTTTTAAGACTCTTCACCTTCCTTTGGCACTGCAGACACGTTCTTCTGTGTCCCCGTTCCTCCATTTCGTGTGCTATTTTTTCAAAAACGGAGCAGTTACGGTAGGATAGGATCCTTCTAGTTTAGCTTGAATTGAAGTATCTCCCCATATACTAATTAGGTCTAACACCTCACTCTGCCTCTATTGACTCACTCCATCACTGTTCTCCATATCTAGTCAAGTTTTTAATGTTACTGTCTGTGTCTGTTGTCTTGTGCTAACTCGCCGAAGCATAATTGTGACAAATGTCGATATAGATTGACGTAAAAGTCGCATCAAATCCACCTTGGTTGTTCACACTGCGGACGCATTGAAAAAAAGCAGATCTGGGTCTGATTCAGGACCACAAATGTTTGTGGTCTAAATCTGATTTGAAAAAATCAGATCTGGGCATGATTTGAGTGTTCACACTACCTCTGAAGAAGTCTGACCTGGTCACTTGACCCCAAAAAAATCGGATTTGGGCCATTTTTTGCCTGCAGTGTGAACTAAGTTCCTCTCATGTCAGTGTCGGTTATTGTTTGTGTTTGATGCACACTGTTTGCATTTGGGCTTGTTTTCGTGTTTTGAATAAATCCTCGAATTATTTGTACCTTCGTGGTCATCGTCATTTGGAGAACCGAAGCGTTACTAGAGTATATTTCCCTACTAAAAGTATTACAAAACAAAAACATGTTGTAGACATGTAAAATTTACAATCATATTGATGGACTTTTACCCAGAACACATTCACTTTTATCCATGTTTCTAATAGCATACATTTCTTTATAACAGAGTCTGACAAAATACACAACATCTGTAACAAACAGAAAATGAACTGAAAGTGACTACTGAAGAAAGAGGAAACTGTATACTTATTTTTTTCCTGGCATTGTGAACTTTGACAGCTGTTTTGTTCCTTGCAGCCATTGTTAGCTGGTTGTGCTTGTCTGGAGAGAACACCACAGTGTTGAGGTATTCATGTCTGTCTATTTGGAAGATGGCATTGAAGTACAGATTATTTCTTTTAGATATTTTAACAGGCGACACAGAATGGAAGTAACTGTCTCCCCAGGGTTTCATTCTTATAGCTTCTTTAGAATTCATCTTATCAAAGTGATGATTACAGTCAGTGTGGATGTATCATTGAGTGTAGTTGGTGAATACAAGGACTCTGTAACCTAAAAAATGAAGAGACAAATATAACATCAGTGAAGCCAAATTAAGATAATTGCTATAATAATGCATACCAAAAACATACTCAAACATCTTTTATTAGTTTGAATGATTTAGTATCTAAACATTTAACTTTAGAATTATAATAACATTACAAATCAAATGTTCTAAGGGTTTACCACTTCATTTGTTAATTTTAGGTATACATTTTTTTTCAAATTAGTTTCACATTATGATTGCAAATTGTGTTTTAATCCTCTGGGTCTAAGGTGTTTTTGGGGTCCTTGAGATGTTAGTAGTATTAACACATACCATGTGTCACTTTTGGATAGATTTATGACCCTGTCACAAATTATTGACAGGGAATCTGTGTCTCCAGAAACTGTTCTGATTTATGATGGGTAGCGGGGCTGGCGCCTGCGTGTCTAGTAATTTTGGCGCCGCGTGACGCGGCCGGAGGTGATGTCCGGGACTTTTAAAGAAAGGGTGTCTGGACATCCGGCAGCTCTAATTTGTATTACAAACGTTTTAGCATACTCCCACCTCACCATATGATGATGGAGTTTTTTATGTCATGGTCCATCCTGGTCAGCCTTTTCATACCTACGTCACTACCTACATCGTGGATTTAAATAAGGTTAGGGGATGTGGTGTTAGACACAGAAGACATTCTGCATCTTTCTCCTGTTACAATGGCTGCTCCGGGAACTTCTAAAACACCTAGAAAGGTCATGTGTATTTCGCCAACAAGAGGACCTGTTAAAATGAGAGAGGAACTAACTCATGCACCAAGGAAAAAACTAAATGTTAGCTTGACAAAGTTTCTTCATGAAGACATAGCTAATGTGAAATGTGATTTCCCAATGTCTGGTAAACGTGTTCTGAGATATGCGTTTGACAAGGTGCTGCGTATTGTGAAACTCTACACTGCAGATGTTGGAGACAAATTTACATGGATACTCCATGTCTGATTTTTCAAGACAAAGACTGGTTTCTGTTTTTCAACTACGTTTGGAGAGATTTGAACGGCTGTGGTGATGATCCGTTATACGTCGCCGAGTGGGATGGCTTAACTCCTAACACAAGATTTCGGGTGGTCGGGGACCACAGTAAAAAGCTACCAGACGACTGTGTTTATATTTTTTGCTGCAACGACAAGACAAAGCTCGACAGATATGCGTGGCCTATGACATGAAATTTCTGTTTCGGTGGAAGGGTGTTTGAATGCTTGACAGTATATTTACAGCTATAGACAAGATGTTTAGATGGTGTGACGTATGATCGTTACAGTTCTGTAAAGATGCAACTGTTTCAACCTAAGAAGGGCGTTACCAACCCCGAAGACTGCCTCTTAAGCCCACCCACATATTACAGTCATTAAAAACGCCTACGGATCGGTACAACCGCTACATTCATCCACCATGTCTCAAGGATCTACACCAGTCTACTGCTACAGCAACACCCCTGAGACTGCCCCAGCGATGCCTGATGACAATGCCACACCATTGGAACCCCACCCACAAACCTGTGACAACAGCTGGTTGGATAAATTTTGCATGGATCTAGGATATCACAACCTGACCTTCCTTACAACACCATACGGCAACAGCGGTGCAATAGCAGGAGCTGCGGCCTTAGCAGGAATTGACGCCACAGACAGATGTATCCGTTCTGACAGGTTCAAAATCATAAAAGCAACTGTTGTGGTCCTTCTGGAACATGTCATCAACAAAAAGCTGAAAGAAATCTGTTTGGGTTGTGAAGTGGATCACCCCAGTCAGATTAGACAGTCCTGCTTGTTTGAACCAGATCCCTATTTCTTTGACACGTACTTTGAGGAACTGACACGTAATCTGGTGAGACCAGACCTTAAGCACATAGTTGCTCAAGCATTGAGCCGTTGTGGTTTAAGGGTTCACCCCCAGAGGCTTTGCGAAGTCAGAGAGAAAGTTCTGGACGGCAGCAGTGAACAAATTGTCTATGACGCTGTGGACAGCTGGAAAGGTATTGTTCAAGTTGACTGTTTGTGACAACAGCATGGGGAACACTTGTTTTGCAACCGGACTGGCTAAGTGTCTACTTAAACAACGTATTAGATGTGAGATGACCACCTTGTTGTATAACTACATTAATGAATGTGCCAATGTATCGGTTACTGTAAACAATGTGGTGTTGATGCCAGACGTTTTACAAAACTCAAGAAGCAAATGTCTGTTGTAAGAAATGTGTCAAATGAATGGTCAGATATGATGCGATTATGCGTTAATGCTGGCGATCCCGTGTGTAACCATCAGAAAAATGTTAGACCTGATGACTGAATGTGGTAGTTTTATTAGAATAGCTGATATATTCTGTTTGTGTACATATGTGTCGGATCTATGTGTAGACATGTTGACAAGAAACAATCAGACTGATGTATGTAAAATTGTTGAAACATTGGTTGATTACATTCTAGAGAAAAACATTGTGGTGTGTATAAATTTTCTACACTACATTGATGGTGTATGATATCTTTGTGTCCTTTTAATGTTTAAGAAATAAATACCCGAACCACTTAAACCATCTGTGTTATTCTTTTGTGGATCGTGAAGTTGTCAATATGTCCGAAGAAATGAAAAAGGTTTATTACACACCTTCTAACCCAGGTTCTTTAGGGGGTAAAAAACGTTTAAAAGAAGCTGTTTTAAAAGAGACGGGTTGTTCGTTTAACCGATAAAGAAGTTTCAGATTGGGTCGCTGGCGAGGATGCATATACACTACACAGAAGTGCCCCACTAAAATATAAAAGGAATCGGGGTTTTGTCTATGGAGTTGATATGCAGTTCCAAGCCGATCTAGTAGATATGTCGGCATATGGTAAATGACAACAACCACTTTATGCTGACCTTGCATTGATTTGTTTAGTAAGTACTCGTGGATACGGGCATTAAAAAACAAGAGTGGTGTAGAGGTCTCTAAAGCTTTTGAATCCATACTGAAAGAGGGTCGCATACCACAAAAACTACAGACAGATAAAGGAAAGGAGTTTTTAACAAACACTTTCAAAACGTGACAAAGTATAATATTAACCATTTTTCAACAGACACTGAATTAAAGGCGTGTGTTATCGAGCGGTTTAATAGAACCTTAAAAGGAAGAATGTGGAGATATTTGACAGCTATAAACTCCAAACGTTACATCGATATACTTCAAGACATTACACAAGGATACAATGTGAGCTTATCACAGAAGCATCAAGATGAGACCGATTGATGTGGGAAGAGAAAACGAATCTGTGGTGCTACATAACCTATATGGAGATGCCAAACCCTGCAATGTTAACCCCATATTTAAATACAAGATCGGGGGACGTGGTTCGAATTTCTAAAGTCAGAGGCCCATTTGCAAAAGGGTATGAAGAAAACTACACACAAGAGTATTTTACTGTATCAGCGTGTATTCCACAAGACCCTCCTGTTTACAGATTGAGTGATTATGATGGGGATGTTATCAACGGCGTTTTTTATGCTGAAGAATTACAAAAAATATTTGTCAGTAAAAACAAGACATTTAAGTTGAAAAGATTTTAGATAAGACGAAGGGTCGCAAAAACATTAGTACTGGTACAATGGCTCGGATGGCCTGCAAAATTGCATCATGGATCGATCAGAAAGAATTAGTTGACGTACAGGTGCCATAAAAACCAAGGACAAGCACAGACTGTCTGCAGTTGTATAAAAAACAGACATGGCAGAGGGTGGTTTTTATGTCACACTACCATGCAATGCTTCACTGTCTGTATATCCTGATAATACAATCTCTAATTATAGAACAAGGCTGGCTACCCCTATAAATATAAGAGGAGAATGGGAGGTAGGTCTTGTTCAAATTGAATATCCTAGAAGTTGGTACCCCTTTAACAACAAAGGATGCCTTTTTTGAGATAAACATCGAACCCACTTCTGTCGACGGCGGAAAAAACACTAACAGCATACGTCGTGGTGTAGATGTGAAGAAGACCGACTTATCGAGACTAAGCATACCGATAAAGACAGGTTTATAACGACAAGGTCCCAACCCTAGTTAGTGTGATAAATGATTTACTAGCCCCTCATGGGTCATTCGGTTACGATGTTGTAAAAAACAAAGTATTTCTGAAAGCAAAACCTAACATTTCCAATAACCTTCCATGGAAAACTAGCCATTTATTTTAGGGTTGAAACCAGGTGTCTCGATAGGAGATTCTATGCGACAAAAAACAAACTTCTTATAATTTCTTATTTTGTTTTTTTATTGTTTTTCAAATGAATGACGTGTTCTGTATTTTGAGCTTTATGTTGTAACGTTGATACAGCTGTGTGTGAGACAGAGGTGAGAAGATCCCCAGGCTAGGGAGGGGTTGAGGCAACCATGGGGGTTCCTCAGGTCCTGCCCTCTAGGGGTGGGTGTGTAGAGGATGCTTTGATGAGAACATTATAAAACTACCAGTAAAGCATCTATCTGGGACTCACTCTGACTGCAAACTGGTCTGTTAGGGTTGGGGGTTTCACCCTCACCCTGCAGCTGGCCTGTGTGGCTAGAATGGGAACTATTCTTGCAAGAATAAATGTATCTTTTTCTTTTAAAATACAATTGGATCTTGACGTCTCTTTTGCCTGGGAATGCTGTGTTTGTTAAATATTGTTTTGCCACAACATTAGTAATACGTTATCACGATCTTTTAATAACAATCACGATACTCAAGACGGATCCGGGTTAATGGTGATGGCACCTAAAAGTGTACCTAGGCCTCCGGGGTGCGGAGGAGTGGCCAGAAGCAGAAGAAAACAAAACGGCCCCCCAAGAAAACATCAGTTGTAAAACGCAAGCGCAAGGATACGGCTAGGCGTACTGCTTCAAAAAGATCAAGGAGTTCTGTTAAAACAATATTTTAGATCATGGCGTTACTACACAACATGTCAGAAGAGTGTTTAAAATCCTAACTGGATCTGTTTACTGTACCATTGACACAGACCACTATTGAAAAGAACACTTATATTAAAATTCCGCCATTATCGGCGATATCTCCGACATCGCCTCTGGAATTTTTCATTGCGGGGAATGGAGAGGATTACATGGATCTAAACAACACATTGTTGTTTATGCGTCTCAAAATCACTTATGCAGATGGACGACATTGCCGACAGAGACCCCGTAGGTATTATCAACTATCCGGGAGCCACAATTTTTTCACAAGTGGATGTGTCGCTTGGAGACCGTCTCATTTCACAAAGATCTAGCCATATCCATACCGCTGTATGATAGGTGTCTTACTAATTATGGTAAAGATACCCTTGAAACACTTCTCAGCGGGGCTCTTCTATAAGGACAAAGCCGGCATATGGACATTTCAGACCCTGCCGGGGAAAATATCGGCCTGACAAAGAGAGCAGCCTTCACCAACGCTAGTAATGTGGTCGAACTACTCGCACCAGTTCACAGTGACATCTTCTTTCAAGATAAACTTATACTCACCGGTTTGGACCTTAAAATTAGAATGACGAGAGGTAAAGACGAATTCTGTTGATGAGGAGCAATGACATAGCCTACAATTGAACATCCAGTCTGCATCACTATTTGTGAAAAAAGTGACAGTGTCCCCAGCTGTGAGACTGGGTCATGCACAAGCCCTACTCTCAACCACTGCCAAGTACCCCATCGACAGGGTGTGTGTTGAAAAGCTTCTCAATACCAGCCGGATCACGGGTCTGTAATCAAGAGAACTTATTTTTAGGGGCATTACCAGGGCTTAATTTGAGCCGGAACATGTTCCGGCACCTCCGATGTTGGATCCAGAACCTTTTTTATTGGATCCGGCACCTAAAAAAGGTGCCGGTTCCTATGTCACTATGGAAAATTAATCACCTAAATTAAAAAAATGTAATTACTATTTGTGTAGTGTTCAATGTTGTTATCGATAGAGAGGCGCAGATGGGGTATTATTTCATCCGCATCACAAAACTCATCATCCGCACCAAAGTTTTTTGACATTCAATTTTCAAAGCCGCACCCGCCCACCATCCGCTGATTGTTTTGCGGTCTATGGACGATACAATGCTCTGCTGATGCGAACCGCGAGAAAGCCCTTGTCTGTTATAGAAAGGATGCAGCAAAGATATTTTAATGATAATGTATGAGGCCATAGGCCTACGCTCAGTTTCAATCATTTATGATGAGATGCGCTCCAGTTAACAATATAATGCAAGTGAACGCGGCGCGCCGGCGCCTCAATGTCACTGTTATTATCTGCTATATTTGCTTTTATTTATTAAATACATGCAATTGGTTGATTAAACATTTATTAAAATTAAGATACAATTTATACAAAACGAAAATTCACTTCAAAGAACGTTTTTTTACAAAGCAAAACTTAATGAAGTGGTAAAAATCATGTCTGGCGATTTTACAAAACAAAAACTTAAGTGGTAAAAATCATGTTTCCCGATATATTGCGCATCTTATGATCCTATCTTTTATTACAATTGTTTTTGAGCTAAAATGTAACAGCATATATATATATATATTATATATATGTATATATATATATATATATATATATATATATATACACACTGTAGCCTGTTTCTTTTATCAAACATGTTTGGGGCCAGTCAAGGGGTAATTAAACTGTACGATCAGTTATCGGTAATGATACATTGTTTATTATTGCAATGTTTTTCATTTGTTTAATAAATCTCATAATGATGGCACATCATTTATTTCTATCTCAAATGATTGGGGTCGGTCAGGGGGTTCTTGGCTAAAAATAAAATTATTATTGAAAAAAAATTGAGAAGCACTAGGCAGTGTATTTTTTGTTTTGTTTTTGTTTTTTGTTCCTTTGCCTCCAACCCGCATTTTGAGTCGCCGGATCCACCTGATCCATGTGCTCCGGGACCTCCCACGTTACAAATTAAGCACTGGGCATTACCAAAATCTCTGGTTCTAGCGATGGTTGATAATGACGCATTTGTGGGGTCATATAATAAAAACCCTTTTGCATTTAAAAACTATGATTTAGAATTTTTTGCCATTTATCTGGATGGTCAACAGTACCCCTCGAAGCCTTTGCAGCCTGATTATGAAAATGGTTCTGCAGTGCGTGAGTTTTATCAGTTAGCGCTGGCTTCTGGAAGGCATCTTAAAAACCAGGCTCTAAGTATCGGCTATACACTCTACACCATGGGCGTAGGTTTAGGGGGGGGACGCTAGGTACTAGTCCCAATCATATTTTAAAATGACAAAATTGTCCCCACCAATATTGTGAGAGAATTACGAGGCGGCCCGCCTCCGTCAAATTAGGTGCCGCCTTCTGCTCTCGACAAAACTCGAATAGACAGTCACATGCTCAGATACAACTTTTTCCACCGTGACGGTTCTGTTGGGTTCCTGTGTCCATTCTGTCCTGGTCCATCAATCATATTACATGCGCTTCTTGAGGCACACGCGCGCGCAATCTCTTGCTCTCTCTTCTCTGTGCACGCGCTACGCGGTTTGGAGCACAGTCTCTGTCTCGCGGGCACGCTCGCTCTAAATTCTGGGAGGTTTTAACTAATTCGCGGGCATCAGTGAGCCGCTATCAATATGCGGGAGACTCCCGGGATGTCTGTATTTCTATACTGAAATAATATCGGCATTATTATAGATTTTCATTAGGTAATGTTTTTGGTGCCCCCTCAGCTCTTGGTGCACTACGCACAGCGCGTGGTGGGAGCGTTGGCTCTGAGCATACATTTAATAAAATTAGGGGGGAAATGCCCTTTATAAAGGTAAAAAAATAATATTCTGATAAGATTGTTTTCCAACAGTGACGTAATGAAACATTGACAATTTAAGTTTGAAGGGAGTAAAGCCTCGGTTTAGGCTATTAAAGAAATGTAATTTTGCCAAAAGAAGAACTTTTATTTTAAACCTAAATGTTATTTTTAAGTCACCCTACTACAGTGTGACATTTTACCATATTATCATGCTTAACACTGATAATTTGAATTGTAATGTGATGATCAGATATCTTAATCAGAGAATATCATAGGTTTGTGCGGGTGGATTATTTATTTTTAACAGTGGATTCTGGTGACTCAAAGTGCACCCGATTAATGAATTTATCTTTAAAATGTAAAACAATTTCTTACGGGTGGGCATGCCCCCTGACCCCTCTAGAGGTACCCGAGGTCCATCCACAAAAGTACTGTGGAAAACACAGTTGGCTATATGTTAGTATATGAAAAATACAAGTTAAATTATCTTTTTAATAAAATACATCATCAGAATTTTACCAACTCCGCCTAGTTTTGAGCCAGGAAAAAACCCTGTTGCAGCTATTTGCATCGATTTCCATGGCCAGTACGACAGTACAAGGAACGCCGTCATTTGATTGGCTGAAAAAATAAGGGGGTGGTGTGGGGGTGGGATGTCCCCACCAAAGCTGAGACCAAACCTACGCCCTTGCTCTACACGTTCAATTTCACACCAGACGAGGATTGTGGACAGCATGTATCATTTGTCAAAAGTGGCAAGATCAGACTAGAAGCCCGTTTCAGACAGCCAATACCACAGACTGTTACCTTAATTGTTTATGCTTTGTTTGAAAACATAATTGAAGTATCAAATCGACGACAGATGCTTGTTGATTACTATTAACGGGTTAAAATGAACACCGTGCAGCTTACGGGTGTCATGGATAAGATTTCGTGCAATACTTATTTTCTTGGAGTACTACCATGTGACTATCTACCGAAAACCCCTTTAAGAACATTACCATCAATGGTTTTAATCAATACAGATCCATCAGGCCTCCCAGGCCAACATTGGTTGGCCATCTACATAACTGATGATAGCGTAGGTTGTTTTTTCGATAGTTTTGGTAATAAACCAGATTACCAAGGCTTTCACCCCCGTTATCAAAGACTTTTTAAATCTCAATTCTAGTGATGTACAATATTCCACTGTGCAAGTCCAAGATTTTTCATCAGACACCTGTGGTCAACACTGTGTGTTCTTTCTCTACCACATGTCAAAGGGGTTTGATTATGATTATGTGTTGAAATTGTATACCAATGATTTAATTAAAAATGATAAAATGGTGTCAACATTTGTGAAAAAATAAAAAAAAGTTCCATGTAATGAAAATGTTTTCAAATGTATTCAGTGTGTGCAAATGGGTGAAATGTATACGTCTCATGTTTAATATTTTTAAATAAAATAACTTAAGAACAGATATTTCTTTCTTTAAACTCTTTTTATTACACATACACACATCATATTCAACAATACATGTCATACATTCTCAAAAACACAATAGGCTAACCACAAACTGTCGGATTAAAAACTTAACCATCGACTCTGGGGTCCGTTCTTCGTACGTCGCTAACTCACTTAGCTGGATTTGATTGTTGGCGATTTGGCATGATCTTAGATTGTTTGGTTCTTCGACGCTCATCTTGGACTTGCTGTCATAGCAACAGGTGCGCAATCTTAAACCTGCTCGCGAGCAGGCTTATTTCATGTTAACAGGATTAGATCCCGGCTTTATAAGCGGAGGTGATCCGGGAAGTCCTTTAGCGCAGCGCGATAGTGTACTTTTAGAGAGATATCGTTTTTCTCGTGACTCGTGAGTGTCATATCATTAATTTGTTGGAACAACACATTTAATGTCGGAGTCTGGCTTTAACAACAGCACAAACTGTGTGCATTTCCCTGAGATTCTTTGCGAGTGATACGGTGAACTTGGTGAAAAGTGCTGCCTGTCGTGCCATTTACAAAGTTTACCTCGCGCTCAAGCTTTTTTTTAAAATGTTTTTTATGGGGTTTTTTCAGACCCAAGGTTGTAAAGCAGATTTATTTTTTTATTTTGCCAATGCAGGTACATTATATTTTTTTAATGAAGATCATGCAATCATGACTTAGCCAATAAGTATGATTTACAGTAGCCTTTGTGTCAGGCTTCACTAACGTGATTGGTGCCAGAGACTGTACACACGTTCCCATCAAGGCCTCAATGAAGAGGATTTTGTGAATAGTGTAAATGTGCAGGTAAGTTACTATTACAATTCTAAATGTATCATATTTGTAATATTATTATATGAAAAAAAAAAAAAAAGGAATGGAATCAAAAAGTATGCAGTTGACTGACTAAAATGTCTTGGCGGTGTGTGACACTATACCATATCAGTCACATAGTCACATGTAGCACATTATTTGAACATGGAAACGGAAAATATAAATATCAAGCACACTGTATTACATAGGCTACACGTATTCTGAGCCTAACATAACTATATTTTTTTCATTAAGTAGGTGATTACAACATGCTTGGAGACACAGGGGCTATACCTGCAGGCAGTATTTTATGACCCCATTCCCTGACCCACAACCCGGACAATGGAGCTCTAGCCAGGACAAGGGCAGTTTTAAATTGACCATGGGCAACTAAAGGGAAAATTTCAGTGTCTGAAAAGTCTGAGGGTTGCACCTGACAGAGACTGTGACATTATTGTTACATGTGCCGTATTACACATCATTACACATCAGAAAGGAGATGATCCCTGTGGTGGAGGTGCAGCCTGATGATGACCTCCAGCCTGATGATGACCTCCAGCCTGATGGTGACCTCGGGCGGACCTAGTAGCAGAGCGGCACCATTTGTGGGACACCATTTTTTCATAAAGTAAAGCAATTCAGGCTTTAGACCAGCCATTTGGATAATAGGCCTACTTAATTTAATGCAGCAACAAATTATTTTACAGTGTACTAAGATAATTAAAAGCTCATTTACCAGTAATGAAGCTGTTGCTGCTACTGGTCCCTGCCGTGGGTCTAAGGAAGAGATGCCCCCCACAATAGGGTCAATTCACATTCAACCCAAGGGCCAGCCCTTCTGTCGGGGAGTAAGTGGACAAGTGGACAGTAAGCAGACCACCACTTGTTTTTTATTTAAAAAATGTATAGCCTTTTTCTTGGTTGCTGCACATGAACAACACATGCACATCATTTAACGGTGTATTTTTAAAAGAGACCAAGAACAGTATAAGTAGCTTAGTAAAGATTACCATTTTCACTTTTACTTGTTCCAATGTTCTAGTGGGTGGTGGCTCTGACATTACAATGCACAAAGTAATTATGAAATATAATTAAAATACAAAAATGTATATAGGCTACTGTAACAAGTGATAGAAATATTTAACATGGTCCCCCACTATTGAATTTAATTTGTTTGCTACTATTTGCCAGCCCCATCTCCTGGCTTTTACAGACTTTGATGTCTTCCCTGGCGTTTTCTTTAAACATTAAAATTCCGCTTAAACTTCGTCTAGGCTACTAGCTTTTGCTCTGCTGCGGAGAAAAACTGTGCGTGCGATTTGGCCACGGTGAGCAGCCAATAGCAGCGTTGCTGATCAATGTTTCTACTATCGATACATATCCCCTTTTAAACCAGCGCATGCACGCGCAATTATCTCAGATAACTCAATCCAGCTATACTAATCATAACCGGCTGGTGTGTTCGAAGAACCCAATTAGCCAGATCATGATTAGGCAGATTATATCATCTTGGATGTCTCGTTTGATCTCGGATGTTTTAAGCAACGTACGAAGAACGGACCCCTGGTCTAGACTGGAGGATTTGAATAACGAGTCTTGTGAATATTCTGAAGGTATCGGTGTGTTTGGATGCACTTTCCGTTTTTTACTCTTCTTAGATGAACCAGTTATAATCGGGGTCGCTATGGTCTTGAACAAGTTAATTGCATGTCTGACATGGTGGTTTGGTACCACTGAGTATGGCATATTTAAACTAGCAAAAGCCTCCAGAAACTCATGCCATCCACCAGGTCTTCGCTCATCAGCAACCTTTTGTGGAGCCGTGACGCTTTTAACTAGGTCAAGCATATGTGAACCGGGGATTGTTCTGCCTTTAAACACAACTCCCTCGACTCAGTCCACGTTGTGATATCTTTAGCTTTAGACATTTTATCTAAAATGTAACGGACATTTTTCATACTGTCTAGGTAGGTTTAGGGCAGGAGTCGGTGTAGGCGTAGTTTCCCTAAGTCAAGTCAAGTCAAGTCATCTTTATTTATATAGCGCTTTTTACAATACAGATTGTATCAAAGCAGCTTCACAGTTATAACATGAAAATACAAAAAAAATTATTGAAAATAATTGAATATTAAATGTCCCCAACTAAGCAAGCCAGAAGGTAAGGCAACAGCGGCAAGGAACCAAAACTCCATCAGGTGACAGAAGGGAGAAAAAAACCTTGGGAGAACCCGGGCTCAGTCGGGGACCAGTTCTCCTCTGGCCAATGAGTGAACAGTGTATGAAGTTCAGAATGAATCAGAGTATTTGTCCAGTTCCGGTTGGTTGAAGTCGGAGTGGAGAGGAGGAGAGACTGGTTGACACTTCAGGTCAGCGGCGTCGTCGTCGTGTCCTGGCGCTGGTCCTTCATCAGATCTGGATACGGCCTGGTTCCGGTGGACAGCAGTAAACCTCGGGATAGACAGAGAGACTAATATTAGCGTAGACGCCATCCTTCTTATGATGTACCAAGTACATCAGGATTACGGGAAGTGTTCCCGGTCCCGGCTGTTCTAAACTATGCAGCCTAATTATAAGTCTATAATGTGTTATGTGTATGCTAGGCCGAAGAGATGTGTTTTTAGTCTAGATTTGAACTGACAGAGTGTGTCTGCTTCCCGGACAATGTTAGGAAGACTGTTCCAAAGTTTTGGTGCTAAGTAGGAAAATGATCTACCGCCAGCAGTCGATTTTGATATTCTAGGTATTATTAACTGGCCGGAATTTTGAGATCGCAGTAGACGTGAAGGACTATAATGCGTTAAGAGCTCGCTGAAGTACTGCGGAGCTAAACCATTTAGTGCTTTGTAAGTGATCAGCAATATTTTAAAATTTATACGATGTTTAATAGGCAGCCAATGCAGTGTTGACAGAACAGGGCTAATATGGTCATACTTCCTGGTTCTAGTAAGAACTCGAGCTGCTGCGTTTTGAACTAGCTGTAGTTTGTTTGTTAAGCGTGCAGGGCAACCACCCAGTAGAGCATTACAATAATCTAGCCTTGAGGTCATAAACGCATGAACTAATTGTTCTGCATTATTCATTGAGAGCATATGACGTAATTTAGATATATTTTTAAGATGGAAGAAAGCGGTTTTACAGATACTAGACACATGACTTTCAAATGAAAGATTGGTATCAAAGAGCACACCCAGGTTCCTAACCGACGACGAAGACTTAACAGAGCAGCCATCAAGTGTTAGACCGTACTCTAGGTTATTACGTGTGGAAGTTTTTTGTCCAATAATTAGAATCTCTGTTTTTTCTGAATTTAGTAGTAGGAAATTACTAGTCATCCAATTTTTTATATCAGCTATGCATTCCGTTAATTTTGTGAATTGGTAGGTTTCGTTAGGTTTTGAAGAAATATACAGCTGAGTATCGTCGGCATAACAGTGAAAGCTAATTCCATGTTTCCTAATGATATCTCCTAATGGTAGCATATACAGAGTGAACAGCAGCGGTCCTAGTACTGAGCCTTGTGGTACGCCATACTGAACTTGTGATTGATAGGACATCTCTTCATTTACTGCTACAAACTGATAACGGTCAGATAAGTATGATTTAAACCATGCTAGTGCAATTCCACTTATGCCAACATAATGTTCGAGTCTATTTAAAAGGATGTTGTGGTCAATGGTGTCAAATGCAGCACTAAGATCCAGTAATACTAATAGAGAGATACAACCACGATCGGATGATAAGAGCAAATCATTTGTGACTCTAACGAGAGCTGTCTCGGTACTATGGTACGGTCTAAATCCGGACTGAAAATCCTCGCAGATATCATTTCTTTCAAGAAAAGAACACAGTTGTGAGGATACTGCTTTTTCTAATATCTTTGACAGAAATGGCAGATTAGAGATCGGCCTGTAATTGACTAGTTTTGTAGGATCAAGTTGCTGTTTTTAACAAGCGGTTTAATCATAGCTAGCTTAAAGGTTTTTGGTACGTATCCTAGAGACAAAGATGAATTTATGATATTAAGAAGAGGATCTATGACATCTGGAAGCATCTCTTTCAGTAGCTTAGTCGGTATAGGGTCTAACATGCACGTTGTCGATTTAGATGATTTGACGAGTTTGCAAAATTCCTCCTCTCCTATAGCAATGAATGAATCAAATTTTCCCTCAGGGAGACTACAATGCACTTCCTGATGCGATACTGTATTAGACGATTGCATAGTTATAATTTTGTCCCTGATATTATCGATCTTATAAGTGAAGAAGTTCATAAAGTCATTACTGCTGTGTTGCTTGGAAACTTCTGGGCTTGAAGCTTTTTTTTTCGTTAGTTTAGCCACTGTTTCAAATAAATACCTAGGATTATGTTTATTTTCTTCTAATAGGGTTGAAAAATAAGCAGATCTAGCAGCTTTTAAAGCCTCTCTGTAAGCAATCGAGCTCTCCTTCCATGAAATCCGAAACACCTCTAGTTTTGTTTTCTTCCAGTTGCGCTCCATTTTTCTGGCTGCTCTCTTAAGGGCCTGAGTGTGCTCGTTGTGCCACGGCGTTGGACTATGTTCTTTAATCTTCTTTAAGCGCAGCGGAGCAACTGTGTCTAAAGTGCTGGAAAAGAGAGAGTTAAAAGTTTCTGTTGCAATATCAAGTTCTTCTAAGCTATCCGGGATGCTAAGATGATGAAACTGATTAGGAAGATTATTGATAAAGCAATCTTTAGTGGCAGAAGTGATCGGTCTAACATATTTATAACACGGAGTCGGCTTTGCAGCCTTGGCTAAATGTAATTTACACCAGACTAGATAATGATCTGAGATGTCATCGCTCTGCTGCAGTATTTCAACGGCATCAACATCTATTCCATGTGATAGTATTAGATCTAGAGTATGATTACGATAATGAGTCGGTCCTGACACGTGTTGTCTAACTCCAATTGAGTTTATAATGTCTTTAAATGCAGATCCCAATGCATCTTTTTCATTATCTATGTGTATATTAAAGTCACCAACAATTAGTACTTTATCTGCAGCCAATACTAATTCTGATAGAAAGTTCGCAAATTCTTTGATAAAGTCTGTATGGTGCCCTCGTGGCCTGTATACAGTAGCCAGCAGAATTTTCAAACGTGATTTATCGGTTACTCTATATATTTTTACATTAAGCACCAACACTTCAAAAGAATTATATTTACAACTAGATTTCTTAGTGGTTTTGAAAATATTACTATAAATTACAGCAACACCTCCTCCTTTGCGTTTCAGACGAGGTTCATGTTTATAACCGTAATCTTGTGGGGTTGACTCATTTAAAGCAATGTAATCGTTTGGTTTTAGCCAGGTTTCTGTTAAACACAGCACATCTAGGTTATAATCTGTAATCATATCATTAACTATTAGCGCTTTTGAAGTAAGAGATCGAATATTCAGCAACCCAAGCTTTATCATTTGCTCATTTGTATTATATCTGTTTTTTATTTGTTGAAGATCAATTACATTTTTAACCTTAGATGGGTTTGAACGTATTTTGGATTTCCAAGTTCGGGGAACAGACACAGTCTCTATATGATGATATCTAGGTGGAAGAGGCTCTATGTGATGGGATTTATCTGACCTTGGTGACGTGAGGCCGCTAGCAGACGGTCGGTTAAGCCAGTCTGTCTGCTTCCTGACCTGAGCCCCAGATTGTCATGTTTTATCTCTAAGACTATGAGCCAAATTACTAGAGAGAAGAGCAGCACCATCCCAGGAGGGATGAATACCATCTCTTTTCAACAGGTCAGGTTTGCCCCAAAAACTTTTCCAATTGTCTATGAATTCTATATTATTTCGTGGACACCACCCAGACAGCCAGCCATTGAGTGAACACAATCTACTAACTATCTCATCACTCCGGCGAACAGGAAGGGGGCCAGAGCAAATTACAGTGCTTGACATCGTACTTGCAAGTTCACACACCTCTTTAATATTAATTTTGGTGATCTCCGACTGGCGGAGTCGAACATCATTAGTGCCGACGTGAATAATAATCTTAGAGAATTTACGTTTAGCATTAGCCAGCACTTTTAAATTTGCTTTGATGTCAGGCGCTCTGGCTCCCGGCAAACATGTGACTATGGTGGCTGGTGTCTCTATTTTCACGTTCCGTGTAATAGAATCGCCAATAACTAGGGCACAATCAGAATAATTCTCAGTGGGTGTTTCACTGAGCGGGGCAAATCGATTTGTTATCGGAACGGAAAAGTGGTTTTTTGATCCGCGACTAGAGCGATCTCTCACTGTCACCCATCTGCCCTGCTGCACGGGCTCTACTTCAGCCGGAACCGACTCATGTAAAGAGTTCACTAGGCTAGGCGCATCCAAAATAGTATCTAAAGCTCTAGCACTCTTCTTACTATTCTCGATTAAAGTTTGGATGCGTGTCTCTAGTTCTGAAATCTTCTCTGTCAGCCTGACTGTCTCCTTGCATTTATCACATATAAATCCTATATTGCCGACAGAGAAGGCTATGGTAAACATGTGACATGAAGTGCAGGTGACAATAACAGGAGAAGACATTACTCACCGTGTTTGTTGACTGATTCTTACTCACCTGGGCTTTTATGAACTCAAAGGCGCGGGCGCGCGAGAGAAAAATAAATAACTGAGCGCACGGGTGGTGCGTTAAAAGGCTAGCGAGTTAGCGTGTTGTGCTGACAATAACGGAAGCTAGCAATGTCAGGTTAATCTGAGATGTTGAGTAAGCTGTATTTAGTAGTATAAACAACTAGAATTTATAATAAATGATGGTTCAAAACAGAAAGAAATACGAAGCTAATACGAGGCTTAGACGCAGCAAACAAACTCACAGCAGCAGCAGTCACAGCGAGGCAGACAGTAGCAATCCCTAAGTGTCCCGTCCAATGCATTAGAACTAAAATGCCACATCAACAGGTGTATTTTTCATAGGGCTACTATGGGTAGGTTTAGGGCAGGAGTCGGTGTAGGCATAGTTTCGAAGTGCCCAGTCCAATGCATTAGAACTAAAATGCCACCTCAACAGGTGTATTGTTCACTAGTCTACTAATGGTAGGTTTAGGACAGGAGTCGGTGTAGGCGTAGTTTCGAAGTGCCCGGTCCAATGCCCTTAGAACTTTAGGGCAAGAAAAAAGCTTTTTTCTTTTTACTTTTACCAAGGGGCTCAGATTGAGAAGTGATTTCTGGAATCATATTTTCACAGAATCTTTCTCTACCATCATATCTTGCCCCTTATTTCAGTACATTGCCCCGAGACCGCCCAGGATCCGATTCTTCTGATCCCGCCTGATTTTGCACCAGAAAATCCTAATGAAGATAAGAAAAATGAAAAATGATGAACCAGAAGATGCTGAACCTGCTTAGGACCAACACCTCCCTAAGGGCCGGCTTAGGCCCGTATTCATCCTCCTCGTCCGGCCCCTTCCCCGACCCAGTGAGTCGGAGGGGACCGGAGAGGGTGCTTCGTAACTGCCCAATAATGCTGATGATGATGATGAAGATGAAGAAGATAAAGATTGAGCTGATGATGATGAAGATGATGAGGATGATGAAGATGAAGATGAAGAAGAAGGTGAAAAAGATGAAGATGAAAATTGAAGAATCAAAGTTGAAGATGAACCAGAAGATGCTGAACCTGCTTAGGACCAACACCTCCCTAAGGGCCGGCTTAGGCCCGTATTCATCCTCCTCGTCCGGCCCCTTCCCCGACCCAATGAGTCGGAGGGGGGCCGGAGAGGGTGTATTTTTATTCCTTCCATCCACCGGTTCTGAATTGTTACCATCCCCCGTCTTTTTGGCTGTCCCGATTATGTTGTGTTCCTAATCTCCCTTCTCTCATTGAGACCATTTGGGGCCCAGGCTCTTAATTTTTCAATCCAAATATATTCTTTGCACAACCTCTGCCTTAAGGTCCACCTTGGGTTATGCTCCAAGCCTCTTATTCTCAATTTATGCAATCCATGCTGCCTAAAGTGCTCAATAAGCCCCTGCCTACTGGCATTCACCACTCCCTTTCGGATCACATATCTATGCTGATATAGACGAGTCCTGATAGCATTCTTTGTCTGACCAACATATTGCTTACCACACCGGCTACATTGAATCGCATAAATACAATTCTTTGTTTTTAAAGAAATCCTCGGGAGGAAAAACGCTCTGGATTGACCCCACGCCCTGATGACCCGGGGTCTATATGCTGCTGGCGGTTTCCTTCCCTTTTGTCTAGGAAGACGACTATGGACCAGCAAGTCTCGCAAGTTCGTATTCCTTTTATAGGCCGCAAGGAGCGTAATATCCTGCCCTTCTGGTATGTCCGCCAATGTCCCCTCGAAATTATCCCTAATCTCTCTATTCAGCCTGACAGCTTCCGGAGTATACGGGAAAATGGCCGGAACTAGAACCTTACCTACTCCCGAGGACCTAGGCTCTAGGTTCGCCTGCGATTTACGATGTTCCTTGTAAATCCCTCTAAGCCTTGATCTAGAGTAGCCTCTTGCCCGAAGCGCCCGGAATAACGTGCATTTGGCTTCCTGAAAGTCCTCCTCTCTTGAACAAATTCTCCTAAATCTGAGGAGCTGCGATAGCACTATGCCCCTGAATGTATGTCTCGGATGATAACTCTGATGGTGCAATAGGGCATGGGTGTCTGTCTCCTTAAAGAACATCTTGAAATCCAACCGACCCGTAATACCAAAATCCGGTCCTTTATACACCGTTGTATCCAGGAACTCAATAGCCTGGTCCCTAACCACCGCCTGTACCTTAATCGAAGCGTGATGTGTATTTAATATTCCCAAGAAGACTTCCTAGTCCTGTCGACTATAACTCCACACACCCCAAACGTCATCCAAAAACCGAAAATACGATATGGGAACCTTTCCACATTTGGGGAAAACGGTCTCCTCCCATTGGGCCATGTATATATTTGCATACGCTGGTGCAAACCTTTTTCCCATGGCTGTTCCCTTAACCTGCAAGTACCATTCCCCCTCGAACTCAAAATCATTACAAGTTAAACTTAACTCCAGGAGTTCCAGGATCGCTTCATCTGGTCTAGAGGCGTCAGGATATCGGGTAAAGCAGTCTCGCACGGCCTTCAACCCTAACGGTGTCTCAATGTTAGTGTAGAGACTCTCCACATCCAGTGAAAAGAAAATCACCTCTGAGGGCAGTCTCAGATCTTTTACTTTATCCAAGAAGTCATAAGTGTCCTTGATATAACTAGGATGCCTAGTCGATAAGGGATTCAGATAAAAATCAATAAATTCCGCAATCCTATAACTCTCGCTTCCGCAATCCGACACTATTGGACGACCCGGGGGCATGAAGGAATTGGGCCATTTCTCCTTGGGTTTGTGCACTTTTGGCAATAAATAGAATCGCCTAGGTCTGAGTGTCTTTTCTCCCAGTAGATAATTTGCCTGTCGCTTACAAATAAAGCCTGTCCTCTCCAAAGTATCCACTATCCCTTCAATACGAGGTACTGACTCCATAAAAATCGGGGCCGTTAATTTGGAATAAAAAGAACAGTCCATCAACTGTCTTTGTCCCTCCTGCACATAACGTGTCCTGTCCATAATAACCACCGTGCTTCCTTTATCTGCTGGTTTAATAACTATATCCCTCCTGGATTTTAGTTCCCCTAGAGCTTTAATCTCGTCCGGGGGTAAATTTTGTTTCGGAGTCTGTGCTTCTACCAAAGCTGCCCGGACCCCCTCCACATTCCTATCAAAGAAATCCCATACCTCCCCTGGTAACTGCTGGGGCCGGGGCACCCAGCCCGATCTTTCACAAAAAGGCCGAATTTGAACCTCTCCCTCTTCCCTTGGGCCAAAAAATACTGCTCTCTGTACTTTCGCATGAAACTGACCCAAATCCGCCAGAAAGGACCCCCTATCAACCTTCTTCATTAAGTGGGAAGGGATAAAGGATAAACCCCTGTCCAATAAGTTAACCTGTGCCGAGGTCAATTTAAAACTCTGAGACAAATTAATTACCGAATTCCTTTTATTCAATCTTTGGTCGTCATTACTGTGCCCGGGGCCCTGGCGGAACGGCCCCTGCAGGCTTTTAAATGGCGCTGCCAATGATCCAGGATCGCCTGTGCGGTTGTGGCCGTCCAATGTATGCCATCTCTCCCCACCTTGAAATGCTTTTCCGGGAGCAGAGGAATGCTGCATCCCAACTCCAAAATGGCTTTGTTTAGAGCCGTCAGGTTTGCCTTTTCCCTCTCTGGCAGGGCCTGATTAAAATTAATCAAGGGGACATAAACCCTTGCCCCCGGAAATGTTCCCTCTGCCGCTTCCACCAGCTTCTTCAGGATCTTCCCCACGGCTGGTATGTTATTGCTCGCCCGGTCATTCAGACCGAACGCCCGGACCACCTGCTCCATCACCTCCGTCCCCTTGGTCCTGTGTTTTAGAATGGTGTAGCCATCCGTGATTGTGGCTCCTGGAAAGCTGTGGATTTCCAAATCCCACGCCTTCGTTCTCGGCAGCCGACCCAAGTTCGAATCCCCCACAAACACCATGGGACTAATCGGAGCCATGGACCAAGTCTTGGCGCTGCTCCTACCCTCATGGTTCCAGTGAATACTCCACCGAAACGCCTCTTCCTGCTCCACCTCTGGGGGTCCCTCTTTCCTCCCCTCCTCAGCCTCCGGAGAGATTGAAGGCCCTTGTTGGCTCTCCAACCCTTCCTCCGAAAAAAGCTCCTCCAAGACACCTTCCTCAATTTCTATTACTTGGTGGGTTCCGTCCGATTTAGACTCCCGAGCCGGAAGCGGAGTCAAGACCGGCAGAGTCCCCCCCGCCCTGCCTGTACTCGCGCCGATCCCCTTCCTGGCCCTTGGTAATCTTTCACCCACTGCCAAGGGGATTTCTGTCCCCCCTACTTCCTTCCCCGCAGCTGTTGTCCTTGGGGCCCCCCCCTCCAGAGGTTGGTCCACCTCCATGGGGACCGACCGAGCTGGATACTTACCGCTTTCCCAAGCAACCCTTCGTTAACACCACAAGGTATCCAGGTTACTCGAGAAAAGCCTGCGGGAAACTGTCCTTTCCTCTGGGCCCTTTGTCAGCCCTGCTGACTTAACCCAAAGAGTCTTGCCCAGGAAGTCCCCAAATAGAAACATTGTTGCAAGGTCCTTCTAATTCCATAGTCAAGACCCCTTGTATCCACTCTATAATCGAAAGTCGAGACTGGCGGATGCACATTTCTGTGCACCAAGCTTCTACCCTCGAGAGCAGAAAGGACTGAATAGATTAATCCTTACCAAAAGATCAATCCTCAGCTGCGGATGCCACCAGATGGCGTATTCCCAATACCTATGTTTTCAGTGTAACTACCTCCATCGTGGTAACCCAAAAAAAATTTTTTTCTTTTTTTCTGTTTTTCTGTTTTTTTTCTGCATTAGAACTAGAATGCCAAATCCACCGGCATTTTATCCGTTCATAGGGTTACTATGGGTAGGTTTTAAAGCAGGAGTCAGTGTAGGCGGAGTTTCAAAGTACCCAGTCCAATGTATTAACATTGAATAATACACCTGTAGGTGTGGCATTTTAAAGGGCTACTAATGGTAGATTTAGGGCAGGAGTTGGTGTAGGCGTAGATTCGAAGTGCCCAATCAAAGTGCCCAATGCAATCCATTTGGAACTAAAATGCTACCTCGCCAGGTGTATTATTCATCGGGCTACTAATGGTAGGTTTAGGGCAGGAGTTGGTGTAGGCGTAGAGTCGAAGTGCCCAATCAAAGTGCCCAATGCAATCCATTTGGAACTAAAATGCTACCTCGCCAGGTGTATTATTCATCGGGCTACTAATGGTAGGTTTAGGTTTTTGAGAAATTACAACAGCTCCCCCCTCCTGGCACTAGTCCAGGAAAGTGGGAGACTGAGGAATGCACTGGCCGACGCATGTTAGACTATACCATCACTCTCAGCTTAGAGTCTGTTCTAACTAGAACCTTGGGGCGAAGGAAAAAAAAGGAGATAAAGTTTCTCCAACACTGGATGTGAAAACCACCGGGCTCCGATGGGTAGGTGTAAAGCAGAAGTTAGTACCGATTTAGATCGAACACGATAAAGCAAGCCGACCACTAGGTTTGTAATCCACCGGGTTACTATGGGTAGGTTTAGAGCAGGAGTTGGTACAGGCTTAGATCTGATATCGATAAAGCAATCTAAACTAAGCTAGGCTGACCCGGTGTACCCACCACAGGGTTACTATTGGTAGGTTTAGGGCAGGAGTAGGTGTAGGCCTAGCTCTAAATTGACAAAGCGAAACCAAAAAAGGCACCAATCAAGCTGACTCGGTGTACCCACCACAGGGTTACTATTGGTAGGTTTAGGGCAGGAGTAGGTGTAGGCCTAGATCTAAATTGACAAAGCGAAACCAAAAAAGGCCCCAATCAAGCTGACTCGGTGTACCCACCACAGGGTTACTATTGGTAGGTTTAGGGCAGGAGTAGGTGTAGGCCTAGATCTAAATTGACAAAGCGAAACCAAAAAAGGCCCCAATCAAGCTGACTCGGTGTACCCACCACAGGGTTACTATTGGTAGGTTTAGGGCAGGGTTAGGTTAGGAAATTGAAATTCCAAGATCTGAAGCCCGAAGGCTCCAGAAATGGCTGTGCATTGGCCTACCTTCTGCTGACCACTAAGGGTCACCCCAGGCCCAAGCCCGCAGACAATGCAATGCCCCAATGTCCCCATTATGTATATATAGAGAGAGATAAAAGATATGTGGATATGTAATGTGAGTGATATGTGATTCTACCTCTTAACCCATATATTAGTATATAAACAAACAAAACCCAAAGTCTCTCCTAAATGTTTTTTATTATTCTATTACAGTAAAATGTGTTTAATTCAAATGTGTGTATTTTTTTCTCCCCCCTCTTCTCTCTGTGCTCCTCTAGATCCAAATTGAAGAGGACTGAAACAGGATGGGCTACATGACCAAATGTGCACTGGGCCCGGATTCCAGGTAAGTGGTGAAAATGTTAGTGAGAGATATGTGATAACACATATGTGTTATTCTTTTACACAGGGGTAGATTCCAGAGGGTTACTCAGGAAGGGGCTGTGAGAAGTCGGGGTGCCCCACAGAGGGCTGACCAGGACCTCAGGTGAGTGGTTGGGTTTTAGTGGAGAAGGGTTAGGGTTATATTAATCAGGTTTTATTGCAAGAGGGTTATTAGGGTTAGGGTTAGGGTTAGGGTTAGGGTTAGGGGAATGAAAAATCCAAGATCTGTTTCCAGAAATGGCTGTGCACTGGTCTACCTTCTACTGGCCACTAATGGTCACCCAGGACGAAATAAGAGGGATGTATGAGATTTTAAAACAGGGCTAAATTGCCATGGGGTGCTCCAATGAGGGTTTGATGCAAATAAAATGTTGGTAGGTGTTAGTGAAAGTGCAGGAGGGGACATACACAACAAAACCAACGTCTAAATGGACGAAGGGAGATACTCAACATCAAATGGACGGAGAAAAATGACCAACTCAAAGTCTGTATGGACCAGGAGAAAATACATACTGCTCTGCTACATCACCCACACACAAAATGGTGGCGGCTAGTTTCATGATGGCGGCTAGTTTCATTTTACGGTCTGTCATTCAGGCACATAGATACTCGACATCAAATGGATGGAGAAAAATGACCAACTCCAAGTCTGTATGGACCAGGAGAATACACACACTGCTCTGCTACATCACCCACACAAAATGATGGCGGCTAGTCTCATTTTACGGTCTATCATTCAGGCATATATCCCGCGACGCGTTTCGAACTGACCCAAGGTTCTCATCAGGCGGATTGGAATGACTAAATTCTCTGTTTTCCCTCTCTACTATATAGTGTCAGAGGGCGTGGCCCCTCCCACTCTCACAAAAAAAATACCATCAGCATCATATAGTGCGTCATGAATATTATATTTGCTATCATCCATTTTGTTTTTATTTTTTACATTTTAAAACTCCATACAACACACTCAAACTCCGACCAAGGGCTCCCAAAAGCCCAGAGTCAGTGGCACTGGCTCGGTCAGGGGAATGAAAAATCCAAGATCTGTTTCCAGAAATGGCTGTGCACTGGCCTACCTTCTACTGGCCACTAATGGTCACCCAGGACGAAATAAGAGGGATGTATGAGATTTTAAAACAGGGCTAAATTGCCATGGGGTGCTCCAATGAGGGTTTGATGCAAATAAAATGTTGGTAGGTGTTAGTGAAAGTGCAGGAGGGGACATACACAACAAAACCAACGTCTAAATGGACGAAGGGAGATACTCAACATCAAATGGACGGAGAAAAATGACCAACTCAAAGTCTGTATGGACCAGGAGAAAATACATACTGCTCTGCTACATCACCCACACACAAAATGGTGGCGGCTAGTTTCATGATGGCGGCTAGTTTCATTTTACGGTCTGTCATTCAGGCACATAGATACTCGACATCAAATGGATGGAGAAAAATGACCAACTCCAAGTCTGTATGGACCAGGAGAATACACACACTGCTCTGCTACATCACCCACACAAAATGATGGCGGCTAGTCTCATTTTACGGTCTATCATTCAGGCATATATCCCGCGACGCGTTTCGAACTGACCCAAGGTTCTCATCAGGCGGATTGGAATGACTAAATTCTCTGTTTTCCCTCTCTACTATATAGTGTCAGAGGGCGTGGCCCCTCCCACTCTCACAAAAAAAATACCATCAGCATCATATAGTGCGTCATGAATATTATATTTGCTATCATCCATTTTGTTTTTATTTTTTACATTTTAAAACTCCATACAACACACTCAAACTCCGACCAAGGGCTCCCAAAAGCCCAGAGTCAGTGGCACTGGCTCGGTCAGGGGAATGAAAAATCCAAGATCTGTTTCCAGAAATGGCTGTGCACTGGCCTACCTTCTACTGGCCACTAATGGTCACCCAGGACGAAATAAGAGGGATGTATGAGATTTTAAAACAGGGCTAAATTGCCATGGGGTGCTCCAATGAGGGTTTGATGCAAATAAAATGTTGGTAGGTGTTAGTGAAAGTGCAGGAGGGGACATACACAACAAAACCAACGTCTAAATGGACGAAGGGAGATACTCAACATCAAATGGACGGAGAAAAATGACCAACTCAAAGTCTGTATGGACCAGGAGAAAATACATACTGCTCTGCTACATCACCCACACACAAAATGGTGGCGGCTAGTTTCATGATGGCGGCTAGTTTCATTTTACGGTCTGTCATTCAGGCACATAGATACTCGACATCAAATGGATGGAGAAAAATGACCAACTCCAAGTCTGTATGGACCAGGAGAATACACACACTGCTCTGCTACATCACCCACACAAAATGATGGCGGCTAGTCTCATTTTACGGTCTATCATTCAGGCATATATCCCGCGACGCGTTTCGAACTGACCCAAGGTTCTCATCAGGCGGATTGGAATGACTAAATTCTCTGTTTTCCCTCTCTACTATATAGTGTCAGAGGGCGTGGCCCCTCCCACTCTCACAAAAAAAATACCATCAGCATCATATAGTGCGTCATGAATATTATATTTGCTATCATCCATTTTGTTTTTATTTTTTACATTTTAAAACTCCATACAACACACTCAAACTCCGACCAAGGGCTCCCAAAAGCCCAGAGTCAGTGGCACTGGCTCGGTCAGGGGAATGAAAAATCCAAGATCTGTTTCCAGAAATGGCTGTGCACTGGCCTACCTTCTACTGGCCACTAATGGTCACCCAGGACGAAATAAGAGGGATGTATGAGATTTTAAAACAGGGCTAAATTGCCATGGGGTGCTCCAATGAGGGTTTGATGCAAATAAAATGTTGGTAGGTGTTAGTGAAAGTGCAGGAGGGGACATACACAACAAAACCAACGTCTAAATGGACGAAGGGAGATACTCAACATCAAATGGACGGAGAAAAATGACCAACTCAAAGTCTGTATGGACCAGGAGAAAATACATACTGCTCTGCTACATCACCCACACACAAAATGGTGGCGGCTAGTTTCATGATGGCGGCTAGTTTCATTTTACGGTCTGTCATTCAGGCACATAGATACTCGACATCAAATGGATGGAGAAAAATGACCAACTCCAAGTCTGTATGGACCAGGAGAATACACACACTGCTCTGCTACATCACCCACACAAAATGATGGCGGCTAGTCTCATTTTACGGTCTATCATTCAGGCATATATCCCGCGACGCGTTTCGAACTGACCCAAGGTTCTCATCAGGCGGATTGGAATGACTAAATTCTCTGTTTTCCCTCTCTACTATATAGTGTCAGAGGGCGTGGCCCCTCCCACTCTCACAAAAAAAATACCATCAGCATCATATAGTGCGTCATGAATATTATATTTGCTATCATCCATTTTGTTTTTATTTTTTACATTTTAAAACTCCATACAACACACTCAAACTCCGACCAAGGGCTCCCAAAAGCCCAGAGTCAGTGGCACTGGCTCGGTCAGGGGAATGAAAAATCCAAGATCTGTTTCCAGAAATGGCTGTGCACTGGCCTACCTTCTACTGGCCACTAATGGTCACCCAGGACGAAATAAGAGGGATGTATGAGATTTTAAAACAGGGCTAAATTGCCATGGGGTGCTCCAATGAGGGTTTGATGCAAATAAAATGTTGGTAGGTGTTAGTGAAAGTGCAGGAGGGGACATACACAACAAAACCAACGTCTAAATGGACGAAGGGAGATACTCAACATCAAATGGACGGAGAAAAATGACCAACTCAAAGTCTGTATGGACCAGGAGAAAATACATACTGCTCTGCTACATCACCCACACACAAAATGGTGGCGGCTAGTTTCATGATGGCGGCTAGTTTCATTTTACGGTCTGTCATTCAGGCACATAGATACTCGACATCAAATGGATGGAGAAAAATGACCAACTCCAAGTCTGTATGGACCAGGAGAATACACACACTGCTCTGCTACATCACCCACACAAAATGATGGCGGCTAGTCTCATTTTACGGTCTATCATTCAGGCATATATCCCGCGACGCGTTTCGAACTGACCCAAGGTTCTCATCAGGCGGATTGGAATGACTAAATTCTCTGTTTTCCCTCTCTACTATATAGTGTCAGAGGGCGTGGCCCCTCCCACTCTCACAAAAAAAATACCATCAGCATCATATAGTGCGTCATGAATATTATATTTGCTATCATCCATTTTGTTTTTATTTTTTACATTTTAAAACTCCATACAACACACTCAAACTCCGACCAAGGGCTCCCAAAAGCCCAGAGTCAGTGGCACTGGCTCGGTCAGGGGAATGAAAAATCCAAGATCTGTTTCCAGAAATGGCTGTGCACTGGCCTACCTTCTACTGGCCACTAATGGTCACCCAGGACGAAATAAGAGGGATGTATGAGATTTTAAAACAGGGCTAAATTGCCATGGGGTGCTCCAATGAGGGTTTGATGCAAATAAAATGTTGGTAGGTGTTAGTGAAAGTGCAGGAGGGGACATACACAACAAAACCAACGTCTAAATGGACGAAGGGAGATACTCAACATCAAATGGACGGAGAAAAATGACCAACTCAAAGTCTGTATGGACCAGGAGAAAATACATACTGCTCTGCTACATCACCCACACACAAAATGGTGGCGGCTAGTTTCATGATGGCGGCTAGTTTCATTTTACGGTCTGTCATTCAGGCACATAGATACTCGACATCAAATGGATGGAGAAAAATGACCAACTCCAAGTCTGTATGGACCAGGAGAATACACACACTGCTCTGCTACATCACCCACACAAAATGATGGCGGCTAGTCTCATTTTACGGTCTATCATTCAGGCATATATCCCGCGACGCGTTTCGAACTGACCCAAGGTTCTCATCAGGCGGATTGGAATGACTAAATTCTCTGTTTTCCCTCTCTACTATATAGTGTCAGAGGGCGTGGCCCCTCCCACTCTCACAAAAAAAATACCATCAGCATCATATAGTGCGTCATGAATATTATATTTGCTATCATCCATTTTGTTTTTATTTTTTACATTTTAAAACTCCATACAACACACTCAAACTCCGACCAAGGGCTCCCAAAAGCCCAGAGTCAGTGGCACTGGCTCGGTCAGGGGAATGAAAAATCCAAGATCTGTTTCCAGAAATGGCTGTGCACTGGCCTACCTTCTACTGGCCACTAATGGTCACCCAGGACGAAATAAGAGGGATGTATGAGATTTTAAAACAGGGCTAAATTGCCATGGGGTGCTCCAATGAGGGTTTGATGCAAATAAAATGTTGGTAGGTGTTAGTGAAAGTTAGGGTTAGGGTTAGGGTTAGGGTAGGGGATACAACATCAACTCCAAAATGACCAACTCAAAGGTCCGGACCCGGCTATGCACGGTCCTTCCGGCCACTGACCGCTCCTAGTAGCACAAAGCACCTTCCCCAAACACAAACACACATCCCCATACACACCCCCATCCAACACCAGACTGATTTCTTACTAGCTACATATTCACAGTGGAATGAGAACTCATATATTTTGAGTGATAATGTTATTTGGGAATGCTTCAACCTTAAAAATCAGGGCTATTTGGCCCCGGGCTATCTGGCCCCGGGCTACTGATGGTAGGGTTGAGTGTTTCAATATGGAAATGAGGGTTATTAAAAGTCGGGTTCAAATGATCAGGGTACCAACGGTTGGGGTTAGGGACCCAGTCTGGGTTATTTATTGTAGGGCTATCCAGCACCAAACATCACTGGTTGGGTTAGGGTTAGGGTTAGGGTTAGGGTTAGGGTTAGGGGAATGAAAAATCCAAGATCTGTTTCCAGAAATGGCTGTGCACTGGCCTACCTTCTACTGGCCACTAATGGTCACCCAGGACGAAATAAGAGGGATGTATGAGATTTTAAAACAGGGCTAAATTGCCATGGGGTGCTCCAATGAGGGTTTGATGCAAATAAAATGTTGGTAGGTGTTAGTGAAAGTGCAGGAGGGGACATACACAACAAAACCAACGTCTAAATGGACGAAGGGAGATACTCAACATCATATGGATGGAGAAAAATGACCAACTCAAAGTCTGTATGGACCAGGAGAAAATACATACTGCTCTGCTACATCACCCACACACAAAATGGTGGCGGCTAGTTTCATGATGGCGGCTAGTTTCATTTTACGGTCTGTCATTCAGGCACATAGATACTCGACATCAAATGGATGGAGAAAAATGACCAACTCCAAGTCTGTATGGACCAGGAGAATACACACACTGCTCTGCTACATCACCCACACAAAATGATGGCGGCTAGTCTCATTTTACGGTCTATCATTCAGGCATATATCCCGCGACGCGTTTCGAACTGACCCAAGGTTCTCATCAGGCGGATTGGAATGACTAAATTCTCTGTTTTCCCTCTCTACTATATAGTGTCAGAGGGCGTGGCCCCTCCCACTCTCACAAAAAATACCATCAGCATCATATAGTGCGTCATGAATATTATATTTGCTATCATCCATTTTGTTTTTAATTTTTACATTTTAAAACTCCATACAACACACTCAAACTCCGACCAAGGGCTCCCAAAAGCCCAGAGTCAGTGGCACTGGCTCGGTCAGGGGAATGAAAAATCCAAGATCTGTTTCCAGAAATGGCTGTGCACTGGCCTACCTTCTACTGGCCACTAATGGTCACCCAGGACGAAATAAGAGGGATGTATGAGATTTTAAAACAGGGCTAAATTGCCATGGGGTGCTCCAATGAGGGTTTGATGCAAATAAAATGTTGGTAGGTGTTAGTGAAAGTGCAGGAGGGGACATACACAACAAAACCAACGTCTAAATGGACGAAGGGAGATACTCAACATCATATGGATGGAGAAAAATGACCAACTCAAAGTCTGTATGGACCAGGAGAAAATACATACTGCTCTGCTACATCACCCACACACAAAATGGTGGCGGCTAGTTTCATGATGGCGGCTAGTTTCATTTTACGGTCTGTCATTCAGGCACATAGATACTCGACATCAAATGGATGGAGAAAAATGACCAACTCCAAGTCTGTATGGACCAGGAGAATACACACACTGCTCTGCTACATCACCCACACAAAATGATGGCGGCTAGTCTCATTTTACGGTCTATCATTCAGGCATATATCCCGCGACGCGTTTCGAACTGACCCAAGGTTCTCATCAGGCGGATTGGAATGACTAAATTCTCTGTTTTCCCTCTCTACTATATAGTGTCAGAGGGCGTGGCCCCTCCCACTCTCACAAAAAATACCATCAGCATCATATAGTGCGTCATGAATATTATATTTGCTATCATCCATTTTGTTTTTAATTTTTACATTTTAAAACTCCATACAACACACTCAAACTCCGACCAAGGGCTCCCAAAAGCCCAGAGTCAGTGGCACTGGCTCGGTCAGGGGAATGAAAAATCCAAGATCTGTTTCCAGAAATGGCTGTGCACTGGCCTACCTTCTACTGGCCACTAATGGTCACCCAGGACGAAATAAGAGGGATGTATGAGATTTTAAAACAGGGCTAAATTGCCATGGGGTGCTCCAATGAGGGTTTGATGCAAATAAAATGTTGGTAGGTGTTAGTGAAAGTGCAGGAGGGGACATACACAACAAAACCAACGTCTAAATGGACGAAGGGAGATACTCAACATCATATGGATGGAGAAAAATGACCAACTCAAAGTCTGTATGGACCAGGAGAAAATACATACTGCTCTGCTACATCACCCACACACAAAATGGTGGCGGCTAGTTTCATGATGGCGGCTAGTTTCATTTTACGGTCTGTCATTCAGGCACATAGATACTCGACATCAAATGGATGGAGAAAAATGACCAACTCCAAGTCTGTATGGACCAGGAGAATACACACACTGCTCTGCTACATCACCCACACAAAATGATGGCGGCTAGTCTCATTTTACGGTCTATCATTCAGGCATATATCCCGCGACGCGTTTCGAACTGACCCAAGGTTCTCATCAGGCGGATTGGAATGACTAAATTCTCTGTTTTCCCTCTCTACTATATAGTGTCAGAGGGCGTGGCCCCTCCCACTCTCACAAAAAATACCATCAGCATCATATAGTGCGTCATGAATATTATATTTGCTATCATCCATTTTGTTTTTAATTTTTACATTTTAAAACTCCATACAACACACTCAAACTCCGACCAAGGGCTCCCAAAAGCCCAGAGTCAGTGGCACTGGCTCGGTCAGGGGAATGAAAAATCCAAGATCTGTTTCCAGAAATGGCTGTGCACTGGCCTACCTTCTACTGGCCACTAATGGTCACCCAGGACGAAATAAGAGGGATGTATGAGATTTTAAAACAGGGCTAAATTGCCATGGGGTGCTCCAATGAGGGTTTGATGCAAATAAAATGTTGGTAGGTGTTAGTGAAAGTGCAGGAGGGGACATACACAACAAAACCAACGTCTAAATGGACGAAGGGAGATACTCAACATCATATGGATGGAGAAAAATGACCAACTCAAAGTCTGTATGGACCAGGAGAAAATACATACTGCTCTGCTACATCACCCACACACAAAATGGTGGCGGCTAGTTTCATGATGGCGGCTAGTTTCATTTTACGGTCTGTCATTCAGGCACATAGATACTCGACATCAAATGGATGGAGAAAAATGACCAACTCCAAGTCTGTATGGACCAGGAGAATACACACACTGCTCTGCTACATCACCCACACAAAATGATGGCGGCTAGTCTCATTTTACGGTCTATCATTCAGGCATATATCCCGCGACGCGTTTCGAACTGACCCAAGGTTCTCATCAGGCGGATTGGAATGACTAAATTCTCTGTTTTCCCTCTCTACTATATAGTGTCAGAGGGCGTGGCCCCTCCCACTCTCACAAAAAATACCATCAGCATCATATAGTGCGTCATGAATATTATATTTGCTATCATCCATTTTGTTTTTAATTTTTACATTTTAAAACTCCATACAACACACTCAAACTCCGACCAAGGGCTCCCAAAAGCCCAGAGTCAGTGGCACTGGCTCGGTCAGGGGAATGAAAAATCCAAGATCTGTTTCCAGAAATGGCTGTGCACTGGCCTACCTTCTACTGGCCACTAATGGTCACCCAGGACGAAATAAGAGGGATGTATGAGATTTTAAAACAGGGCTAAATTGCCATGGGGTGCTCCAATGAGGGTTTGATGCAAATAAAATGTTGGTAGGTGTTAGTGAAAGTGCAGGAGGGGACATACACAACAAAACCAACGTCTAAATGGACGAAGGGAGATACTCAACATCATATGGATGGAGAAAAATGACCAACTCAAAGTCTGTATGGACCAGGAGAAAATACATACTGCTCTGCTACATCACCCACACACAAAATGGTGGCGGCTAGTTTCATGATGGCGGCTAGTTTCATTTTACGGTCTGTCATTCAGGCACATAGATACTCGACATCAAATGGATGGAGAAAAATGACCAACTCCAAGTCTGTATGGACCAGGAGAATACACACACTGCTCTGCTACATCACCCACACAAAATGATGGCGGCTAGTCTCATTTTACGGTCTATCATTCAGGCATATATCCCGCGACGCGTTTCGAACTGACCCAAGGTTCTCATCAGGCGGATTGGAATGACTAAATTCTCTGTTTTCCCTCTCTACTATATAGTGTCAGAGGGCGTGGCCCCTCCCACTCTCACAAAAAATACCATCAGCATCATATAGTGCGTCATGAATATTATATTTGCTATCATCCATTTTGTTTTTAATTTTTACATTTTAAAACTCCATACAACACACTCAAACTCCGACCAAGGGCTCCCAAAAGCCCAGAGTCAGTGGCACTGGCTCGGTCAGGGGAATGAAAAATCCAAGATCTGTTTCCAGAAATGGCTGTGCACTGGCCTACCTTCTACTGGCCACTAATGGTCACCCAGGACGAAATAAGAGGGATGTATGAGATTTTAAAACAGGGCTAAATTGCCATGGGGTGCTCCAATGAGGGTTTGATGCAAATAAAATGTTGGTAGGTGTTAGTGAAAGTGCAGGAGGGGACATACACAACAAAACCAACGTCTAAATGGACGAAGGGAGATACTCAACATCATATGGATGGAGAAAAATGACCAACTCAAAGTCTGTATGGACCAGGAGAAAATACATACTGCTCTGCTACATCACCCACACACAAAATGGTGGCGGCTAGTTTCATGATGGCGGCTAGTTTCATTTTACGGTCTGTCATTCAGGCACATAGATACTCGACATCAAATGGATGGAGAAAAATGACCAACTCCAAGTCTGTATGGACCAGGAGAATACACACACTGCTCTGCTACATCACCCACACAAAATGATGGCGGCTAGTCTCATTTTACGGTCTATCATTCAGGCATATATCCCGCGACGCGTTTCGAACTGACCCAAGGTTCTCATCAGGCGGATTGGAATGACTAAATTCTCTGTTTTCCCTCTCTACTATATAGTGTCAGAGGGCGTGGCCCCTCCCACTCTCACAAAAAATACCATCAGCATCATATAGTGCGTCATGAATATTATATTTGCTATCATCCATTTTGTTTTTAATTTTTACATTTTAAAACTCCATACAACACACTCAAACTCCGACCAAGGGCTCCCAAAAGCCCAGAGTCAGTGGCACTGGCTCGGTCAGGGGAATGAAAAATCCAAGATCTGTTTCCAGAAATGGCTGTGCACTGGCCTACCTTCTACTGGCCACTAATGGTCACCCAGGACGAAATAAGAGGGATGTATGAGATTTTAAAACAGGGCTAAATTGCCATGGGGTGCTCCAATGAGGGTTTGATGCAAATAAAATGTTGGTAGGTGTTAGTGAAAGTGCAGGAGGGGACATACACAACAAAACCAACGTCTAAATGGACGAAGGGAGATACTCAACATCATATGGATGGAGAAAAATGACCAACTCAAAGTCTGTATGGACCAGGAGAAAATACATACTGCTCTGCTACATCACCCACACACAAAATGGTGGCGGCTAGTTTCATGATGGCGGCTAGTTTCATTTTACGGTCTGTCATTCAGGCACATAGATACTCGACATCAAATGGATGGAGAAAAATGACCAACTCCAAGTCTGTATGGACCAGGAGAATACACACACTGCTCTGCTACATCACCCACACAAAATGATGGCGGCTAGTCTCATTTTACGGTCTATCATTCAGGCATATATCCCGCGACGCGTTTCGAACTGACCCAAGGTTCTCATCAGGCGGATTGGAATGACTAAATTCTCTGTTTTCCCTCTCTACTATATAGTGTCAGAGGGCGTGGCCCCTCCCACTCTCACAAAAAATACCATCAGCATCATATAGTGCGTCATGAATATTATATTTGCTATCATCCATTTTGTTTTTAATTTTTACATTTTAAAACTCCATACAACACACTCAAACTCCGACCAAGGGCTCCCAAAAGCCCAGAGTCAGTGGCACTGGCTCGGTCAGGGGAATGAAAAATCCAAGATCTGTTTCCAGAAATGGCTGTGCACTGGCCTACCTTCTACTGGCCACTAATGGTCACCCAGGACGAAATAAGAGGGATGTATGAGATTTTAAAACAGGGCTAAATTGCCATGGGGTGCTCCAATGAGGGTTTGATGCAAATAAAATGTTGGTAGGTGTTAGTGAAAGTGCAGGAGGGGACATACACAACAAAACCAACGTCTAAATGGACGAAGGGAGATACTCAACATCATATGGATGGAGAAAAATGACCAACTCAAAGTCTGTATGGACCAGGAGAAAATACATACTGCTCTGCTACATCACCCACACACAAAATGGTGGCGGCTAGTTTCATGATGGCGGCTAGTTTCATTTTACGGTCTGTCATTCAGGCACATAGATACTCGACATCAAATGGATGGAGAAAAATGACCAACTCCAAGTCTGTATGGACCAGGAGAATACACACACTGCTCTGCTACATCACCCACACAAAATGATGGCGGCTAGTCTCATTTTACGGTCTATCATTCAGGCATATATCCCGCGACGCGTTTCGAACTGACCCAAGGTTCTCATCAGGCGGATTGGAATGACTAAATTCTCTGTTTTCCCTCTCTACTATATAGTGTCAGAGGGCGTGGCCCCTCCCACTCTCACAAAAAATACCATCAGCATCATATAGTGCGTCATGAATATTATATTTGCTATCATCCATTTTGTTTTTAATTTTTACATTTTAAAACTCCATACAACACACTCAAACTCCGACCAAGGGCTCCCAAAAGCCCAGAGTCAGTGGCACTGGCTCGGTCAGGGGAATGAAAAATCCAAGATCTGTTTCCAGAAATGGCTGTGCACTGGCCTACCTTCTACTGGCCACTAATGGTCACCCAGGACGAAATAAGAGGGATGTATGAGATTTTAAAACAGGGCTAAATTGCCATGGGGTGCTCCAATGAGGGTTTGATGCAAATAAAATGTTGGTAGGTGTTAGTGAAAGTGCAGGAGGGGACATACACAACAAAACCAACGTCTAAATGGACGAAGGGAGATACTCAACATCATATGGATGGAGAAAAATGACCAACTCAAAGTCTGTATGGACCAGGAGAAAATACATACTGCTCTGCTACATCACCCACACACAAAATGGTGGCGGCTAGTTTCATGATGGCGGCTAGTTTCATTTTACGGTCTGTCATTCAGGCACATAGATACTCGACATCAAATGGATGGAGAAAAATGACCAACTCCAAGTCTGTATGGACCAGGAGAATACACACACTGCTCTGCTACATCACCCACACAAAATGATGGCGGCTAGTCTCATTTTACGGTCTATCATTCAGGCATATATCCCGCGACGCGTTTCGAACTGACCCAAGGTTCTCATCAGGCGGATTGGAATGACTAAATTCTCTGTTTTCCCTCTCTACTATATAGTGTCAGAGGGCGTGGCCCCTCCCACTCTCACAAAAAATACCATCAGCATCATATAGTGCGTCATGAATATTATATTTGCTATCATCCATTTTGTTTTTAATTTTTACATTTTAAAACTCCATACAACACACTCAAACTCCGACCAAGGGCTCCCAAAAGCCCAGAGTCAGTGGCACTGGCTCGGTCAGGGGAATGAAAAATCCAAGATCTGTTTCCAGAAATGGCTGTGCACTGGCCTACCTTCTACTGGCCACTAATGGTCACCCAGGACGAAATAAGAGGGATGTATGAGATTTTAAAACAGGGCTAAATTGCCATGGGGTGCTCCAATGAGGGTTTGATGCAAATAAAATGTTGGTAGGTGTTAGTGAAAGTGCAGGAGGGGACATACACAACAAAACCAACGTCTAAATGGACGAAGGGAGATACTCAACATCATATGGATGGAGAAAAATGACCAACTCAAAGTCTGTATGGACCAGGAGAAAATACATACTGCTCTGCTACATCACCCACACACAAAATGGTGGCGGCTAGTTTCATGATGGCGGCTAGTTTCATTTTACGGTCTGTCATTCAGGCACATAGATACTCGACATCAAATGGATGGAGAAAAATGACCAACTCCAAGTCTGTATGGACCAGGAGAATACACACACTGCTCTGCTACATCACCCACACAAAATGATGGCGGCTAGTCTCATTTTACGGTCTATCATTCAGGCATATATCCCGCGACGCGTTTCGAACTGACCCAAGGTTCTCATCAGGCGGATTGGAATGACTAAATTCTCTGTTTTCCCTCTCTACTATATAGTGTCAGAGGGCGTGGCCCCTCCCACTCTCACAAAAAATACCATCAGCATCATATAGTGCGTCATGAATATTATATTTGCTATCATCCATTTTGTTTTTAATTTTTACATTTTAAAACTCCATACAACACACTCAAACTCCGACCAAGGGCTCCCAAAAGCCCAGAGTCAGTGGCACTGGCTCGGTCAGGGGAATGAAAAATCCAAGATCTGTTTCCAGAAATGGCTGTGCACTGGCCTACCTTCTACTGGCCACTAATGGTCACCCAGGACGAAATAAGAGGGATGTATGAGATTTTAAAACAGGGCTAAATTGCCATGGGGTGCTCCAATGAGGGTTTGATGCAAATAAAATGTTGGTAGGTGTTAGTGAAAGTGCAGGAGGGGACATACACAACAAAACCAACGTCTAAATGGACGAAGGGAGATACTCAACATCATATGGATGGAGAAAAATGACCAACTCAAAGTCTGTATGGACCAGGAGAAAATACATACTGCTCTGCTACATCACCCACACACAAAATGGTGGCGGCTAGTTTCATGATGGCGGCTAGTTTCATTTTACGGTCTGTCATTCAGGCACATAGATACTCGACATCAAATGGATGGAGAAAAATGACCAACTCCAAGTCTGTATGGACCAGGAGAATACACACACTGCTCTGCTACATCACCCACACAAAATGATGGCGGCTAGTCTCATTTTACGGTCTATCATTCAGGCATATATCCCGCGACGCGTTTCGAACTGACCCAAGGTTCTCATCAGGCGGATTGGAATGACTAAATTCTCTGTTTTCCCTCTCTACTATATAGTGTCAGAGGGCGTGGCCCCTCCCACTCTCACAAAAAATACCATCAGCATCATATAGTGCGTCATGAATATTATATTTGCTATCATCCATTTTGTTTTTAATTTTTACATTTTAAAACTCCATACAACACACTCAAACTCCGACCAAGGGCTCCCAAAAGCCCAGAGTCAGTGGCACTGGCTCGGTCAGGGGAATGAAAAATCCAAGATCTGTTTCCAGAAATGGCTGTGCACTGGCCTACCTTCTACTGGCCACTAATGGTCACCCAGGACGAAATAAGAGGGATGTATGAGATTTTAAAACAGGGCTAAATTGCCATGGGGTGCTCCAATGAGGGTTTGATGCAAATAAAATGTTGGTAGGTGTTAGTGAAAGTGCAGGAGGGGACATACACAACAAAACCAACGTCTAAATGGACGAAGGGAGATACTCAACATCATATGGATGGAGAAAAATGACCAACTCAAAGTCTGTATGGACCAGGAGAAAATACATACTGCTCTGCTACATCACCCACACACAAAATGGTGGCGGCTAGTTTCATGATGGCGGCTAGTTTCATTTTACGGTCTGTCATTCAGGCACATAGATACTCGACATCAAATGGATGGAGAAAAATGACCAACTCCAAGTCTGTATGGACCAGGAGAATACACACACTGCTCTGCTACATCACCCACACAAAATGATGGCGGCTAGTCTCATTTTACGGTCTATCATTCAGGCATATATCCCGCGACGCGTTTCGAACTGACCCAAGGTTCTCATCAGGCGGATTGGAATGACTAAATTCTCTGTTTTCCCTCTCTACTATATAGTGTCAGAGGGCGTGGCCCCTCCCACTCTCACAAAAAATACCATCAGCATCATATAGTGCGTCATGAATATTATATTTGCTATCATCCATTTTGTTTTTAATTTTTACATTTTAAAACTCCATACAACACACTCAAACTCCGACCAAGGGCTCCCAAAAGCCCAGAGTCAGTGGCACTGGCTCGGTCAGGGGAATGAAAAATCCAAGATCTGTTTCCAGAAATGGCTGTGCACTGGCCTACCTTCTACTGGCCACTAATGGTCACCCAGGACGAAATAAGAGGGATGTATGAGATTTTAAAACAGGGCTAAATTGCCATGGGGTGCTCCAATGAGGGTTTGATGCAAATAAAATGTTGGTAGGTGTTAGTGAAAGTGCAGGAGGGGACATACACAACAAAACCAACGTCTAAATGGACGAAGGGAGATACTCAACATCATATGGATGGAGAAAAATGACCAACTCAAAGTCTGTATGGACCAGGAGAAAATACATACTGCTCTGCTACATCACCCACACACAAAATGGTGGCGGCTAGTTTCATGATGGCGGCTAGTTTCATTTTACGGTCTGTCATTCAGGCACATAGATACTCGACATCAAATGGATGGAGAAAAATGACCAACTCCAAGTCTGTATGGACCAGGAGAATACACACACTGCTCTGCTACATCACCCACACAAAATGATGGCGGCTAGTCTCATTTTACGGTCTATCATTCAGGCATATATCCCGCGACGCGTTTCGAACTGACCCAAGGTTCTCATCAGGCGGATTGGAATGACTAAATTCTCTGTTTTCCCTCTCTACTATATAGTGTCAGAGGGCGTGGCCCCTCCCACTCTCACAAAAAATACCATCAGCATCATATAGTGCGTCATGAATATTATATTTGCTATCATCCATTTTGTTTTTAATTTTTACATTTTAAAACTCCATACAACACACTCAAACTCCGACCAAGGGCTCCCAAAAGCCCAGAGTCAGTGGCACTGGCTCGGTCAGGGGAATGAAAAATCCAAGATCTGTTTCCAGAAATGGCTGTGCACTGGCCTACCTTCTACTGGCCACTAATGGTCACCCAGGACGAAATAAGAGGGATGTATGAGATTTTAAAACAGGGCTAAATTGCCATGGGGTGCTCCAATGAGGGTTTGATGCAAATAAAATGTTGGTAGGTGTTAGTGAAAGTGCAGGAGGGGACATACACAACAAAACCAACGTCTAAATGGACGAAGGGAGATACTCAACATCATATGGATGGAGAAAAATGACCAACTCAAAGTCTGTATGGACCAGGAGAAAATACATACTGCTCTGCTACATCACCCACACACAAAATGGTGGCGGCTAGTTTCATGATGGCGGCTAGTTTCATTTTACGGTCTGTCATTCAGGCACATAGATACTCGACATCAAATGGATGGAGAAAAATGACCAACTCCAAGTCTGTATGGACCAGGAGAATACACACACTGCTCTGCTACATCACCCACACAAAATGATGGCGGCTAGTCTCATTTTACGGTCTATCATTCAGGCATATATCCCGCGACGCGTTTCGAACTGACCCAAGGTTCTCATCAGGCGGATTGGAATGACTAAATTCTCTGTTTTCCCTCTCTACTATATAGTGTCAGAGGGCGTGGCCCCTCCCACTCTCACAAAAAATACCATCAGCATCATATAGTGCGTCATGAATATTATATTTGCTATCATCCATTTTGTTTTTAATTTTTACATTTTAAAACTCCATACAACACACTCAAACTCCGACCAAGGGCTCCCAAAAGCCCAGAGTCAGTGGCACTGGCTCGGTCAGGGGAATGAAAAATCCAAGATCTGTTTCCAGAAATGGCTGTGCACTGGCCTACCTTCTACTGGCCACTAATGGTCACCCAGGACGAAATAAGAGGGATGTATGAGATTTTAAAACAGGGCTAAATTGCCATGGGGTGCTCCAATGAGGGTTTGATGCAAATAAAATGTTGGTAGGTGTTAGTGAAAGTGCAGGAGGGGACATACACAACAAAACCAACGTCTAAATGGACGAAGGGAGATACTCAACATCATATGGATGGAGAAAAATGACCAACTCAAAGTCTGTATGGACCAGGAGAAAATACATACTGCTCTGCTACATCACCCACACACAAAATGGTGGCGGCTAGTTTCATGATGGCGGCTAGTTTCATTTTACGGTCTGTCATTCAGGCACATAGATACTCGACATCAAATGGATGGAGAAAAATGACCAACTCCAAGTCTGTATGGACCAGGAGAATACACACACTGCTCTGCTACATCACCCACACAAAATGATGGCGGCTAGTCTCATTTTACGGTCTATCATTCAGGCATATATCCCGCGACGCGTTTCGAACTGACCCAAGGTTCTCATCAGGCGGATTGGAATGACTAAATTCTCTGTTTTCCCTCTCTACTATATAGTGTCAGAGGGCGTGGCCCCTCCCACTCTCACAAAAAATACCATCAGCATCATATAGTGCGTCATGAATATTATATTTGCTATCATCCATTTTGTTTTTAATTTTTACATTTTAAAACTCCATACAACACACTCAAACTCCGACCAAGGGCTCCCAAAAGCCCAGAGTCAGTGGCACTGGCTCGGTCAGGGGAATGAAAAATCCAAGATCTGTTTCCAGAAATGGCTGTGCACTGGCCTACCTTCTACTGGCCACTAATGGTCACCCAGGACGAAATAAGAGGGATGTATGAGATTTTAAAACAGGGCTAAATTGCCATGGGGTGCTCCAATGAGGGTTTGATGCAAATAAAATGTTGGTAGGTGTTAGTGAAAGTGCAGGAGGGGACATACACAACAAAACCAACGTCTAAATGGACGAAGGGAGATACTCAACATCATATGGATGGAGAAAAATGACCAACTCAAAGTCTGTATGGACCAGGAGAAAATACATACTGCTCTGCTACATCACCCACACACAAAATGGTGGCGGCTAGTTTCATGATGGCGGCTAGTTTCATTTTACGGTCTGTCATTCAGGCACATAGATACTCGACATCAAATGGATGGAGAAAAATGACCAACTCCAAGTCTGTATGGACCAGGAGAATACACACACTGCTCTGCTACATCACCCACACAAAATGATGGCGGCTAGTCTCATTTTACGGTCTATCATTCAGGCATATATCCCGCGACGCGTTTCGAACTGACCCAAGGTTCTCATCAGGCGGATTGGAATGACTAAATTCTCTGTTTTCCCTCTCTACTATATAGTGTCAGAGGGCGTGGCCCCTCCCACTCTCACAAAAAATACCATCAGCATCATATAGTGCGTCATGAATATTATATTTGCTATCATCCATTTTGTTTTTAATTTTTACATTTTAAAACTCCATACAACACACTCAAACTCCGACCAAGGGCTCCCAAAAGCCCAGAGTCAGTGGCACTGGCTCGGTCAGGGGAATGAAAAATCCAAGATCTGTTTCCAGAAATGGCTGTGCACTGGCCTACCTTCTACTGGCCACTAATGGTCACCCAGGACGAAATAAGAGGGATGTATGAGATTTTAAAACAGGGCTAAATTGCCATGGGGTGCTCCAATGAGGGTTTGATGCAAATAAAATGTTGGTAGGTGTTAGTGAAAGTGCAGGAGGGGACATACACAACAAAACCAACGTCTAAATGGACGAAGGGAGATACTCAACATCATATGGATGGAGAAAAATGACCAACTCAAAGTCTGTATGGACCAGGAGAAAATACATACTGCTCTGCTACATCACCCACACACAAAATGGTGGCGGCTAGTTTCATGATGGCGGCTAGTTTCATTTTACGGTCTGTCATTCAGGCACATAGATACTCGACATCAAATGGATGGAGAAAAATGACCAACTCCAAGTCTGTATGGACCAGGAGAATACACACACTGCTCTGCTACATCACCCACACAAAATGATGGCGGCTAGTCTCATTTTACGGTCTATCATTCAGGCATATATCCCGCGACGCGTTTCGAACTGACCCAAGGTTCTCATCAGGCGGATTGGAATGACTAAATTCTCTGTTTTCCCTCTCTACTATATAGTGTCAGAGGGCGTGGCCCCTCCCACTCTCACAAAAAATACCATCAGCATCATATAGTGCGTCATGAATATTATATTTGCTATCATCCATTTTGTTTTTAATTTTTACATTTTAAAACTCCATACAACACACTCAAACTCCGACCAAGGGCTCCCAAAAGCCCAGAGTCAGTGGCACTGGCTCGGTCAGGGGAATGAAAAATCCAAGATCTGTTTCCAGAAATGGCTGTGCACTGGCCTACCTTCTACTGGCCACTAATGGTCACCCAGGACGAAATAAGAGGGATGTATGAGATTTTAAAACAGGGCTAAATTGCCATGGGGTGCTCCAATGAGGGTTTGATGCAAATAAAATGTTGGTAGGTGTTAGTGAAAGTGCAGGAGGGGACATACACAACAAAACCAACGTCTAAATGGACGAAGGGAGATACTCAACATCATATGGATGGAGAAAAATGACCAACTCAAAGTCTGTATGGACCAGGAGAAAATACATACTGCTCTGCTACATCACCCACACACAAAATGGTGGCGGCTAGTTTCATGATGGCGGCTAGTTTCATTTTACGGTCTGTCATTCAGGCACATAGATACTCGACATCAAATGGATGGAGAAAAATGACCAACTCCAAGTCTGTATGGACCAGGAGAATACACACACTGCTCTGCTACATCACCCACACAAAATGATGGCGGCTAGTCTCATTTTACGGTCTATCATTCAGGCATATATCCCGCGACGCGTTTCGAACTGACCCAAGGTTCTCATCAGGCGGATTGGAATGACTAAATTCTCTGTTTTCCCCTCTCTACTATATAGTGTCAGAGGGCGTGGCCCCTCCCACTCTCACAAAAAATACCATCAGCATCATATAGTGCGTCATGAATATTATATTTGCTATCATCCATTTTGTTTTTAATTTTTACATTTTAAAACTCCATACAACACACTCAAACTCCGACCAAGGGCTCCCAAAAGCCCAGAGTCAGTGGCACTGGCTCGGTCAGGGGAATGAAAAATCCAAGATCTGTTTCCAGAAATGGCTGTGCACTGGCCTACCTTCTACTGGCCACTAATGGTCACCCAGGACGAAATAAGAGGGATGTATGAGATTTTAAAACAGGGCTAAATTGCCATGGGGTGCTCCAATGAGGGTTTGATGCAAATAAAATGTTGGTAGGTGTTAGTGAAAGTGCAGGAGGGGACATACACAACAAAACCAACGTCTAAATGGACGAAGGGAGATACTCAACATCATATGGATGGAGAAAAATGACCAACTCAAAGTCTGTATGGACCAGGAGAAAATACATACTGCTCTGCTACATCACCCACACACAAAATGGTGGCGGCTAGT
>JARPMJ010000805.1:0-217564 GCA_033366665.1 Phoxinus dragarum | reverse complement strand
CATCTGCTTTGCTATACAGAATGACAAATGTAGACTTTAAAGTGTCTTTTTCACATTTATTAAGTTCAATTCTCAGGGAAGTGCCTTTTATCAAAAACATTGTCTGGTTCTCAATTGCTACTCATTAGTAGCTAGCTATAAAATAAGTTGGAACAAAACAAAAGTGCTTCTTCATAATACAAAATGGTTGAAAATAGATGCAGTTTACCACAATATATCATGTAGAACACAACCGGTGAAGACAAAAAAACATCTATATTTCTCAGTCAGACACAGTAACTTAAAGAATAACAAATAAAGTGCTTCTTTCAAAATGAATAATAGTCCTACCCCTAAGCTATCTGGCGATGAAGCAGCGATAGACCAAGTTTTTTTTTTTTTTTTTTTTTTGCCCTCTCGGAGTTGGCAGGGAGTTTCGTGAAGCACTGCACTGCACTGCAGCTGGCGGCTGACTGTACATTCACACCGCCGCCGACTTGAGCAGCAAAAAAGCTATGGCCGCCCTGTCAAGGACGCTTGTCAAAAAGTACGGGGAATCTTGTTGATGCTTTGGCCGCTCTGACGTAGCAGCATTCACAATGAAATGTAAACAGAAAAAACAAGCAATGCATTCGGCAGTTTAGGATATCGCACAAGATTTGTCAACACAGAAAACATTTTATCACTGGAGAGTTTTTTTCCCGACACCATCGTATTCATTGATTTTGATTAATATGCGCGAGGGAGAGAGAGAGAGAGCAGACAGCGCTCGGGTGAGTGCGCGACGCGCGGCCGGCTCTCTCTCTCTGCTCGTTCTTATGCCCTGTCAAGCGCGCCCTGTTAAACTGACAGGACTTAAAACACATGCAAATGGTAGGAACGAAAGATCTCCCTCTCATCCATTTGCTTCCTTTTTGTTTTAGTGATTTGCCGCTCACGTCCCGTATAGGCTAGTTACAAAAAATGGAGGCAAACAGCCAGCTGATTTTATTTATTTATTAAATCGATTCTTGGACATTTCAGATCGATTCTGAATCGTTGCAAATGAGAATCTAGATTCTTCTGTGAATCGATTTTTTTGGCACACCCCTAGTAAATAGTTTGTAATCCACATTTAAGACACTGATAGGTCTGTAATTTCCACACTCAGTTTTATCTTTACCTTCCTTCGGTATAACTGAAATATTGGCTTCCCTCCATGAAGGAGGGACCACCCCACCTTTTAATATCCAATTGAAGGTGGCAAGTAACATAGGGGACAATGACTCTCCAAGGGATTTATACCATTCTGAGATGAATCCATCAGTGCCTGGAGACTTGTTTACTTTCAACCTCCTAATAGCTATGTTCAACTCCTCACCCGTTATTTCAGATAATAGTGTCTTATTGTTTTCTGCAAAGACTGTAGGTAGATTCAAAGAATCAAGAATTTTTGTCCCCTGAGAATCTACATCTATTTTCCTCTGGAAGTATAAATTCTTATAAAAATAATTCAAAATTTTTACGAATTTCATCCGAGCCATTTTCTATTTTTTTGGTAGTAGGATTACGGATCTTGTAGATCGAATTATCCGCCTGTTGTTTTGCGTAATCTATAGGCCAAGAGTTTAATAGATTTGCCTCCCACTTCGTAGTATTTTTGCTTAGTAAATATAAACTTTCTCTGTACTTCTTGCATGTACAAATCATTAATTTCTTCCTGAGTCTTTTTAATCTCTTTTTTCACCTTGGAGTCCAAATTCCTCATGTGTTGTCTTTGTAACTGCTCTAGATGTTTCTGTAATTTATTAAGTTTCTCCTGCCTGGTCTTTTTGAGTAGTGAAGTGATGGCAATCATTTCCCCCCTCATCACCGCTTTACATGCATCCCAGAGGATAGGTGGCGAAACCTCCCCATTGTCATTATTTTCCAGGGAGACATTTTTTAAACGCCTCTGACTGCTTTTTAGCCTCCTGGAATCTATCGACGACAGAATTGACGGAGTCGCCGAAGAGACCAGAAGGCTCGACAGGAGCATCCAGCAGAAAAGAACAGTCTTTGTCTTTTAAATCTGCCAGATTCAGCCAGAGGTGCCTCTTAGTGGCTACAAGGACTGCCATAGACCGCCCGATTGCTCGGGGCGGTCTCCTTAGTAGCCCTGAGAGATAAATCTGTGGCCCGACGAAGTTCTCGAACCTCCTCGGGACCAACTCCCTCACTTTTATCCAAATCCCCCAGCAGCTCAGCCTGATATGCCTGGAGCAGTGCCATAGTGTGCAGACACGATCCAGCCTGACCTGCTGCCGTATATGCTTTGCCCACTAATGTAGATGTCGTTTTTAATGGCTTAGTGGGCAAAGCCGAGGTCTTCAGAGACGAAGCTGAACCGGGTGACAGATAACTCGCGAGCGTCTGTTCAGCCCTGGGCATCGACTCATAACCATGCTCTCTCAGCCCTCTAATCCCCGAATAAATATGCACTTGAGGACTAAAGAGCCGAGAAGAATACGGTTTATCCCATGATCTAGACAGCTCACGGTGAAGATCAGGAAAAAATGGAAGTCCTCGTGGTGGAAGTGAAACATTAGATGGTAAGAAACGCTCGTTTAATTTGCTTTTCGGACGAGCGCCCCTTTTCTCGGCTGGCCATTCAATATGTAATTTATCCACAGCACGAGTTATCACTTCCACCAGCTCCTCATATGCTGGAGAAGAGGATGGCGAGTCCCCTTCTCCAGTGATTGTGTCACTGCCAATGCTTAGTACATCTACCTCCTCGGAGCTAGAGCACTGAAGCATTGGGCTCTCTACCCGGGTGGAAGAAGCCGCAGAGCGGGCTTCCGACACCGGAGAGAGAGCGCTGGATCTCCCAGGACAGGAAGGAGATAAGGTCCTCGGACCCGTCTCCAACCCTTCTGAGAGATCCTTTTGCGATCCCCAGGAATGCATTCTCCGTGCTGCCTCGGCAACAGCGGGTCCTGCACCCTGAGGATCGCGAGCCTGACCACTCTCCTCGAAGAGTGACAGACGGGAGCGGAGCATGCGAAGCGGAAGCTTCTCACAATGCTGGCAGTCAGCCCCCTCGAAGGCTGACACCGCATGCTCCACTCCCAAACACATTACACACAGCTTGTGTGTGTCCCCCACCCGTTAAATAACGCGGGCAAGGAGAAGCACACAGCCTGTATAACTGTTTTGCCATTTTCCTAAGATATAATATATATATATAAATCACAGACAACAGTAAATAGACAGACAGTCAGACACAGATTGTTTTGCTGAGGCAAAAAAGCTGAAGTGCCGGTTTCACCGAATGCGCTTTTGTATCTTCCTGGTCATGACGTCACCCGCACGTGGCGCTCGTTCATTCATTACTTTGGGACTAAGTTGACACAGCTGCTTCAGATACGTTCACGCTGTAGGCGTTCCCAAAGCGTCATCGACGCATCGCGAGTTCCCTCGAAAAGGGAACATGAACTTCACTGCATTTGCAGGAACTGTAAAATCTTTTTTCTTATTAACTGAAGTAGCCTAACGCAATATTTTTACTCTAATAGCTTCTTTCCCCACACATATGAACTGTGATCATGCAATAACGTTAACTTTACATCGCGATGCTGAGCTACAGTGAAATGATAGAAAAGACATTATCTGTGATAGCAATTCGCCTCATTCGCGCAAACTGGAGAAGAATGATGCTCGCGTCTACCGCGCTAAACACCGCGCCGCAGGACCTCTAGACGCGCATAAACGCGTCTTTACATTGAAATCACTTGCGCCAGACGCTCAAGAGTGAGTGAGTAATCATTTTAAAATAAAATTGACTTTAATCAAACCACGGATCCGTGATAAGTTTTGTGATCCGTCTCGCCACTATGTAGTAGCACTATGATCACTTTGAGGGGGAGGATAAATTTATCCCCACCGGGGGGGCAGGGATAGGCTACATTGACCAGAAAGGGGGAAATCCCACGCATTTTACGTTCTATTTTTGACTTTTTTGGCGACGATGTTTTCTTCTCCTGTGGCTTGGCATATGTATGGTCCATAATAACAATGCAATCCAGACTTTTAAACTTGCCGGTGCAGTTTCAAGCGCCTCTCACTGCTCTGCACCTGCGTTTCTGCTGGTTTCGGCTGGCTCTGAACGAAAACGCGGTGGCTTAGTACTTTTTGTCCCTCTCTGCTATTATAGTTTTGCAAGATGGTGGAACTACATGGAAGCCTCCGTGGACCTACCCGTCCCATGTATATAAAGATAATAAATTCTTCATTTATAAGGATAAGACAGATAATTGGCCGAGGTATTTGTACACCATTGAGGACATATTTATGAATAAAAATATTGATTTTAGATAATAAAATACCTAAAAAGATACTTAGTGTCCCTTTAAACCACTATAAAAAAATTTTGGTTTCACTATTTCAACTTCAAGTCAAGTCACTTATATAGCGCTTTTAACAATATAGATTGTATCAAAGCAGCTTTACAGTGATAATAGGAAATTAAAGTAACAGCGATTGTTTCAGCTTTACAGCAGCTCTAGATTTACAGCTCACAACGATCATTAGTTATCAACTCTGGGGGCGCTAACACGACACCGTTCTAACAGAAAACCCTTAATGCGATCCGGCCGCTCATTTGCACAAAACAGAGCCTGGTGTCTCAAGAACGCAAACGGTGACATAAATTCCAAGGTACAAGCCTTGAAAAATGTATAATACACTTCTTTTTTTTTTTTTTTTGCAAATCCGCATAGCCACATGAACCAAAATTATCCAGACAACGTTTTATCTGTACAGAGGTAAAGGGAAGGGAGGGAGGCCTTCACAGGGGAGAGACTAGTAGACACTTCAGGAGTGCGTTGTCGTCGTGTCCAAGCGCAGGTCCTTCATCAGATCCGGATACGGCCTGGATCCGGCGGCCTGCGGTGAACCTCGGGATAAACAGAGAGACTAATATTAGCTTTCACACTACTTTACATAACAGCCACGTCTGAAAAGTATTGCAGTTAAAATTTTATAGCACTTAAGTATTGCGCTGTCCAACAGCCAGTTTCGATTTCTCCCATTTTCTGATTATTTGCTTGAGCTGTGCTAATTGCTGGGTCGAAACAGCAACTGTAAAACAGATATAAACTCAAGGAGAATTAGGACAAGGCCAGGACAAGCGGTCAGTCTGTGGATTTGTCCAGAACGTGCAAGTATTTTTTTCTTAATATCCAGTTCTCCTGTTGTTTCAGTGTATTATTTACCAGAAGGTAGGGCTATTTTTGATTCTTTGGTTATTTTAACATTTTACCTTCAAACAAATATGTATTTTAAATTAGACGCGTTCCTACTTTAAATAACAGCCGCATCTGAAAAGTATTGCAGTTTTAATTTTATAGCACTTAAGTATTGCGCTGTCCAACAGCCAGTTTTGATTTCTCCCAGTTTCGGATTATTTGCTTGAGCTGTGCTAATTGCTGGGCCGAGACAGCTGTCCTCACTCAGGCGTTTGAAAGCATTATATTTATGTAGCGTGCGCACTGTCGCGGAAGCGTGCAGCTCTCCTCGTGTGAAGACCGACTCGGGTAAGACCATCTACTCTACCTGCGCGACTCCACCGAGAAAGGACACCGATAAGGCACTTAAGTATCCTCTTCTCCCCTTTCCTTTCCCACTGGTATTGTACTTCTCTTACTCAACATGTGCTTTTAATACATTCCTGTTGTCTCTCGACAACGCTCTCTCATCACGCACAGAAGGCAGCGCAATACTGCTAATCTGCGTCCCATTCGCTCATCATCACACACAACTCTCTCTCTTTCTGTGGGTCTATGGAATTGTCAGTCAGCAGTCAACAAAGCTGATTTCATTCCAGCCTTTGCTTCTCATTCTTCTCATTCTAATATTTTAGGCTTGACTGAGACCTGGATCCATCCAGAAGACTCAGCAACCCCTGCCTGCTCTCTCTAACAACTTCTCTTTCTCTCACACCCCTCGCCAGTCTGGGAGGGGTGGGGGCACAGGTCTTCTCATTTCTAACAATTTAAAATACTCAACTCTCTCCTCTCTATGCAATAAGAACTCGTTTGAATACCATGCTATTACACTTACAACTCCCATTAAGATCCATATTGTAGTTATTTATCGCCCCCCAGGTCAACTGGGAAGCTTTGTAGAGGAGCTGGATGTGCTGCTGTCTTCTTTCCCTGAGGATGGCACCCCACTTGTAGTCGTTGATGATTTCGACATTCATCTAGAGAAGCCGTATGCAACACACTTAATCTCTCTCCTAGCCTCATTGATCTCAAATGGCTCATCACCACAGGTACTCACAAATCAGGCAACCAACTGGACTTGGTTTACACACGCAACTGCATCACAGACAACATTTTGGTGAAACCTCTCCATGTTTCAGATCATTTCCTCATTACTTTCAATCTACAACTCTCTACCCATGCTCCACCAACCCCCCCTACCAGTTACTTTCAGACGAAACCTGTGTTCACTTTCTCCCTCCCATCTTTCCTCTGCTGTCTCATCTTCTCTTCCCTCACACTCACACTTCCCATATCTGGATGTTAATACCGCAACAGAAACTTTATGCTCCACTTTAACTTCTTCTTTAGACAATATCTGCCCTATCTCCTCCAGGGCAGCACGTACTACTCCCTCTAACCCCTGGTTATCTGAGGTTCTTCGTAAACACCGGACCAAACTCAGGGCAACGGAGAGGAAATGGCGCAAATCAAAAGACACATCTGACCTGAGTATGTATCAATCTCTGCTCTCTTCCTTTTCTGTTGATGTTCATGCTGCAAAATCTTCTTATTTCCATAACAAGATCAACAGCACCGCTAACACACAAACACTTTTCAAGGACATTCAACTCTCTCCTCTGTCCACCTCCACCACCACCCACCTCCTCTTTAACTGCTGATGATTTTGCTAACTTCTTCACCATCAAAACAACAACTATCAGCAGTCAGTTCTCAGCTCCACACACACAGGAACCCAGTCCAACCCCTCCCACACCCAAAAACCTTCTCTCCTCCTTCTCTCCACTAACCAAGGAAGAAGTATCTAATCTTCTCCTCTCCAGTCATCCCACCACCTGCCCCCCATCCCCTCACACCTTCTACAAGCCATCTCTCCCACACTTCAACCAGCACTCACACACACATCATCAACTCATCCCTCCATACTGGCACCTTTCCTACAGCATTCAAGCAGGCTCGGGTAACTCCACTGCTTAAGAAACCAACATTAAACACATCACTCTTAGAAAATTACAAACCTGTCTCTCTCCTACCATTCATTGAAAAAACACTTGAATGAGTTTCTTTCAACCAAGTATCATCTTTCCTCTCTCTGACCAACCAACTAGATGTAAACCAATCTGGCTTCAAGAAAGGGCATTCAACCGAGACTGCATTGCTGTCGGTCACAGAAGCCCTACGGATAGCTAAAGCCGCTTCCAAATCATCAGTTCTCATTCTCCTGGATCTGTCTGCTGCCTTCGACACTGTGAATCATCAGATCCTCCTGTCCACCCTCTCATCACTGGGCATCACAGGAACTCCTCTCCACTGGTTTGAGTCCTATCTCACAGGTAGGTCCTTCAGAGTCGCATGGAGAGGCAAGGTATCGAAGCACATCAACTGACCACAGGGGTTCCTCAGGGTTCAGTTCTTGGACCGCTCCTCTTCCCCATTTACACCCCATCATACAGGCACATGGCTTCTCTTACCATTGCTATGCTGATGACACCCAGCTCTACCTCTCAATTTAACCAGAAGATCCCACAGTAGCTGCACGTATCTCAAGCTGCCTGACGGACATCTCGACATAGGATGAAGAACCATCACCTGCAGGTCAACCTGGTAAAGACTGAGCTTCTCGTCCTCCCTGCCAATCCGTCGCTACAGCACGTCTTCACTATCTAGCTAGATTCAACCTCAATCACACCATCAAGGTCGGTCAGAAATCCTGTAGTAACATTTGATGAGCACCTGACCTTCACAGACCACATCACAAAGACAGCTCGATCATGCAGGTTTGCACTGCACAACATCAGGAAGATCAGGCCCTTCCTAACTAAGCATGCAACACAACTTCTCGCCCAGGCCTTGGTTATCTCTAGGCTTGATTACTGCAATGCTCTTCTGGCTGGTCTTCCATCATGTGCAACTAAACCTCTACAAATGATCCAGAATGCTGCAGCCCGTCTTGTCTTCAACGAGCCCAAAAGGGCCCCATCACTCCTCTGTTCATCTCTCTGCACTGGCTACCACTCGCTACTCGCATCAGATTCAAGGCATTGACGCTTGCTTACAGATCGACCACAGGCTCAGCTCCATCCTATTTTCAATCGCTCCTACGAGTCTACATCCCCACCAGAAGCCTGCGATCGGTCAATGAGCAACGGCTCGTGGTACCATCACAGAGAGCCACAAAACCACTCTCCAGAACATTCTCATTCACGGTTCCTTGCTGGTGGAATGATCTCCCTACCCTCGTCCGGAATGCAGAATCCCTGACTACATTCAAAAGACAACTGAAAACTCATCTCTTCCGTGAGCACTTAACATAAAAAAAACCCCCATCCTTTTCCTTTAATCCTCCCTTGTCTGAACTTTATATTTTGAGCACTTCTTGCATTGTTTTTGCCTCTTCACGATGACTCGCTTGCTGTAGTCCTCAGTTGTAAGTCGCTTTGGATAAAAGCGTCTGCTAAATGACTAAATGTAAATGTACATCTAAACTATGCAGCCTAACATTGAGTTATAGAACTCTATAATGTGTTATGTGTATGCTAGGCCAAAGAGATGTGTTTTTAGTCTAGATTTGAACTGGCAGAGTGTGTCCGCTCCCTGGACAATGTTAGGAAGATTGTTCCAAAGTTGTGGTGCTAAATAGGAAAAGTTTCTACCCCGCCAGCAGTCGATTTTGATATTCAAGGTATTTTTAACTGGCCGGAAATTTGAGATCGCAATAGACGTAAAGGACTATAATGCTTTAAGAGCTCGCTAAAGTACTAAGGAGCTAAACCATTTAGTGCTTTGTAAGTAATCAGCAATATTTTAAAATGTATACGATATTTAATAGGGAGCCAATGCAGAGTTGACAGAACCGGGCTAATATGGTCATTCTTCCTAGTTCTAGTAAGAACTCTAGCTGCTGCATTTTGGACCAGCTGTAGTTTGTTTTATTATTATACGTGCAGGGCAACCACCCAGTAGAGTATTACAATAATCTAGCCTTGAGGTCATCAACAGATGAACTAATTGTTCTGCATTTTTCATTGAGAGCATATGGCGTTATTTTGATATATTTTTAAGATGAAAAAAGGTAGGTTTTACAGACACTAGACACGTAACTTTTAAAAGAAAGATTGGTATCAAGTAGAAGTAAATTGCTAGTCATTCAGTTTTTATATCAGCTATGCATTCCATTAATTTTGTGAATTGGTAAGTTTCGTCTGGGTGTGAAAAAATATAGAGCTGAATATCATCAGCATAACAGTGAAAACTAATGCCATACTTCCTAATGATATCTCCTAAGGGTAGCGTGTACAGAGTGAACAGCAATGGTCCTAGTACTGAGCCTTGTGGGACACCATACTGAACTTTTGATCGATAAGACATCTCTTCATTTACTGCTACAAACTAATAATGGTCAGATATGTATGATTTAAACCATGCTAGTGCAATTCCACTAATGCCAACATAATTTTCGAGTCTATTCAAAAGAATGTTGTGGTCGATGGTATCAAATGCAGCACTAAGATCCAGTAACACTAATAAAGAGATACAACCACGATCGGATGATAAGAGCAAATCATTTGTAACTCTAATGAAAGCTGTCTCAGTACTATGGTACGGTCTAAATCCTGATTGAAAATCCTTGCAGATATAATTTTTTTTTGCTAAAAAGGAACATAGTTGTGAAGATACCGCCTTTTCTAGTATCTTTGACAAAAAAGGCAGATTCGAGATCGGCCTGTTGTTGACAAATTCTGTAGGATCATGTTGCGTTTTTTTAACAAGCGGTTCAATCATAGCCATTAATGAATTAATGATATTAAGAAGAGGATCTATGAGCTCTGGAAGCATCTCTTTCAGTAGCTTAGTCGGTATAGAGTCTATATGTTGTCGATTTTGATGATTTAACGAGTTTAGAAAATTCTTCCTATAGCAATGAATGAATACAATTTTTCGTCAGAGAGACTACAATGCACTCCCTGACGGTTGCATTGTTATAATTTTCTCCCTAATATTATCAATCTTGTTAGTAAAGATGTTCATAAAGTCATAAAGGGTTGAAAAATAAGCAGCTTTTAAGGCCTCTCTGCATGCAATCATGCTCTCTTTCCATTAAGAGCGAAATACCTCTAGTTATGTTTTCTTCCAGTTACGCTCCATTTTTCTGGCTGCTCTCTTAAGGGCCTGAGTGTGCTCATTGTACCATGGCGTTGGACTATTTTCTTTAATCTTCTTTAATAGGGGTGTGACAAGATCTCGTGCCACAAGATCTCGCGAGACTAAAATGACAAGTGAAAAGCTGTCTCGCGATATCGCCATGATTAGCATAGAATATGCCACCGCTACATTCACATTACATTACGGTGTACACCGCGGCACCGGCCGCCTCCACTGTCGGTTTGCTATTGTAAACGTCTACTCTGCTCATCCAGCACGAGTTGCAGTCGCACACAGTCTGTGACAGTGCAGCAGTAATCACAGTTCACTGATCGTGTTACGATGGCGGAGGATTTGTTGCGCAACAGAGAGACGATCTGAGATGTCTTAGGGCGGTTCACACAGAACATGTTTTTCCATTCTAGTGCGGTACTTTTCCATTGTTTTTCTATGTAAACACGCTAGACGGATGTGTAACCTTGCGCTCGCGTCTTGCATCTTTTGCTGCAAAAAACTGCATTCCCTGGAGCCTGTGCAGAAGGACAGGCTGTTGAAAACAGTCATGACACGGTTGCCAGGTCTTATGTTTGATGTGATGGCCATGTTGGAGGTACCCCAGAGCCCTGACACGCCTGCATTGGTTGCAGAGAAATTGACACAACCTGGAAAGGCTTTGCTGTCGCCAGAGACCTGCAAATTGCACAAGCAACATGGAACATGGAGTTCTATGTGTTGGATGAGGGGGGTGTTGCAGCTGGCCCGTGCGGCCTGGAATGACATTTTTCATGTTGATAACAACCAGGAGCTGGGTGTAGAACAGCGTCAATACAGACATGCTGCCTACAGACAGTTAGTGCTGTGGCAGCATGGCCGCCTGGGTGTAGGCAACAAAGTGGTGATCCCAGCTGTTGCGTCTGGAAGATAAGGAATTCCCCAACTCAAGAGGCCAATTTACAGGATTCCGGGTGCGCCGCCTTGTATGTGCAAGATGAGTAGTATGAAGAGCAGTAGAATATGGCCATGTATAAGTGTAGCTACAGTTTGTACATTTGTAAATAAATACAATAGCAACTTTAGTTCAGGTGTAATTGCATGGCCATAGATGCATACCTGAAGTTGATGAACTTCTTCACCTGGCTCAACCAGCGCTTGTCAAGCACTATTGATATGTGATTACAGGTTCAGCAGCTCACCAGGCACTTACAGAAGAGTGAATGAAAATCAAGTGACTACAATCGTTCAAACCTTGTTGGATCCATGGCTTGTTTTGGCTGTGTAAGGCTGGAAGCTTATGCTGCTATCTTGAACCAATAATCGGAACAAAAGGCAGTTGAAGGATGACGTGTATAATTCAAATATTTATCTGACTCCATTAAAGTTGTTGTTATTCTTTAACCTCTTATTCTTTGAAGGTAAAGGTCTTTCTTAGAACTGATAGGAAAACGTAGGATTTAACCTGAACGTTTAGATAACGAAAGTTATAATCACTTTAGCTTTCAACATAAGCAGTGATAAAAGGAAAGATTCACAAAGCCTTTACAGGCAAAAGTTATTTATTAAGTTACATGTTTAAATATACAGACAGTAAAATGGAACAACATACTGTATAGAAAACTTAGTTGTAACAAATAATGCACTGTTGTGCAGAAGAGGCCATAAAAGCATTTTTTTGAGGTTACTCAAACCTTGAGCTTACGCACCGCTGTGCAGGAGTGGCGGGGTTAAAGTTTTTCTCCCAGATCAACAGTTACCTTTCCTTCTTATTCCCTGAGCAAAGCATTGTTAATACAAAGGCGGCCAATGTGAATAATTTACTTTTATAAGTGTGATAAAGTCACATAAGCTGCCACTGTTGGGGAAGCAGCACTGATACCAGTGTTGCCAACTTAGCGCCTTTGTCGCTATATTTAGCGAGACCCCTCTAGCGACACATTTTCAAAAAAGCAACTAGCGACAAATCTAACGACTTTTTCTGGTGTTATTGGTGTGCCACGGGGTGACAAGAGGAAATCAGAACGAGATTGAGAAATTGCCAGTGAACATCCAATTCTATGCACTGTGAATCTGTTGCCATGGCAGCAAGGCCAATTGCCCGATTGACAGCAGGTGTGGATTGATTACAGGGAGCGCTGTGAGAGGGACACGCAGCTACATGGGGCTTTAAAACAGAGAGGAAGCAGACTGAGGGAGTGGTTCTCCTCCCCGCTTGATTGTTCTCCTCCCGTGAGATACTGTGGTTGTCAACGGGTTGTTCTTTTTATTGAGGCTGGGCTGTGGAACGGGTGAAGATCGAAGCTGAGTAGTAGGAAGAAAAGGGTGAAGGATTTGTCAGCGAAAACCTAAGGAATATCGTCAGCAGTGGGAAGGACGCAAAGTGATGAGTATTGGATCCGTTGTTTATATGCACTAACACTGAAGTGGTGTTGAGAGTTTGGAAAGTGAGTGGCACGAGTGAACTAGTACACCGAGTGAATTGTTGATCTGTCTCCTACTTCTGTCCTTTCCTTGCCGAATGTGATAATCGCTGCACCGTTCTTCTGCTTTTCCTGGAGCGAAGTCAAGCCCTGGCCGAAGACGAGATCCGATCTGGTGGGAGAAAGACCGGTGGGTGAGTGCTGGCCCGAATGCATGGTGTGCGAGTGGAATTGCAGTGCCTGAAGTGACGATTCACACGGTTTGTGCGGTGAAGTGAAATTATTGTGTGGAGAAGTAATATAAGTCTGCCGTGCACTCTCCTCCTACAGTCTTCCACCCGCTGTCTCTAAAGAAGGGTTTTGATAAAGCAAGCGCCCAATTTCCTGCGTTGAGAAGACCCGGCTCCGTTACTGCTGAGTGCTTCATATATCGTTGAACTGTTAGAACCGTGCTGTGTTTGTTCCAGTGCCCAGCGAAGCGGAGCGTTGCGCTCCAAATATCCTCCCCGCCTGGTGGTCCCCACAAGCCTCTTTGAAGCCTCTGTCCTGTCCAGAAAAGGAGAAGGTAATTCAGCTGAATGTTCCATGAACTGTTGAGTAGTTAAAGTCTTGCTGTATTATTCCAGCGCCCAGCCAAGTGGAGCGTCGCGCCCCAATCGTCCTCCCCGCCTGGTAGTCTCCACACGCCTCCTTGAAGCCTTTGCCCTGTTCAGAAGAAGAGAAGGTATATCAGTTGGAAGTTTCATGTACTGTTGAACCGTTAAGTCCTTGCTGTACTGTTCCAGTGCTCAGCCGAAGTGGAGCGTTTCGCCCAAAGTGTCCTCCCCGCCTGGTGGTCTCCATACGCCTCCTTGAAGCCTTTGGCCTGTTCAGAAGAAGAGAGAGGTATATCAGTTGAAAGTTTCATGTAATATTGAACCGTTAAGACCTTGCTGTACTGTTCCAGTGCTCCGCCGAAGTGGAGCGTTCCGCTCAAAGCGTCCTCCCCGTCTGGTGGTCTCCACTCGTCCTCCATTTGAAGTATCGGCCCTAAGTGGAAAGAGAGAAGGTATTGCAGCTGAATATTTCGTATACTGTTGAACAGTTAATACCTTGCTGTATTGTTCCGGTGAACAGCTTAAGTGGAGCGTTCCGCTCAAAGTGTCCTCCCCGCCTGGTGGTCTCCACACGCCCTATGGGAAGCCTCTGCCCTGTTCAGGAAGAGAGAAGGTATTGCAGCTGAATATTTCGTATACTGTTGAACAGTTAATACCTTGCTGTATTGTTCCGGTGAACAGCTAAAGTGGAGCGTTCCGCTCAAAGTGTTCTCCCCGCCTGGTGGTCTCCACACGCCCTATGGGAAGCCTCTGCCCTGTTCAAGAGGAAGAGAAGTGACTCGCTGGCCCCCACACCTGAGTACCTACCTCCGGAGTAACGTCAGTGACTCGCTCACCCCCGCATCTGCATACCTACCTGGTTCCAGTCGGAAGGGGGTTCGTATGACCGCGACCCCCTCTTGAGTCCCGTTAGAGGAGTACTTACCTAGTGACCTACCTGGACGGCGTGAGGATTTCCCCTGATCCCCCTTCAACGAGCCCCCGGGCCGCTACGACAGTTCCCCTCCTCCTGTTCCAGGAGGTCCAGAGACACTTGAACTACCCTGGCGGCAAGAAGAAGATTTTAATTAGGACTTATCCAATTTACCATTTTTAATATAATAAAATAAACTGTCATTTTATTCCCTTGTCTGTCTGGTCCTTGACACGTTCCTCGAGGTGGTTCGAGGTCTTCAGGGGTGGGTGCAGTCTGGCTTGACCCGCCCCGACCTGTGACAGAACAGGTCGAGGTGGGCCAAGCCAGACTGCACCCACCCCTGGACCAGGATCACCCTGAGGAGCGTGTCAAAGGAGGAGCCAGGAGACAGGGATAAAAAGAATGACAAGCTTTATTTAATAAATAAAAGTAATTTGAAAATCCTAATCTAAAATCCTCTTCCTTCCTCTTCCCAGGAATCCAAGGCGACACCGTGGTAAGTGATGGACCGGTGGGTATCACAGGTGAGTAGATGGGTCAGGGCTCACTTGCCTCTGGCGCTGGTGCCAAACTCACAGGGGTAAGTACTGAACAGGTGGGTATCACAGGTGAGTAGATGGTCAAGCTCACTTCCTTCTGGCGCTGGTGCCAACTCCCAGTGGTAAGTGACAAACAGGTGGGTATCTCAGGTGAGTAGGTGGATCAGGGCTCACTTCCTCCTGGCACTAGTACCAGACTCACAGTGGTAAGTGACGAACACCACACAAGGGGCCTCCGGGCCACAGCAACCTCGGGGTCGTCGGCGGAGCAGAACTCTCTTTGAACAGGCCGGACCAAGACCTCCAGCAGAGATGTACAGTTCTCACGTGGGTTGTAAAGGGCGGGCACTTCGCACCATACAGGTGGGTTTCAGGGCTGCAGCAGACTCAAGTCGCAAGCTGAGCGGGGCTTTCGCTGGCACAGACAGAATCAACACTTCAAATAGAGGTGAACAGCTCTCACATGGGTGGCAGGAGACAGAGTACCAAGCTGAGCAGGGCTTTCACTGGGACAGACAGCATAAAAACTTCAAGCAGAGGTAAACAATTCTCACGTGTGCTGCAGGGGACAGAATCACAAGCTGAGCGGGGCTTTCACTGGAACAGACAGAATCAACACTTCAAGTAGAGGTGAACAGCTCTCACATAGGTGACAGGAGACAGAGTAACAAGCTGAGCGGGGCTTTCACTGGGACAGACAGCATAAAAACTTCAAGCAGAGGTAAACAGTTCTCACGTGTAGTGTGCACACGGGGGCTTTTCCTTCTGACATCCAAAAGGTGACTACAATCGATCTTACTAGGCTCTTATGATGAACGGTAGACCAGCATGACACATGGGGAGTGCACAGCGATAAAAGATAAATCTTCCACACACACACGACAGTCCAACTCCAAACATGCAACGTGATGGGAAACGTCAATTCCAGCACTACAAATCCACTCTTCAAGTGCAAAATAAGGCCAACACTCACCCAGAGGTCTCGATCTGAAGAGCCGATGATCGTCAGAGTTGGGACAGATGTTCTGAATAATTCCTCACCACTACAAGCGGGCTTCACTTCGCTGTTTCCAATGGCCAGGGAGGAGGCAAGAGATCGACAAGGAATCAGTATATTTCACTCAGTGCGATGTGTACCACGTGATCCGAGCACTCCAAACCAGTATCCAATTTAGTGTAGAAAACATGCGTTTATGAGATTCAATTTGTCAATCACTCATCTCACTCTTTTCCAGTCCAGGCGACGAATTCCACTCTTCAAAAACTGCCCTCGGATCCCACAAGCAACACTCCTCTTCTTTCACGATGATCCTTCAGCTGCAACACTCTACAAACATTTCCCAACGGGAGAGAACCACACCAGATCGACGGGGGAAGACAAAGAAACAACAACACAACACGGAGAGAGAACACACAGCCTTCTCTTCCCCTTGTGTTTTATCCTCTCCAAACACTGGTGCCACCTCAATCAGACACTCAGAGTGAAGTCCCCACACCTGTTGCCAATCTGCCGTTTAGTTGTCATGACGACAGACACACACAAGCCTGGGGACAGTGTTACACTAAAAGTGCCCCGGCGGGAACACTTCTCTGGTGGGAATAGTTCCGGGGATTATTTGTCACCCCGTGACAGGTGACTTTTGGAGACTATCTGACGTGAAAGCACATATCGTTCATACTCTTCTCAACGAGCAGCGGGTGCTGCCGTGGGTCCCACCCACGTCCAAAAGCACTCACAGGCGGCCCAGTCCTCGCGCAGCCGCCGCTCCCAGCTGCAGTCAGAGCAGAAGATGTTCACCCCTCCGCAGTGAATCGCACATGTGCGGGAAGCTGTGTTTCCAACTTAGCACCTTTGTTGCTATTTTTTGCGACTTTTCAGACCCCGACTTTTTAGCTTTCTCCATAAATTAGTTTGACCATTTTAAGTTCATTTCTTTCTTGTGCTTATTACTTAATACTCACTATCACAGGGCTTTAGTTCATCCGGTTCCCAAACTCTCTCAATTCATATAAATTTCCATAGGCCTATAAAAAAATGTAGTCATTCACTAGGCCTATATCATAGCTATTCATATTGTCTGACAAAAAATATATAGGAAATGAGAACAGCTTTATTTTACATTCGGCTATACTATAATATAATATAATAAATACAGTATGTGAGCATTCATTTAGAGAGAAAACACATTAGGCAAGCAGAACGTAAGAACGCATATTCAGAAACGCGATGACGTCATGAATATGCTAATTGACGTATAACGTCATCTAGCAACTTTTAGGGAAGGCGTTAGCTACTTTCCTTTGAAAATAGTTGGCAACACTGACTGATACACGCACATATGTACATACTGACCTCATTCATCCACGTCGCTCCTCCCTGCCTTTGCCGCTATCATAAGAGCGGGTGCACACGCGATGCTGATAGCACATGGACATTCATCCATTTCTCCACTCTCCCAGCAATATTAATTTCCCGGTCACTTCATACACTTACAATAGACTGTCTTGTCATTTCGTCCCTGTGTTGTTTGTCTGTGTGGGCGTAGTCAGTCTTCCAGCGGGAAAGTTGTGCCGGCCAAACCAAACGATCGAGCGGCGTCCGCTTATGACGTCACAGCCGAGTTGCGCCAATCAGCTGTCAACATGGTTGCAAAAAAGATAGAAAAAAGATAGACCTGGATATAAAGGGTTACAATACAGTTTAGCTCTTTAGCGTTGGTTAACTTTAACACGTCATCCATTTGGAAAGTTCCTATGATATTGATATTTAAATGTATTCTTTAAAATGTGAACATCGTACATTCTCTGTTCAATTGAGTAATTCTTTGAGTTAAAAAAAGCCAAAGCCCTGAACATAACGTCACACTTCTGACCAATGAGAGGTTACAGTAGTTTACTCACATGTGACTTGTGTAACAAATTTAGAAGAAATTGCAACACTTTACACATTTTAAATCCCAGATTCTGAAAAATAATAAATAAATACAGGTCTGCAAACACTGTTAAAAATGTGTTTGCTGCTGCCCAATAAGAAGAGGACACGCAGAAAGAAATGAGACGGACTTGTTATCGCAACACTGGAGGCAGACTTTTTTTACTGTGCTTAAAGGAACACTTCACCCATTTGCATTAGACTTTGTATCTTTAGAAACCCAGTCACATTTTCGAATGGTCATGGTTTATTCCCCGTTGAGATCGTCCAAAATGTCCGGGATTCGGCTTTTGCTTTCTGCAGTCGCCATTCATTGTTTACATGCACACCTTTTGTTTCAATCTAACTGAATTAATTCCGATTGGTGAATCTGAATGTAGTGTTTACATGAACGCTAAACAAGTGATCGGTTGATGTGCGTTTTAACATTGCTAAGAAAATTCCCGCTCCTCCGTGAGAGATACGAGACGAGACCGCCGGTGCACAGGTGCCGCTCATCAGTAATCTCGCCACCGGCCTCGTGTCGTTCTACCCGCGGCCGTCAGTCTCGTTCCTGCTCGTCACAGTAAACATGATGAATGGCGACTGTAGAACGCAAAAGCCGAATCCTGGACATTTTGGGCGACATCAAAATACCGGGCAGACTCACGGAGACTCACTAGTAGCATAGCCTTGTTGTTTACTGCGATCTTTTACCGGTAGGCGTGGCCTCCTAGGGCAGCGAAGCAAGTGCATTCTGGGAGTTGTTGTCTTTCATCCCCATAAGCCAAAAATACATTTTCTGGCTTTTCTCAGTCTAGAAGGCTCCAAATTCAAAAATAATCACATTTCTTCTACATAAATGACCCATTTTAAATACACATTCATCTTTCCAGAGGTGAAGTATCCCTTTAAGTGTGCATGATGATGTCGACAAAAGGAGACAATAGAACCACTTCATTGGGAGACTTATTTCTTTGTACAAAAGAGGCCATTGGTACAAATATCATTGTTTTAAGAGTGAAAATATAGCAAAAGTAACACAGAAATTCAAAAACACCTTGAGATAAGGTCCCTGAAATAACCAGGCCTTCACCTAAAGCTTCATTTTGTGATGAGTGATTTTTTTGAGTGAGGAAAAGAGCAGAAAAGATACCAAGCAATTGTCTCAGAGCTGGCAACAGCTTATAAAGAGCGACTGTCATCACCCACAGTGAGACACAACGTGCAGAAGTGAAATGTATGGTCCTTGTCCACACCGGATCTACTGAACTAACTGTAGCCAAAGAACAATAAACTCATGAAGGCCGATGGACACATTTACCGAATAAATTCCTCGATGACATCAAAATAATCATGTGTTTTTGCATGATGGGAGAGCATGAGCAAAGTCTGTCCTTAACCCTCTGGGGTCGGCAATCACGCCGGCGTGATCTGCTCGCTTTTTTTCTTATCAATGCAAAAGAGATTCAAAATACTCTGTTGGTTTTGATCTTACATTTAAGTGTTTTACATCATTCGATCCAGTTAAGTTTCTATTTTTTTTATGTATACTCGCAATAAAAACAAAGTGTTGTGTCTTTCGCCAAATAAAGAAAAATAAACATGATGCGAGTTCTGCCTTCTCTCTGTCAGGGAAGTCCATTCTGAAACGCGTCCGAAAATGAACTGTAACTCAGCGAATACTTGTCACTCAGGAACGACAGATTTGTCTTTATGAAGCTAGAATTATCTTCTTTTAAATGAAGTAATTTATATTAAAAAACACATATTCTTAGTTTATGTAATCCGTTTGAAACCAAGGAGAGGCACAGTTTTCCGTTCTCCCTTCATTATTTTTAATGAGCTGAGGCCGCCACGCCCCCCGGCGCTATTCACATGCTAATAGTTTAGATGATCTATGTCTCACACACGCCCTCCGATCAATGCCATGAAACACGCAGTTTCTTCGTCAGATTTACTGATAGTTCATCGCGTTTTGAGGATGGCACGCTTCTCCGGTAAAGTCTCTCCTTCAGATGATTCTTCTGGACAGCGAGGAAGAGTTCACCTTTTCCTCACAAAAACGGTTGCATCTCAGACGGAGAACGGCTGCATTTTCAAAAGCGAATTGATCCCGCCGAGGACACAAGTTCGAGTAAGTTGTTTAGTGTTATATAATTTTTCTGATTATATAGAACTTTCAGACTATATTTTGCTTAGTTTTGGTTAGCTTTTGACATCTTACAGGAAAGATTGCCTTACAATATCCCTAACATTCGTGTATATGGTCGTTTCAATGTGATATTACTCTCTAAACATATTTGTATATATATTTCACTCCGTTTTGATTAGCTTATGACACTGATTATCATGCTAAAAATACTGACGTTTGCGTAATGTAGCTTATTTGCGAATATCTGCTTAGGTGTATATGATTTCGTGCAAATATATTTCAGCCTCCGGTAAAATGTGATACTGTCTAAATACTAGACATTATATTTGTATATATAAATGTTCAGTTTTGATTAGCCTATGACACTTATCTTGCTAAAATATTGCCACAGATGATTGTGAATACAGGTGTAAATGTTTGAAATGCTCTAAATGCGTGCGGTCTATATGGCCATCAACTGCTCGCGATGACGCGATCTATAGATATTTCTCCGTCCTATGATTGATTAGTGATTGATAATGATAATATAGTTTCTTTGATTGTGTTATCAACAGATGTGACAATGAACATGTCCAAGCACCTGTCCCGAAGAGAGCCACGGCAAACAAGCAACAGGTCCAAGTCCTGTCATGGAAAACCGAGACTGATGTTGACATGGTTCCACAGACTGCACGATTCCTGCCCGCACGGGAAACTGGACCGCAACTGAGCTCTGTTGACTCACATTCGCCGATGAGTCTGTTTGTAACAGTATACACTACCTTTCTTTCTTTTTTTGAAAGGATGTGTTAAGTTATATTGGTAGGAAAGATGTCTATTTTGAATAAATGCTTTTCTTTTTAATCAGTGAATCCTGAAAAAAGTATCACAGGTTATAAAAAAAATATTAAGCAGCACAACGGTTTCCAACATTGATAATACCTGATCGATAAAATCATGATATTAGAATGATTTCTGAAGGATCATGTGACACTGAAGACTGGAGCAAAGATGCTGAAAATTCAGCTTTGATCAAAGATATAAATTATATTTTAAAGTATATTAAAATAGAAAATCATTATTTTAAATTGTAATAATATTTCACAATATTACTGTTGTTTCTGTATTTTTTATCAAATAAATGCAGCCTTCTTCCAAAAATATTAAAAATGGTAATGTGTCCAAACGTTTGACTGGTACTATATGTTTATATATGTACGGTAGCACTGTGGTCTTGTGAGGCACAACATTTAGTTCCTCCACATAGAGGAATTACAATAAAAACAGAATGAAAAACAAAACCTTTGAATCTCTTCTCATTCTCAGATTCTCCTCTCTGCCTCACAGCACCTTGATGGGGGCATTAGCCATGGATGGGGGAGTGTCTATTGTCTCCCCTCATTCATATTCATGACCATCAACACCCCTACGCATACAGCAGTGCTGGCACAAAAACTGACTCACAAAGTTTAAATCATTATATTGTTGTTTTGTGAAAGAGTGATCAGAATGATTTTCACATAATTTTGTAGTAAACATTCTAGCCTACAAGAATGGTAACTCAAAAGTCGTGTGCCAAACTATTCAGTGTGAGTTATATGTGTTCATTGCTGTGACAATTTTTTTCCCAAAACTTACTAACCACGCATAATATTTTTTTTCTATAAAATGCAAACATCTAACTTCCATTTTGCTCACATATTATTGTAGCAGAGTTTGTGCTGCAATACAGCATATTTATGAGTTGGCCAAGGGTATGTTGTAAGTAGCTGAAATAAGCACAAATGTCAGGGCATGTCAAAACCTCTCAGGGGCCCCAAAAACCCCTCAGACCCCTGAGGCTTAAAATGGTTAAAAACAGCAGCATCAGCCTCAGAAAATTAAGATAGCGTTATCGTGTCTTGTCTGTGCACTCTGAGACATTATTATACAAGAAAATTATTATATGCAGTGTCTTCTCCTACTTTTCTTAGTGATATTTAATGCCAGTTTATCAGGAAGTGATGATTTTGTTCTCTCGACTCACTGGATGGAAACGATGCTTTGCAAATGTTTTATGCGATATTCCAATTTTGCGCATATTCCATAGGCCGTAAAAACAATATGGAGTTAGTGTGCGCCACCCGTAGTGTATCTGAAGAGCATTTTTGAAGCCCAAAGTAGGTGGAGCCGGCCGTCGCCATCTTGGCAGCGTGACACTCCCGGATAACGGGAAATGTGCATCGAGGCGGATTAGCTGAGGTGACGCCAGTGGTGGGCCGTCAGGCCTTCTCTGCTGGCCTAAACACTATCAGAATTACTGACTTGCACTTTAATATATTTTTTCCATGAATGAGTATTAAATTATTCCCATTTGTCCATTCTCTTAAAGGGTTAGTTCACCCAAAAATGAAAATAATGTCATTAATGACTCACCCTCATGCCGTTCTAAGCCCGTAAGACCTCCGTTCATCTTCGGAACACAGTTTAAGAAATTTTAGATTTAGTCCGAGAGATTTCTGTCCCTCCATTGAAACTGTATATACAGTATACTGTCCATGTCCATAAAGGTAATATAAACATCATCAAAGTAGTCCATGTGACATCAGTGGGTTAGTTAGAAGTTTTTGAAGCATCGAAAATACTTTTTGGTCCAAAAATAACACAAAATAAGACTTTATTCAGCATTGTATTCTCTCCCGGGTCTGTTGTCAATCTGCGTTCAGGACTCCGCAGTGACGCTGCTGACGTAAGACGCTAATGACGTGTTATCTGGTGCGCCCGAGCTTCGTTTACAGTCTGAGGAAGACGCACGCTATATTCAAGCTATTCTACATTGTTTGCGTGGATATCATTTTTTTAATGGTGCGTAAATGTGCATGTCGCGGATGAGACACTTTTACAGCATGCGTTTCCCTCAGTCTATAAATGAAGCTCGGGCGCACCAGATAACACGTCATCAGCGTCTTACGCCATCAGCGTAACTGTGAAGGATTGACAACAGACCCCGGAGAGAATACAATGCTGAATAAAGTCTTATTTTGTGTTATTTTTGGACCAAAAAGTATTTTCGATGCTTCAAAAACTTCTAACTAACCCACTGATGTCACATGGACTACTTTGATGATGTTTATATTACCTTTATGGACATGGACAGTATACTGTATATACAGCTTCAATGGAGGGACAGAAATCTCTCGGACTAAATCTAAAATATCTTAAACTGTGTTCCGAAGATGAACGGAGGTCTTACGGGCTTAGAACGACATGAGGGTGAGTCATTAATGACATTATTTTCATTTTTGGGTGAACTAACCCTTTAATTTCATAGCTTTTCTTTTGGTTGCGCTGCTTCCAGTAGTGTATGTTTATTTTAGCGCTTTTATCCAATCATATTTCAGCCATCATGTGTTGCCATGGCCAAATAAATCTGCCTCGAGATCTGCCTGTTGCTTTAACCAATCAGATAATCAGTCAGATTAAATCAGCCAATCAGATTTCAATTAGACTCCAGCAGGGCCATCTAGCAGGCGAACAATAACATCGGCATTTTCCCATCCTTTGATTGGATGATCAGAGCGTTTACTACTATTACTGGTAGTAAGAGCTAGCTAACCGCATCTGTAGCGAACTGCATAAACTAAAATATATTCCTGTAGATTTAATAGTTTTTCAACCTACAAATTAATGTTTCTTTCCTTCCTCGACCGCCAGCTTGTTCAACGTACCGGAAAAAATCCCTTATCCAGCTTACGCAGAGTCACGGACTCTATGAATCTGTCCCGGGTAAAAACAGAACTGACTGCAATGTATGCTCAGGACTGATTTTGAAGGCAAAAGTCCCGCTGATCTCATTGATTTCATTCAAAAATCTGTGTGAGAGTTTGTGTCAGCCATCGTCATGTTCAGCGGTGACTGTCCCTGTGTCCACTGCTTCTGTCGAGCAGACACTCTCAGCACTAAAGCCAATTAAAACTTATGCCAGAAATACGACGGGACAGACTCGACTTTCAGCATTAGCCAACCTTGATAGAAAATACTTATTGTTGGACTGAAACGCACAGATAACCTGTACAACCAATAGTCCAGGCGTTTTGAGCCAAAATGGGGGTCAACCGTGAACAAATTGCAACAGAATCAAACTCAACTGATTTTGTATCCTCAATATGTCCTGATTAAGGAGAAAAAGCCCAGAAGAATCCCATTAGGGGAAAAATCCGAAAAAGACCCAAATATATCCTATTCATACGCATATTCATATTTTATTTTTCTCACATGAATAGGGTAAAAATTTTAACCTTTAGATATCACCATGAAAATTACTGAGTTGATTACTTATATCAAGACAAACAAAACATGTATTACAAGTTTTTTTTTTATTGTTTGTTAACATGGACAAACGGTGCATAATCTAATTACAGATGTGCCTAATTTGCATAAATACCCACAGCAGATCTAAACATTGGCTACAGCCAGGAGAAAATGTCTTGTTGAATCTTGTTGACATATAAAAGTAAAACTTAATGTTAAGGTCTGAATGGAACCCATTTAGGCTGTATACTCATGAGCATAATTAGAGGCAGAAAGAAGTACTTTAAAACAGCCTTTATTAATTATTATTGCAGAGATGGGGTTTGGAGCTGGGACCGTGGGACTGTTTCTGGGGGATGAGTCTGAGGGGAAGAACAGAAGACAGTTGAGTGGACCTTGAATTAATGACTGACTGAATCTTTGAATGTTTTAAAAACGCTGTACCCAATGTTTAGATCTGTTGTGGTATTTATGCAAATTAGCACATCTGTAATTAGATTATGCACCGTTTGTCCATGTTAACAAACAATTAAAAAAAACACTTGTAGTACATTTTTTGTTTGTCTTGATATAAGTAATCAACTCAGTAATTTTGATGATGATATCTACAGGTTAAATTTTTTACCCTATTCTTGTGAGAAAAATAATGAATATGTGTATGAATAGGATATATTTGCGTCTTTTTCTGAACTTTCCCCTAATGGGATTCCAAAATCAGTTGTGTTTGATTCGGTTGCAATTTTGTTCACCCTTTTTTCCTAAAACGCCTGGACTACAAGTAACTGAAGTCTTTTTGAGGAAAGAAATTAGGAAATTTATTTTGTGTAAAAAAAATTATCAGTAGTTTTGGTGAGTATAATGCTTCTTTTTTTTTTTCAAACTTTAATACTATTGAACCCTTGAAGGACAAGACAAGGGAGGATCCGTTTCTGAACTTATAATCGGATCGCAAGAACCACTGAACACTAACACAAGCCGAACTCACTCGCTCGTTTCTCTCGACCCGGCCTTTCCCCGCATTAACAAACCCATTTAGGATGCACTCTTCCCCCGCCAGTTCCACTCGCAAACACCTTCACTGTGAGTCAGATAAATGTTTTGATTCTTTGTCTTTTTAACACTGATCCTATTGGTGTGGGGAAACAGATATTTTATAGAAAAAAAGCTACATTTCTTGTTGAGAAGAATATAATGGTTGTGTGGGTAATTAGGAGTCTTTGGCTTGATGAACGTGTCTGATTCTTTGTCTTAGGCACACACACACACACACACACACACACACACACACACACACACACACACACACACACACACACACACACTATTTGAATGAATATAGCCTATACTCAGGGTGTCAACATTACGTAATACCTGTGTCACCTAGTGACCAACGTTAAATAATAAACTCAGGTCCCAGCCACAGAAACCCAACAGACAGTCAAAGTTGAATACAAAAGAATAAACTTTATTAATGGGCCAGCAAGCACTAAAATAGAAAATACTGATACGGAGTAGCCGTGGGTTTCCCCAGACTGCCTTTGCGCAGCGCGATTTTATTCTCGCTGAAAGGCAGTCTGGAAACCATGGACCTGATTTTCGCCTCATTTAGGGAACCAATCACAGAACGGGGAGGGAGCAGCAAGACTATGACGACATCTTTGCGACACAACTAAGCAGTTTGTTTATATCTATGGAGTCAACATGGCAGCAGACGCGAAGCTACCTTTTGATGCAGCCTTAGATATTGTTCTAAGTAGTTTAGATCGCAATTTTATTTTAAAAAAAGAGCAGCGTTTGGCGTTAAACCATTTCTCTACATGCGTCATCTGGTATAATGGAAACGATTGGCTATGAGCTACGTACAGGCGCATTGGATAGACATTCTTAGCACCCAATAAACAGCGCCGGCTTATTCGTAAACCACGCCTCAAATACAAGAAAATGCACATGTGGTTCCCAGACCCAAGTCTCAACGAGAATTGGGTCTGGCGTTAGCCAGGCTAGATACGGAGGGGAAAGAGTTCACTAAAATCAAGTCTCTAAAACTATTTAGAGAGAGGTTAAGAGTCAGTGATTGAGTGGCTTCTCGGTGGTCCGCTCCAGCTGTCCCTCCCTCAAAGCAATCGAACGAACACGTCCAGAGGATCACGGTAGTCGTCAGACCCACAGGAGGAAAGTTACGGTACTCTAGAGCGAGCGTTGAGGGAGATCTTGGTGTAACCAAGGCAGTCTTCACAGCAGCACTGGGCCCCAGGACCCCAAGATGGATAAGTCAGAGGCTAGAAAAGAATACCAAGAATAACCACCAACAGCACAGATAGCAGAGGTCACACACACTGTGATACGATAAAATATAGTTACGGCCCTTCAGGACAACAATAGTGAGCGTTGAGGGAGGTTCGAGGATAGCCACACGGTCTTCAGGACAACACCAGACACTGGAACCACAGGATGGGTATTGCTGAGGCTAGAAGCAATCAACCACAATGAACCACCAACAGCACAGCTAGGCAAAAGGACACATTCACACTGTGTGATAGTAAAATATAGTTACGGCCCTTCAGGCAACAATAGCGACGTGTTGGGGGAGGTTTGAGGATAGCCACACGATCTTCAGGACGACGCCAGACACTGGAACCACAGGATGGCGCTTCATGCAACAATAGCAGGCGTTGAGGAAATCCAACTGCAGCACACAGTGTTCAAGCAGAGAGGCCTGGAACCTGGGTTCCATTTACAGAGCAGGAGTGTGCATTGACCACAACGGCAGCCGATCAACCGCCACCAGCCACCCTCTCTCTTCTTCTTCCCTTCCGTTTTATGGCCGTTCACCTCCTTAGGAGTATTACCGCCACCTACTGTATGCATTGCACACATGAATAATGGATCTAAATTGCAGAAAAAAAAGGAAAAAAAAGAAAAAAAAACTTAAAACCTCCCAGAGGATCAGAGGACCAGGCTTCAGCTAACGCTGCGTGTTCAGCTCCTCCAGCTTCAACACTGATCTCCTCAACCTCCAGGATGATCAGAGCTATACTTGCTCATTTTCCTCAGGCCTCTAGATCGGTGATCCAGTCCTGTAAACTCTAAAAATGCTATCACGTCCTTAAACCTCTGTCTATCACTCAAACCCTTTCCCAATAGATCCATTATACTCACTGACCTGTTCTTTATATTTTTAAAAGATCACTGCGCTGTTCTTCATATTTACTACACTTAAAAAACACATGTTCTACTGTTTTCAACCACAACCACATTCATCACACATACCATTTGCATGTTTTCCCATTAAAGGTAGGGTAGGTAGGATTTATATAAAAACTTTTTACCAAATTTGATTAAAATTTCTATATATATCAATGCATAATTAAAATGTAAGTACTCTGATAAAAAGAGTATAAAAATCGAGTGACTCTAGACCGTTTAATCTTCATTAAACACAGCTCATTATTTCCATTCGGGACGAATCACAGGATTGGCTTGCGCGACTGTCACTCGACGTCGCCATGACTACCGCCGTTATTACTGGCTCTGCCCACGTGCGCGCAGTCGCGCACCGCCTCCTTTTTAGGTGGGAGTGAATGGAATTAATGAGCTGTGTTTAATGAAGATTAAACGGTCTAGAGTCACTCGATTTTTATACTCTTTTTATCAGAGTACTTACATTTTAATTATGCATTGGTATATAAAGACAGTTTAAACAAATTTGAATAAAAGTTTTTTTTAGACAATTCTGACCTACCCTACCTTTAATGCAGTGTTGAGTTTAATCCTGTATGACCCATCCTTAGTCTAGAAACCATTACTTCTTCTTTTCTGTCTTCCATAGCACGATTCTTTTTTCCCTACTAACTTAACAATACTATAATACCACCTACCTGTACTGCTACTTTCCCCACCTTTGTTGCCATATTCTTATTATTTCTCTATTAATTATTGATCTAACTTCATTTCTTCCCTAAAGGTATTCTTAATATCTATCAAGTCTTTCCTTAACGCTTCTTTTGCTAACTTATCCGCTATTTCGTTTCCTACTATCCCAATATGTGCCGGCACCCAACAAAAGTATACAATTATACCCTCTATGTTCAGCCTAATATAATAGTGTATAAATTTCTACTAGCAGATCTTCTCTGTCAGTTTTTGTTGACAATATACTTTTAAGTGCTGATGCAGAATCTGAGCAAATTACAGTTGGCATCCTATTTGGTTTTAGTCTCTTCTAACCACTGCAATCCTACTATTATAGCAGTTAGTTCTGTTGAATATACAGACATTTTATCACTCAGCCTTAAACTTATTTTTGTCTCAAATTTTGGAATATATACTCCTACTCCCACTTTTTGTTCAACTGGGTCTTTAGATCCATCTGTATAAATCTGTATACAAGAATAAAAGTTTTCTCTCATAAAACCATTTATTTCATATCTATTAGAATATCTATCTTCTGCTTTCCTCCCGATCCTCCAGCAATCTCATTTCAACATTAGGTTCAGGAATATTCCACACCGATACTCCTTTTAATGGCATATTGGAACAGACATTTTCCAGACCCACATTCCTTAACCCATTGTTTATACTTCCATCCAAAACTATTCCCATTATTCTTTTTATATTCCCAACAGTCATTTAGAATTTCTCTTGTGCGATGACTCTTATTACAACCCTGCAAATTAACCCAGTACATCATTGTAAGCTTTTTCCTTCTTAAGTCTAGTGGCATCTCTCCCATTTCAACCCTAATGGCATCTAGAGGGGTTGATCTAATTGCTCCACAGCAAATTCTAAGTGCCCTAGCCTGTATGTTATCCAACTTCTTTAGCTCTGATTTTGCTGCAGCACCACACTGCACATCCATAATCTAAACTTGACCGTATTAAGGCTTGATATACATTTAGTAGGATGCTTTTCCTTGCTCCCCACTCATATTTGGCTATTGAAGTCATACAATTTATTACTCCCTTTACACTTATTCTCAATTTTCCTTAATATGTCTATTCCATATTAATTTTTCATCAAATATTAAACCAAGGTATTTAAATTCTGTCACTCTTTCTAATAATTGACCATACAATTTCAAAGTCATCTGTTCCACTTTCCCTTTCTTTGTAAAAACCATAAATTTGGGTCTTTAATACTGAAAACTTCAGTCCCCATTCCACTGACCACTTTTCAACTTCATTTATTGATTCTTGTATTCTTTTGACTACATTCCTTAAGTTCCTACCTCTTTTCCACACTGCACCATCATCTGCATATAGTGCCTTCCCCATACTTGGTTTAACTTTTTCATAAATATCATTTATCATTATATTAAATAAAATTGGACTGATTACACTTCCTTGTGGAGTCCCATTTAGAATATCATACATTGTTGACATTTCTTCTCCTATTTTAACCTGAAATGTACGCTTAAACAAGAAATCCAATATCCAATTGTACATCCTCCCCCCCTCCTCCCAATTTTATCTAGCTTAATTAGTAGTCCCTCCCTCCATAAAGTGTCGTATGCCTTTTCAATATCAAAGAAGACAGCAACAAGAAACTCTTTCATAGTTAAAGCTTTTTTAACCTCATTTTCAAATAATATCAATGCATCCATTGTAGATCTTTTCCTCCTAAACCCACTTTGAGCTGATGATAAAATCTAATTTTTCTCCAAAAAATAATTTAATCTTCTGACTATCATTTTTTCCATCACCTTACATAATGTAGATGTGAGAGCAATTGGCCTATAGCTACTTGATTTTGTTGCATCTTTACCTGGTTTTGCTACCGGAATCACTATTGCATTTTTTCCAATCTTTGGGTAAAGTACCTTCATTCCAAATCTGATTATATACATCCAATATTATCTTAATGGCTACATCCGGTAAGTTTTTTTAACATACTATAGCTGATTCTATCTCTTCCCTGGTGTTGTATCCTTTGAATTGCTAATAGCAATTTTTAGTTCAAAAAGATTAAAATCATCATCCATGTTACTATCCACTTCTTGTTTTTTCATGCAAACATTCTCATACATTTTATTTAACTCTTGTCTTCTTTTTAAAAACGTATCACTTAAATGTTCAATACTATGAACTTTAGCAAATGTTTTGGCCAATATTTCTATCTTTTCTTTATCTGTACAGGCCACCTTTCCATCTTCCTCAATTACAGGAATGTGTTTATAAGTACTAATACCATTCATTTTCCTTATCATTCTCCATACCACATGCATTTCCAGTCTCTCTCCCAATTGTGTTACAGAACTCCCTGCCATGCTTTTTCCTCTTTGCACTTTTAATTACCCTTCTTGCAGCTGCCCTTTTTTTCTGATAATCTATTACTGTATCTTGAGTTATTAACCTTTTAAAACCCGGAATGCCTTATTCCTTTCTTTAATTGCCATTGTGCATTCATCAGACCACCATGGAACAATTTTCTTTCTTTTCCCATTTCCTCTTATTAATGGTATAGATAGGTTCGCTGCTAAAATAATTCCATTTGCTACTTTTTTATATCTCTCCTCAATATTCCCTTCTAGCTTCATATTTTTGAAATTTCTTCACACAACACATAAAACTCCTCCCACCTTGCCTGTTTAAATCCCCCCACCTTGCACACTGGTTAACACTTTGCTTTTGTACTGCACTCTGAATCTCACAAACTACAGGCCAGTGATCACTACCCAAATTATCTTCTTGTACGCTCCAAGTGCACTTACCTGCTAATGCAGCTGATGTTATTGTGAGATCTAAACATGACAAGCCGCCTTTAACTATATCCATTCTTGTTGATTTCCCATCATTCAAAAACATACTAATGAGTGTTCTTCTATAAATTCTTCCACAACTAACCCATTATTGTCTGTATTCTTACTACCCCATAGACCATTATGCGCATTAAAATCCCCCACATATAATAATTTTACCCTTTGAATCACCCATCACATCTTCTAGAATACTATTATTTATTTCTTTGCATGGGTTATAATAATTTGAAATTCTAATTTCTTCATTCCTCCCCATTACTTCTATACTTACACACTCTATATTATTACTTGTATTTATTCTTTATACACTATACCTTCTTTAATAAATGTTGCACACCCTCCCCCCTCTTCCAGTTACTCTGTCTTTCCTCTCTACTACAATATCCATTGATCTTAAAGTCCAAAGAATTAATTAACCATGTCTCTTGGATGCACATGATGTCTGGTGCCTTTTCCATTCCAGAGATATGTTTTTTAAATTCTTGACCATTTGCTATTATACTCCTAGCATTCCAATGTAGTAGTAGGAAAGACATCTTACAGTTAAGGATTATTACTCGGAGTCATATCCATGACAGTAGTTCCTTCCTCCGTTTTCAAAAGCCCATGCACCTCCTCTGCTGAAACTCCTGTTAACTTGAGAAATTTATTAGCACATGCTACAATAATCCTTAATTTGTCCGATTTCTTTTCCACTTGTGAGGTACCATTCACCACCCGCACAAATGAATGCCACAAAGTCAATTTTTGTTTACTGCAAAATGCAGATCTGGCTCATTCCTCTCATGATTTAATTCTCTCTGGGAATAGGATTCCAACCTATTTCTTCGCACATTATTTACCTTCGGTTCAGCTTTATCTTTGTCTTTTATCTTGCGCATAGCTTCCGCATATGTTACATTTTGCACAGTTTTTATTGTTTGTGCTTCACGAGCTTCTTGTTGTACAGGACATCCTGCATATGCTGCACTATGTCCACCGCCACAGTTACAGCATTAATCACTACACCATCCTCACACTTGCCATACTCATGTTCCCCCCCACATTTTGCACACCCGCCCTTTTCCCTTTACAGACATTTGCAGTATGACCCATCCGTTGGCACTTAAAGCATCTCAAAGGTGGAGGTATGAACTCTCGCACCAAGAAGCTAACAAATCCTAGCTTCACTCTTGTGGGCAAATTACTCCCTTCAAACTCAATCATCACACTCATACTCTCACATTTTTTGTTGTCTTTCCAATCTGCAGTCTTCTACTAGAGATAACTGTACTTCCACTTAAATTTCCTTTGATTTCATCCATACTTACATTAAGAGGTACTCCTGAAATAACCCCTCTGATTCCATTACCTATTTCTGTGCATGATATCTTTCCTCCTGCCAACATTTTCATTTTCAGAATTTTTTGTTTTTGCTTTTCATCCTTACATTTAATCATTATTCTTCCATTGTTTAAACAAGCTACAGCTTTCACGACTCCTATCTCTTTCTCAACTGCTTTCGATAATTTACAGGATGAGTTTGTTGTTCTGACTGTTTAGCAAAAGTAATTAGAACCTTGATTTCTCTTTCTTCTCTTCTTCCTCTTATCAGCTCCACTGCTCATTTGTTTTACTTTATTAATTGTTCGTTCACAATCAGATCCATCACCCATGCTGCTCTTTTTCTTCCTTTTTATTATACCTTACTTCCTGATAATCCATTTCATGATTATTATCGTCATCCCGATGTTTCTCCCCACACTTTCCTCTCTTCCGTCGCCATTTCCTCGGCACCAGCCTCTAAAACGCGCGTCCGCGCGTCTGTGTCACTTCGAACGACAGCCTCCAACGAGCGCAAACCGCAAGAGCCTCAGCTGTTTCTAATCGCTAGTCATTATCACGCTCATTCTCTCACACCTGTTCTCTCTTCTTTCTAATTATTTTTGCTACCTTCTAGCGTCCTTTTTCTCTGCTATTTGCCAGATTATTTCGTACCCAGACGTATGCGTGTGATTTCTATTACTGCTGTTCCTGTCCTGTCCTGTCTTGACCGAGACCGTCATCTTCCAACCTGGCTCAGGTCTGTCTCCGTTTGCCTGTGATTAACCATATGCTCTACAACTCTGTCCAGCCTGCCCGCTGCTGACAAGCATCCAGAGCGCTCATCTCACCAACCTAATTCCGCTCAAGAGATCAGTGGATAGAGCCCCGCCGGGTCCCGTCCTCGGACTGTTTGCTGTTGCCCCTTTTCTAAAGAAGAGACCTTCTGCCTTTTGTTTTGAGCGTCGTCATTAACGACTGGATTTATGTTATTTGTCTGAAGAAGGAATTACTTTTGTTTGGACGTATCTCTCTCACACCATTAAAAGAGACTGTTATTTGCATCTTCGCTTTTGGGTCTGATCTTTCCTTATAACATATACAAACAAAATTACTATTACGTTCGAGATGTTCGCGGGTCAATTTGACCCGCATATTTTAACGCTCTAAGGCAACTGTACCGACCCAAAATAATAACATTTATTGGTTATATTTTTGTTATTGTGGCTTTTTACTTACCTTATGAAGCTAAAAAATTAGCTTGTCCATATTTATTTCAATACAGAAAAATATTTTGTCGGCCAGATTGAAAAATTAGCTATCATTTATTTTTTCAAGCTACCTGAAATTAAAATTAAACCTTTGTTTTTTTTCTTGATATTTTGTGACTTTTTCTCATTTATCATCATGAACATGCATGCAAAGTTTCAACATGCTGATGTGTTTTGACATATACAAACAAAATGGACTATACGTTCATATTATTACTAATAGTGTCAATTTGACCCGCATAGACAATCCTGCTTGGATTGTTATCGTTTGCTATTGCTCTCACTTCCTGAACTTCCTGAACTTCCTGAACGCGTTGTTTGTGTTTGAGCTCCATCGATTCGATTCATAATCCGTGATTTCTCTCTTTAAAACTCACTTACAATGAACATTTTCTACTTTTGATTTCTGTTTCTGTTTCTGTTTGTTTATTTATATAGCACTGTTTAAACATCAACCAAGTTGAACCAAAGTGCTTTACATACAGAATTTAGTACAAAGGACAGCTTATGCTGAGCTTCGTAAAACACAACACAAACAATATATACACGGCATACAACAACATCTCATCTATCTAATTAAACGCTAATGACATCAAATGACGTTTCAACAAGTTTTTAAAAATGGAAAGTGATTTGGCAGTTCTAATAGATAGTGGCAACTCATTCCACTGTCTCGGCCCTATTACCGCAATGATTTCAGTCATTCTGTAGAAAAGCAGATCCGCGACCTTTTAGAGAGACAAGCCGAGCTAAGAGACCGGCGTTTAGCTCTTGAAACATCTCGCGTCGATGCACACAAATCAGTTAATAATCCGCAGACTCTGATTTCGTCCACGCCGTGCGCCTCTCAGCATTGGTCCCCGTGCGTCAAGGCCACGATCAGCCATGGTTTCATTCACTCCGGCTCCGACGCGCCGTCACGAAGCTTGGGTGGTTTCGCAGCGGAAGACGCAAAGAATCTCTCCACCCCCTCCCGGTTTTCGAGATTTCCACTCAGAACCGCTTCTCCCCTCTTCGCGAAGCGGAACGCGATGCTGTGATCATCGGCGATTCAATTGTTTCGGAACGTCCACGCTACGTCAGGTAAGAGTAAGGTGCGTAGCCACTGCTTTCCTGATGACCGTGTTTTAGATATCGCTGCGCGGGTACCCGAGATCTTGAACGGTGACGAGCGCTTCGGAGCTGTCGTGTTGCACGCAGGGAGTGAACGACGTCAGGCTGCGGCAGACAGAGGTTTTGAAAAAAGGATTATAGGAACCTAATCGAGACGGTACGCACCGCATCGCCCTGAAATAACGATCATTGTGTCTGGGCCGCTTCCCACGTATCGACAATGGCATGAAAAGTTCAGTAGATTATTCGCGCTAAATGAATGGTTAATGTCATGGTGCAATGAGCAGAAACTGCTCTTTAAAAATATTTGGAATCTGTTTTGGGGAGCGTCCTAGGCTCTTCTGTGCTGATGGCTTACACCCAAGTAGAAATGGAGCGGATCTTCTGTCGGATAACATCTCCAAGATGCTAAAGACCGTTTGACTAGTTACCAAAAATCCAAATCACAGTCCTCTGCTGCACCAAATTAATTGATATAAATACTAGTGTAGAACATTTAATAGAAACTGTGTCTATTCCTCGTTTAGTGAGATCAAATAATAAATCTACTGCAGGATCTAGGAAAAATCGAATTGTTATTAAAACAGAAAATCTCGCTATTAGTGAACAAAAACAATTTCTAAAGCTAGGTCTTCTGAACATTAGATCACTCACACCTAAAGCAGCTATTGTAAATGAAATAGTCACAGATAATAGCATCGATGTACTTTGCCTTACTGAAACCTGGCTTAAACCAAATGACTATTTCGGTCTAAATGAGTCTACTCCACCAGGATACTGTTATAAGCATGAGACCCCGTCTGATTGTGTCGTGGCGGCGGTGTTGCAACAATCTACAGAGATATTCTTAATGTTACTCAGAAAACAGGTGACAAATTTAATTCGTTTGAAGTACTTGTATTAAATGTTACGCTCTTAGATGTAAGAAAAAAATCCCTATTATCTCTAGCCCTGGCTACCGTATAAAGACCGCCAGGGCCTTACGCTGATTTCCTAAAAGAGTTTGCAGGTTTTCTCTCAGATCTATTGGTCAACGTCGATAAAGCATTAATTGTTGGAGATTTCAACATACATGTAGAAAATTCAAATGATGCGTTAGGGGCTGCGTTTACAGATTTATTAAACTCCTTTGGGGTCAAGCAAAACGTCACCGGGACCAACTCATCGGCTGCGTTCGAAACGGCATACTCAATGAGTAGGTACTTAATTTCAAAAAGTACTTACTTAACGAGCGCTAAAAGAGTAGGTACTTTATAGCCAAATCTCGTTAAGTATGAATGCGAACCGGACATCTGCCATGTTGACGTTATCATGTGACCCTACGCCGCGTTATCACAAGTGCAACAACTTAAAAGATTGAACGGACACGTTTAATTCATCCATCTGTAAATATCTTGATATTGATTAAACTTGCTAATTTTATGGTATTTTTAAATAAACTGCTGGCCATTTATTTTGTGAATACATTTAGGGTTGATTTAAGTTCTTATATTTAACCCTACTTATGTGACCCCACCGTTTTATCCTTAACGATATTATTTATTTTTTATAACGAAATCCCCAAATTGTCATCTTTTGAATATGTTGTTCATTTCTATTTCTATCTAATATGTTGTGTTTAATTTTATTTCCAAACATTTTCATCCACAAGCAAAAGTGGCTTACTGCTGTTTTCCTCTTTTTCTGTCGTTTCATCCCTCAGGCCTATAAATATCAAAAAATGAATTTTTTTTAAATGTATTATAATTACTTATTTAAGAAAATATATAGTAAGATATTCAACCTTTTTCCTGTGTATACAATCTCATATTATGAATGCAAACATAATATATATATGATAATATATATATATATATATATATATTACACCTCATGACTACATTTTCATTCAAACAATTAATTTAAAGCATTAATTAATTAAATAATTATATTTGATTTACTGACAACAATGATAAATATTAATAAATGAGTAAATGAATGAATGAAAGTCACCACACAATAAACAAATGCATATACAAGTCAACAGATGAAACAAAGCTTTATTCAAACTACAATCATGTAGACTACAGGCGCTGAACCACATCTACTGCCATCTCAACACAGCGGTTCCCAATTCTGCGGCTTTATTCTGATGAACCAGCGGACCCGCCAGAGGTGAGCCGTGCCGGAGGTTGTTGCGTGATGTGTTGTGCTTCACGATCTGAGGCAATAAGGGCCGGTGGAGAGATGGAGGGTCTCGTCCATGGCACGATCTTCAACTCTGTGCTCCTCATCCTCAGTGCTCACACCAGTCTGCTGACATTTCAGATCCTACAAAAATGCACAAACATAACACAAAAGCAGTCATTTTAACAGCACAATGTCATTTGATTTCAGTATTATTTAGAAGACAAGAAAGCTTTTTTCACAAATGCCGCCACCATCTTTCCTTGCAGGTCCTGCTCCACCACAACGGCTGAGCAGCAAATGCACAGAAATAGAGTATCAGAAAAGTGCTGTAATAGCTCTGTTTGAAATTACAATAATTAAAATAAACTGCAACTTAATATTTAAATAGTTGTTGTCATTAATTTCTGTAGTATACTCACTCAAAGCCTCTCGATGGCAGCATTCAGCTTCATGAGCCTCTCTCCACCGATAAACCCACATCTGTTCTTCTGTCCCTGTAACATCCAGACAAGACTCCATGACCTCTGTGATTTATGAGCTCAACACTACATTTACATGTTGAGGTTGTTTTAAACTTTTTTATCCAACATAGATGTTCCTCAATTTATCAACAGTACTAATGGACAAATAAAATAGATAACTTATGTTTAGTTAATTTATAGATTTGTTCTACATAATAGCACACATACCACTCAGATGTATATTTCATGTTGTTGCAATACTGCAATACTTATAAAAGATTTTCCTGTCAGATGTAATATACGTTTAAAATAAGCGTCTTTAAGATGTTTATGTAAATCCCCTTTAGAGACGTAACTTACGTGTCCTTACTGGAGCTCCTGTCAGCTAGAGCTATACATAATAAAACGTGGTTTTACAGCAAAATCACAACTATACTATACTGTCTAACAGCTTTACACCTTCAACAGTTAAAACGTTTACTCTATAGTAGTTTAACACATGCAATTTTAACACAAGGAACCGTGTATTACTCACATTTGAAACCCCGCGCGTCGCTGATCTCCGTGATGTTTGATAATGACGTATCCTCTCGCGTGGCCTCCTGAGATAGAAGAGTATCCATCGGACTGCACTCGAAAATCTGTCTGGAAGCAGTAAGCCATCCGGGAACTCCTCGCCTACTCTTTTATAAATACTGATGTTTCGAACGTACTGCTTCCTTCACGTACTGTTTTCGCCTACTATATAGGTAGGAAAGTAGGCATATTCGAACGCACTTGAGTCCGAATCTCGCGATAAATGTAGTACGTCACCCAGGTAATTCTCGCCTACTCTTTTATGATTCGTACATACTTTTTCGCTCGCCTACTCTTTTCCCCTACTATATAGTAGGGAAGTATGCGGTTTCGAACGCAGCCATCGTCTCAATCATACACTCGATTTAATTATATCATACGAACCAATCCAACCGATATAGATATCATTCCACAAAGCGATGGTGTCAGTGACCACTTCCTGGTAACTTGTATATTACGGACTACAGTACTATGTCCACGCTGCGCCGCGTTACCCGACCAGGCAGAACAATCCTTCCATCCACCATAGATAATTTCTCAAATTGCTTATCTGATTTGTCTCAGTTACTGCCTGAACCCAAACAAACAGATGAATTAGAGGAAGTAACTAGCACTATGAGCACCATTCTCTCTAGAACATTGGATATTGTTGCACCCATTAGATTAAAAAAGGTCAGAGAGAAAAGTAAAGCACCATGGTACAACAATACTACGCATGTTCTAAAGAGAGAAACCCGTAAATTAGAGCGTAAATGGAAACAAACTAATTTAGAAGTCTTTAGAATCGTGTGGAAAGACAGTATGTCACGTTATAAAAAGGCCCTAAAAGCGGCAAGGGCTGAGCATCTCCGCAAACTAATAGAAAACAACCATAATAATCCAAGGTTTTTATTTAACACCATGGCTAGACTAATAAATAAACAGACGTCACCTGAACAAAATATCCCGTTACAGTTTAGCAGTAATGATTTCATGAACTTCTTCACTGAGAAAATAGAAAGCATCAGAACCACAATTGTAAACGTTCAATCTTCAATTATCACCCCCGCAAGAACAATTACAGTGCTTTACAACTATAGAACAAAAAGAGTTAAATAAACTTATCACTTCATCTAAAACAACAACATGCTTATTAGATCCTATACCAACTAAACTACTGAAAGAAGTGTTACCTATAGTAGAAGAACCTCTCCTCAATATCATTAACTCATCTTTATCTTTAGGTCATGTTCCAAAAACATTTAAACTGGCAGTTATAAAACCACTCATTAAGAAACCACAATTAGACCCACATAATCTAGCAAATTATAGACCCATTTCAAATCTTCCATTTATGTCTAAAATATTAGAAAAAGTTGTGTCCGCTCAACTGAGCTCTTTTTTTGCAAGAAAATGACATCTTTGAAAGGTTTCAGTCTGGATTCAGGCCGCACCATTGCACTGAAACTGCGCTCGTTTAAAATCACTAATGATTTACTTTTAGCTTCGGACCAAGGCTGTATCTCAATACTAGTTTTACCTTGATCTTAGTGCTGCGTTCGATACTATAGATCACACAATACTCTTAGATCGACTACAAAATTATACTGGCGTTCAAGGACAAGCATTAAGCTGGTTTAGATCATACTTATCTGACCGCTAAACCATTTTGTCTATTTAAATGGAGAAAAATCGATCATAACTTCAGTAAACTATGGAGTGCCGCAGGGATCTGTGCTAGGCCCTCTATTATTCTCAATATATATGCTGCCACTTGGAAATATTATAAGGAAACATGGAATTAGTTTCCATTGTTATGCTGATGACACTCAAATATATATTTCATCACGGCCGGATGAAAACGCTAAATTATCAAAATTGACAGAGTGTGTTAAAGATATAAAAGATTGGATGACGCGTAATTTTCTTCTATTAAATCCAGACAAGACAGAGGTACTACTTATCGGTTCAAAAAACCGCCCACAAAACCTCTCACAATACAACTTTAACATAGTAGGATGTCCTGCTACTTTATCCTCTACAGTAAAAGACCTGGGTGTCATACTAGACTGCAACCTGTCTTTTAAAAATCATATTTCATATGTTACAAAAACAGCCTTTTTCCACCTTAGAAACATTGCTAAGCTACGTAACATGCTATCAGTTTCGGATGCAGAAAAGTTAGTTCATGCATTCATGACCTTGAGACTAGATTACTGTAATGCTCTATTAGCTGGTTGTCCTGCATCCTCAATAAACAAGCTACAGTTAGTCCAAAATGCAGCCGCTAGAGTTCTTACTAGATCAAGAAAATATGATCATATAACACCTAGGGCTGTAACGATACACCAAACCCACGATTCGGTTTGTATCACGATTTTTGACCCACGATTCGGTTCGTATCACGATTTTTTTTTTTTTGGATAAAAAAAAAGAATCCATGTTTTCGGTGCTGATGCAGTGGTGACGCGTTTATGTTGTAAGGGTGGCGCTGCCAATAAAGCACCTAAAAGCTGTCAAAGAACCGGTAAAAGTAATGATTATGAATATGTCAAATATAGCAAGGGGACATTTTAATTCTGTGAATTTTTTTTCTGTGTCGGCTGCAAAGATGAAGGTGACAATGCTGACTCGGAATATTCGCAGTAGTGAACGCGCCATTTGCACCAGAGAAATGCACATTTCGGATTACATAGTTTTCTTTCCTTTTGAATTGTTCTGTTTAAAAGTATGATTTCAAGCGTTCTGTAGATAATATATTTATTTCTCAGGTCTGTGAGGCAAGTAGCCTATGCTATGCGGAGTTTCTGTTCATTTATGAGAGCAGCGCCGGCGGCTCCGTGTCGTGATATCTAGTGCTTTACTTATTATTTAGCCTATTAAATCCAGGCAATTGGTTGATGAAACATTGATTAAAATTAAGATACAATTAATACAAAACGAAAATCACTTTAAAGAAAGGCTTTGTGCTTTCTGTTTGAGGTCTTTAAAGTTTTAAAGCAGTCCGAGAACTGTCACGTCCATAACATTGTTTTTTCCTCGTAAATGCGAACACAAAAAATTAAATAAAATGAATATTTTATGTTCTGTGGAGAGCATATAGCTTGGAGAGCTACATTAGTAGCCTAAGCTACAGGATAGTCTTTCAAAACATGACCTGCGTGAAAGAGAGAGAACAAATAATGCGTCATCGTAGGCCTACCCAGCACTTCTAAAAAAGCACTTCCGAATGCGTCTCTGTCCCCAGCACATTTCAAACCAAACTGACGCCCATGGTCTTGTCGAATACACGATTGCCATCCTTTATCTCCACCGGGTAGCCGAAATGTTGCCATACTGCCGACTTAAATGAGGAGGGAGGGTCCGCAATCTCTGGGTTAGTTTCCATGTTTCCTCGCGTTCTTCAACTAGCTCAACTTTTGCAGACAGGCGTCACATGATTGGAAAGGTAGTCACGGGGTGTGTCGCGATTCTCCCTTATCACACCGCGACACAGGATCGTGGATCTGAGTGTCGCGATTTCGGTTTCATATCGCGTATCGTTACAGCCCTAATAACACCGATCTTATCATCACTACATTGGTTACCTATAAAGTTCCGTATTAATTATAAGTTATTGTTACCGACTTATAAAGCCCTAAACGGCTTAGCTCCAGTCTATTTAACGGATCTTCTATCGCCCTATAATCCCTCGCGCTCTTTAAGATCGTTAAATTCGAGGCTTTTGGTTATACCTAGGATATCTAAGTCCACCAAAGGAGGGAGAGCATTTTCACATTTAGCTCCAAAACTCTGGAATAGCCTTCCTGATACTGTTCGTTGCTCAGACTCGCTCTCCCAGTTCAAAACTAGATTAAAGACGCATCTCTTCAGCCAGGCATTTGTGACACTCACAAAATAAGTTTTGTTGAGATTATTACTTTTTGTTTCCTTTCCTTCTATTGCAATAGTATTTTATTTTATTTTGATTTATATAATTGAATATTAATGAGAGGATACGTAAAAAGCACACAATGACATTCATTTCCTAAAATGGACACAGGGTGGCAGTAATCGCGAGTAGTGTCACACGGGGACATTTAGCAATGCGCAGAGCAAGATAAGCTCATAATCCGAGTCAATGGAGAATGAGCAACTGTGTTTCTGCGTCACTGATTTCTCTGTAATATTTCATATATTTCCAGGTCAGTTACACACCTTTTATGTGACTCCAGATGTTTATAAGCTTATATGAATCCCCAGTGAAGTGTGCTCCGTAAGCTAAAAACATGTCAAATGTGTAAACAGTTAAAATTGATAATACGCAGTTGAGAAAATGGCGGCCGATGCCCGCAGATTGTTTTTATTTATTTCTTATGGCTTCAGGGCATTTGTGGGTTATTTCAGCGTGTGGAAAACAGCTATATGTGTAAAAAGGGTAAAAAGTTATTGTGAATGTACAGCATAAGACCAGTTACGGCTGTGACCATGTTTAAGGGCGCACGTGTGTTAACATTACAGTAATACAGACTAAGTTCATAGAACTGAGTGCCAAAGTTATGAGGCAGAGATGTTTATTTTTGAAGTGTCAGTTCTTATAGTGTAAATGTGACAGAACTAACTGCAAATGAGAATTACCCTGTTGTATAAAGTGAACACTTATAAAATGTACATTTATTACAAAAATACTCTTTTGATAAGAGAACAAAGGTGACAGATGTTAAAGAGAAAAGTGCAGATATGATTGATGATAGACCAAAAATGTGATTTAAATGGAAAATGTGTGTTTTTGGTTTCATATAAATTTTGATAAGCTAATGTTTGTAAAATATGTGAGTATAGATTTATGTGAAAACAGACCTTTCAAGAATATATTGCTTCATGTTATCCAAATGTGGATATAACCTGTGCTTAAATGCAAAGCAGACAAAATAACAGAAAACAACTCATGATTGCAGATACAAAGTTAAATTGAAGTTGAAAATAAAAGATAATCCGAGTCAATGGAGAATGAGCAACTGTGTTTCTGCGTCACTGATTTCTCTGTAATATTTCATATATTTCCAGAGCACTCCTAGGAGAGGATTATATATCTGCCAGCGGAGACCTAGCCGGGACCCGCTACAGATTCTTGGGGGCTCGTCCGGGATCTTCGGCGCCAACTAGCGGAGCGGGAGCCGAATGATGACAACGCTGACCAGCGACTAACCCTGTCCAGCCGTGGAACTGCAACTACGAACGGGTGGAGGTCTACGATCCGGAGCTGACTGCATCATCGCCGAACTGTGTTGCTAGCCGTGGAGAGACGAGAAGCCATCATGTCGAGTGGTGGGAGGAAAAGCCTAGTGTGGGACATTAGGAAAAGCTTACTCACCCTGTCAGCTGGAGAGCTTCTTCAGGTCGCCAGAGCGGTGGAGCCAGTGTCGAGCGAGGACCAGTCAGAGCTTGTGGAGGAAGACGAGGAAGGATGTTACGATTACATCAACTCGTTCATGTACAGTAAGCAGTTACTTGATACGGAGGACGAGGGTATGGTTCAGTTGTTGATGTTGAAAGACGCTATTGACGATGTGGTGAAATGTCGTGATGATGATGTGTCGATGTCAAATGTAAGAGGTGATTCTGAGTTACATACTGAGCAGGGTAGGGATAAGCTTGATGACCGTGTTGATTTTTATTGAAGGTTCAGTCATTACCCAAACAGTCCCTGAAAAACACCACAGACACTCACAAACAGAGCCACCACACATTCAATGTAGCTAGGGCTGCATCACCTAGTGATAATGCTGAACTAGATTCAGGCCCAATAGCACCATCATCGTTAAATACACCTGACACAGCTAACACTGAGTTACTTAAAGTGCTAGCTAGCTATGAAGAAATTAGCAAGAAACTCATACAGTGCTTACAACACATGCTGTACCGCCACAGACACAGTTAACTCAATCCTCAGGCCTTCTTCAACAGCCAGACAGAAAACCACTGTGTGAACTTGTCTCTCAGTCGGCACGTGAGGGAACGGTGCCCTTAAGGGAACTCAGCTACCTGCCTCGGAGAGAGTTTCAAAGTGCAAGGCGGACAGATCGGTGACCAATCTTCAGACATCAGCTACAATAATGTCTGTAGACAAATTGATGGAATCAAAGAAGGATTTCCCGATTCAGAGATTGTTCGTGGTGTGCTGAGAATCATGAAACCAGGCATATTCAAAGAAATGTTTGATAAACAAAGACGACATGACAGTGACTGAACTCAAGGGGTTTCTTCAAACCCAATCTAAGAGAAAAAAAACAGCACAGAGTTATTTCAAGAGTTGATGTGCACGAAGCAAGACGAGAACGAGACACCACAACAGTTTCTCTATCGTGTGATAGGTTTAAAACAACGCATCCTGTTGACATCAAGGCTGGCTGACACTAACATTAAATACTCTACAGCTACAGTACAGTGCAAGATGTTTTCTTACATACAGTGTACCAAGGCTTTGGACACAAACACACTGACATCCGCAGAGAGCTCAAACCTTTGTTGACAAACAGTGGGGTCACTGATGAGATGATTCTGCGTCATGTGATGAAAATCACTAGTGAAGAAAACGAGAGAATGAAAAGACTTGGCTCATCCCGCCGACAGACTGTAACTAATGCGCACAGCTTGAGTCGGATGTGGTAAAGACACCTAAGCACAAAGTCAGAGAGTGTAGAGTCCAAATCAAAGCAAACAAAACCATATCCTTTGAGAGAGCTCACGACCAAAGTAGAGGAGCTCACCAGACTGGTTGAGACTATGCAAAAACAAAACCAACAACAGCTAATTCACAATGGGCGTCAGTACAGTCAAAATAGGACACCATCAAAACGTGGAAAACCCTAAGGTTGTCCAAGCTGCGTGGAACAAGACAGACAAGACTGTAAACATTGTTTCGCATGCGGGGAGGAAGGACACCGTGCAGCAGGCTGTTTAAAACGACCAAAGAGACAGGGAAACTCCAATCGGGCACTGGAGAGGGACATCTAGTGGCCGGATCTGGAGATAAGTCCCAACCAGAAAGTGAGGTCAACAATGACAGAACACACCCCTCTTCACCCTCAATCCCAGTAACAAGAAGCACATTAAGTCACTGTAATCAAGTAGCTCAGCTCCCTCCCCAGTCACCACGTGTAGCTAAAGCGAGAGTGGTTGCTAGCCTAATTGGCAAAAAGGCCCTAGTTCAGAGCTATCTAAATGGTTTAGCAGTCACGTCTCTGCTCGACTCTGGGTCACAAGTCAGTATAGTCAGTCGTTCCTGGAAAGAAGAGTACCTACCTGACCTCAGTATTCACTCCAGTCTCTGAGATCTTGGGAGAGGAGGAGCTGAAAGTTATTGCGGCAAATTGGCAGTATCATTCCATACGATGGGTGGGTAGCTATCACAGTGAACTTGCCAGGGAATTTAGACCCCAACCTGTCCATTAGTGTGCCTTTCCTCATCAGCAGCTACCCCATGGATAGACCATTGATTGGTTTTAATGTTTTGGAAGAGCTAATTTGTGGCAAACCAGAGAGACTAGTGCCCAATACTTGCTAACCTGCTTAGCAACGCCATATCTGTTCCCAAAGAAACAGCTGAAGCTCTCGTCAACTTTATTCAGACAGCAAAGCCAGTCACACGACAAGGACGCATAAGGACAGGGGCCAAGGATATTGTGCTCCCAGCTGGTCAAGTGTCGTGGGTGAGGTGTCGGGTTCCGCCAAACATGGACGTCTGCACTCAATTAATGTTGTTCGAGACAGATGAAGATAGTTTATCACCTGGACAGTGGGATGCAGGGCCAGGTTTGTTTGAAATCCAGAACCCAACAAAGCCCTATGTCACCATTCCAATTGGTAATAACACTAATCATGACATCACAATACCACGTAAAACAGCTCTAGGGATCCTGCAGCGTGTTGAAAATGTCGTGGAGGCAGATATCCTGGACAAATCACAGCCTGCAGCGACTGTCAGTCAGGTCACCACTACTCAGGTCAGCAACTCAGATCCACCTCTGTGGGACCCCCACCTGTAAGCCTTGACCATCTGGAGGAAGAACAGCAAGAGGCAGCTAGAAAGATGCTTCATGAGGAGTCAAACGCCTTTGCAAGGATGGAAATGACCTTGGCTGTATTCCAAATCTGCAAATGGTGATCAATCTCAAGGACGATATTCCTGTGCAGAGAGCGTACACATCCATTCCCAAACCGTTGTTTAAAGAAGTGAAAGAGTACATTCAAGATCTTCTTGTGAAGGGTTGGATAGTGAAATCTAAGTCTGCCTATTCTGCACCAGTGGTGTGTGTACGGAAGAAAGAGGGCACGCTTCGTCTTTGCATAGACTATCGTCTTCTGAATCAAAAGACCGTACCCGACAGGCATCCGCTGCCACGAATACGGGATTTGATAGACACGCTAGGAGGATATTCCATGTTCAGTATACTGGACCAAGGTAAAGCCCTACCACCAGGGGTTCATGGCAGAAGGGTCACGTCATCTCACGGCTTTCATCACCCCCTGGGGGCTTTACGAATGGATACGAATCCCGTTTGGACTTTCCAATGCACCTGCAGCTTTTCAAAGGAGCATGGAAGAGATGTTAGGCTCTCTGAGGGACGAGTACTGCATCCCGTACCTGGATGACCTACTGTGCTACTCCAGATCTTTCAGTGATCACGTGGAGGTGATTCGCAAGGTCCTCCAAGCACTGCAGCATCATGGGGTGAAGCTACGGCCAGAAAAGTGTGAAATGTTTCGGAAGGAGGTTCGCTATGTTGGACGCTTGGTGTCGGCCGAGGGAGTTCGAATTGACCCCAAAGACCTAGAGGCAGTGATGGCTTTAAACACCAAAACGCCCCAAACAGTTGGGGGACCTCCGACGGGTTCTCGGCTTCCTGAGTTATTACCGCTCCTACATACAGGACTTTGCTAAAATAGCAAAACCATTGTATGAGCTGCTCCAAGTTAAGTCCTCCATGCCCCAACCCCTTCCACGTCACAGCAAGCCCAAAGGTCCACAACTTCCGTCCAAAACACCCATCATATGGAAGGCTGATCACCAAAGCACCTTGGAAAGGCTTGTCAGTATGCTGACCAACCCCCCAGTCCTCGCATACCCCAACTTTGAGGAGCCATTCGTCCTACACACGGATGCATCGGAGAAAGGGCTCGGCGCAATCCTCTATCAGCGACAGTGTGGAAAAATGCGAGTCATCGGATATGGATCACGAACTCTGACACCTGCGGAAAGAAACTACTGACTCCACAGTGGAAAACTCGAGTTCCTTGCTCTGAAGTGGGCAGTGTGTGAGAAATTTAGAGACTATCTCTTCTATGCTCCACATTTCACCATTTACACTGACAACAATCCACTCACTTATGTCATGAGCACTGCGAAACTCAATGCAGTTGGACATCGCTGGGTTGGAGAATTGTCAGAGTTCCACTTCAATATTAAATACAGACCTGGGAAAAACAATATAGATGCCGACACGCTCTCACGCATCCCACTCGATATTGACAACTATGTAGCTACATGCACGGAGGAGCTGTCTCAGGATGTGCTGCATGCGACTTGGGAGGGGGGTCGAGCAGCCCAGAAGAAAGATGTAGCATGGATAGCTGCACTTTACACCTCCTCTGCTGATCTGATACCACAGCCTAATTCACCTCTTGCCCAAAATAAACCATGAAGAGCTGCAAAAGCCCAACGAGAGGACCCTGGAATAGGGGAAATAATGAGATTGAAAGATGGCAAATAATGTTCTTACTGATGAGGTAAGAAGTTCAGTGAGTGGGCTCACTCGCAAGCTTCTTCATGAGTGGAATCAACTACATGTGGAGAATGGAGTCCTGTACCGCCAAACATCAAAGCGAAAACAGTTAGTCTTACCTACAAGTATCGGTCGGTTGCCCTAAAAGCATCTCCATGACAACGTGGGACACGTTGGCACGGAACGTGTGCTTCATCTCGCCAGAGAACGTTTCTATTGGCCACATATGAAGAGGTGTATAGAGGAGTATGTCACCAGGAAATGCAGCTGCATAAAGCAAAAGAAAACCCACCACACATGTGCGTGCACCAATGGGTGGTCTGACTTCTACTTCCCCTCTTGATCTGGTTTGCATAGACTACTTACATCTGGAGAAAAGCAAAGGAGGCTATGAGTAACATTCTGGTAGTAATCGACCACTTTACCAGATTTGCCCAGGCTTACCCCACCAAAAACAAATCAGGACAAACTGCAGCTGAACGGATATACAATGACTACATACCTCGTCTGGGTTATCCAAATCGTCTCCACCATGATCAAGGACGTGAGTTCGAGAACAATCTGTTTCGCACTCTTGGACGGCTGTCAGGGGTCGGACACTCACGAACATCTCCATACCACCCACAGTGTAACCCTGCTGAGCGGTTTCAACCGTACACTGCTGCAAATGTTACGGACTCTGACAGACAGAGAGAAAGAGAGATGGAAAGAACATCTACCACAAATGATACACGCATATAACTGCACACGCCACGAGTCGACAGGATACTCACCTCATTACCTGCTATATGGACAACATCCCGTCTGCCCGTGGATCTTTTGTTTGGATTAATGGAGAACGCTGAATCATGTCACACACAAAGGATATGCGGATAAATGGTCAAAAAGGATGACGGAAGCGTACAAGATTGCAAACAGATCCAGCCTATCATCGAGTGCGAAGAACAAGTCTTACTATGATCAGAAGGTGCGGGGCGTGGTCCTCAAGCCAGGAGATCGAGTACTGGTCCGAAACATGGGTGAACGAGGTGGACCTGGTAAGCTACGCTCATACTGGGAGAAGAGGATCTATGTGGTGAAGGAGCAAAATCTCAGACAATCCGGTATATATCATCCATCCTGAGGGAGACCCAAATGCAAGGAACAGAACCATACACAGAAACTTGCTGCTGTTAGTGAATGACTTGCCTGTTGAGAACCCAGCACAGCCAGATAACTCTGTTGTAACCCCCCGTCAGAGGCAAAAGCAGCCTCAACAGAGGGTAAACTCTGCTGACAAGGATGGGATATTGGACACTGATGAGGAGGATGAGTGGACAGGAGGTTATTGGCTGAGAACACCTGTAGTCAGGAAGGAAAATTATCAAGTTGGACATGACAGATCAGCGGCCTCAGAGAGCGAGCAAAGTACGGTGTCAAAGTCATCTCCTACAACAGTGCCTGGTCGGACTCCAAAGAAACCGACCATGACCCACAAAGAATGTCCAGATACATTACTGATGAGGGAAACCGAACCGATGGACACATACTTACCCGAGGGGCGAGAGATACACCTTCCTGAAGGAGAAGAACAACAGTCAGAGGATAGAGGAATAGAAGTAGTGGGAAAAGAATCACAGACACATGAACCATCTGACGATACTTGCCTATCTCAGCTTGAAGAGGACGAGACAAATGGACATGAGGAGCAAGTACAAGAGGAAAGACCGAGTTCTCCCTCTACTATGACTTGGCCTGAAGAAGAAACACAAAGAGAGGTTAGGAGGTCGGCCAGAGAGAGAAGGCCGAGGCCGATATTCACTTATGAGTCACTGGGCCAACCCTCATTACAAACCCACTGTAGAGTCCATTTCCTCACAATCTACCTCACCCCCCCTACCTTTCATGCCACATATACATAGCCAGTTCATGTTACCTACTGCTTATACACCTCATATGTACATGCCTTATACATATTACATGCCCGTTACTACACACGTTTACTAGAAAACAAACAGAGTAGGAGTTTTAGTTTTGTTTTTATGGGTAAATGTCGGGAGCCATTTTTGTTTGTCGGGGTGGATGTGACACTCACAAAATAAGTTTTGTTGAGATTATTACTTTTTGTTTCCTTTCCTTCTATTGCAATAGTATTTTATTTTATTTTGATTTATATATTGAATATTAATGAGAGGATACGTAAAAAGCACACAATGCCATTCATTTCCTAAAATGGACACAGGGTGGCAGTAATCGCGAGTAGTGTCCGCACGGGGGACATTTAGCGATGCGCAGAGCAAGATAAGCTCATAATCCGAGTCAATGGAGAATGAGCAACTGTGTTTCTGCGTCACTGATTTCTCTGTAATATTTCATATATTTCCAGGTCAGTTACACACCTTTTATGTGACTCCAGATGTTTATAAGCTTATATGAATCCCCAGTGAAGTGTGCTCCGTAAGCTAAAAACATGTCAAATGTGTAAACAGTTAAAATTGAAAATACGCAGTTGAGAAAATGGCGGCCGATGCCCGCAGATTGTTTTTATTTATTTCTTATGGCTTCAGGGCATTTGTGGGTTATTTCAGCGTGTGTGGAAAACAGCTATATGTGTAAAAAGGGTAAAAAGTTAATGTGAATGTACAGCATAAGACCAGTTACCGGCTGTGACCATGTTTAAGGGCGCACGTGTGTTAACATTACAGTAATACAGACTAAGTTCATAGAACTGAGTGCCAAAGTTATGAGGCAGAGATGTTTATTTTGAAGTGTCAGTTCTTATAGTGTAAATGTGACAGAACTAACTGCAAATGAGAATTACCTGTTGTATAAAGTGAACACTTATAAAATGTACATTTATTACAAAAATACTCTTTTGATAAGAGAACAAAGGTGACAGATGTTAAAGAGAAAAGTGCAGATATGATTGATGATAGACCAAAAATGTGATTTTAAATGGAAAATGTGTGTTTTTGGTTTCATATAAATTTTGATAAGCTAATGTTTGTAAAATATGTGAGTATAGATTTATGTGAAAACAGACCTTTCAAGAATATATTGCTTCATGTTATCCAAATGTGGATATACCTGTGCTTAAATGCAAAGCAGACAAAATAACAGAAAACAACTCATGATTGCAGATACAAAGTTAAATTGAAGTTGAAAATAAAAGATAATCCGAGTCAATGGAGAATGAGCAACTGTGTTTCTGCGTCACTGATTTCTCTGTAATATTTCATATATTTCCAGAGCACTCCTAGGAGAGGATTATATATATATCTGCCAGCGGAGACCTAGCCGGGACCCGCTACACATTCATATAAATGTTTTAATCTTACAGTTAAATCCGGCCTCTAGTTCATAACCGCCAGAGGAGAACTGGCCCCCGACTGAGCCTGGGTTCTCCAAGGTTTTTTTTTTCTCCATTAGGTCACCTGATGGAGTTTTAGGTCACCATTAGGTCACCTGATGGAGTTTTAGGTCACCATTAGGGTCACTGATGGAGTTTTAGGTCACCTGATGGAGTTTTTCGTTTCCTTGCCACTGTTGCCTTTGGCTTGCTCAGTTGGGGATGTTCAATTTAATGAATCAATCAATAATACTATTGATTAGCATTACCAAACATGGACGTTTTATTATTATTTTAATTTAATACTGTGAAGCTGCTTTGATACAATCTGTATTGTGAAAAGCGCTATACAAATATTTTTGACTTGACTTGACTAGACAGCTATTCAAAAGAAACTGTACAGACACAAAATAAAAACATTTATTTTATGTATGGCAGGGCACTTGTGATGTGAGGTGTGCCCATCCAAGTGTGAGAGCAAAACCAGCACCGTGTGTGAAGTGCAAGAAATTCATATGCAGAAAACACACACTTGCTGTGTGCTCATCATGTCAGAAATAACTTCTTGACTTTATGAAATGAGTCTACAAAAAACAAAAGTTGAGCCAACTAAGGAAAAGTAAACATTATTTTCATTATACAGCTAAATTTAATTTATCAGTTATGATGTTCTAAGCATAAAAACGTAAAAAAAAAAAAAAAAAAAAAAAAAACAGTATACTGTTAATCAATAATAATAACATTTTGTCAAAACAAAACAGTTTTAAAAACAGGTTAAAAAACATTTCCATAAATCATATGTTCAAATATTTTTTGTTGTTGTAATGTTTGACAAATGTTTATATTAAAAGTTTACAATTTGTACCTGAATCTTTGTTGTTTTCATAGTGTCATTTTTGAGGAATTGTATTGAATCCAATTAGGGTCAATTTGACCCGTACCATAAGGGGTGTACACAGAAATCCAAGATAGTTTGTTCAATAATACTAATTCTGTCGCACCCATGTTGTATGGCTCATTCTTCCATGGAACATAATTATAAAATAATGTGTTAATGTTTTTTTCTACATACAATAGAAGCCAAGCACAATATCGGTTCTACTGGTTCCCAGTGTTCTTCAGAATATCTGATTTTGTGTCCCACAGAAGAAAATAAGTCAAACTGGTTTCGAACGGGTGTGTAAATGATGACAGAATTATCATTTTTGGGTGGACTATTATTATTAATGGCCGGGTCTCCCAGGATACTCTTTTTTTGTCATTTTTTGTTATAGCACATATATAAAAAATATATATTTGAACACTAAATTAGCTACACGGATTATATTGTGTGGTTATATTTTTCTGTTCTTTTACAGTTCTCCCTGATAGATGCCAAGTTCACATCATGCCCAAATTACCCTATAATTACAAGATTAAGTTAGAGTGCCCTCGGCTCTATTTAAACGGAAAACTTGGATAATACTAATTCTGTCGCACCCATGTTGTATGGCTCATTCTTCCATGGAACATAATTATAAAATAATGTGTTAATGTTTTTTTCTACATACAATAGAAGCCAAGCACAATATCGGTTCTACTGGTTCCCAGTGTTCTTCAGAATATCTGATTTTGTGTCCCACAGAAGAAAATAAGTCAAACTGGTTTCGAACGGGTGTGTAAATGATGACAGAATTATCATTTTTGGGTGGACTATTATTATTAATGGCCGGGTCTCCCAGGATACTCTTTTTTTGTCATTTTTTGTTATAGCACATATATAAAAAATATATATTTGAACACTAAATTAGCTACACGGATTATATTGTGTGGTTATATTTTTCTGTTCTTTTACAGTTCTCCCTGATAGATGCCAAGTTCACATCATGCCCAAATTACCCTATAATTACAAGATTAAGTTAGAGTGCCCTCGGCTCTATTTAAACGGAAAACTTGGAATTTTAACTTGATTGCACTTGATTTTCAGGAGGTAAACATAAAACTGCTTGGTTTATTTTTTTTTATGCTTATAATTGTATAATACAATATTTAAAATTGTATTGCTTTTTTCTTTTCCTCTTTTTTGTTCGTAACAGCTCAAACTCGCTGAGGTGGAGCCACATGAAATATTGTTCTTGTAAATACTTTCCAGAATTTCAGAAATAAAAGTGTACATCTTTCAAATGCAAATTGCAGCGAACTGCAAACGTTACCCTACGGGTCTCGACAGTCGTCAAAAAAGGATTTAAACAGTGAATTTTGAATTGATCTATTTTTGTAAACTCAGTGATATGGATTCAGATGGCAATTAAATTAAAAATTAAATTACCACACAAACTTGATTTTTTATTTTAAAAAAAACAGTAGGTTATTCGGCCGGGGATTTTTATGTGGGTGGTGGGAGAAAAATACAACATTATGGATTCGGAGGGCAATAAATTCATCGACTAACTCCTGTAAATGCTGAAAATAACTTACGGCCCCTTGAGAAACAATTACTGTCTGAATTCACACGAGTTATGATCAATATCCAAACCATCACGATTTCCGTCATCGTCTAAATTTGATTACTTTTGTTTAGAAGTGTTTGTCTGTTTTTGTTCTTGTAAGATATCATTGTATGTGCAATTTCAGAGAACAGTACAAATGCAAACATCTCGCCATCTATTTCTGCTCTGACATACACTAAAAAAGTTAGAATTTTTTTTTTTTAGATTTACACATTTCAATGAATAGTAAAATTCCATCAAACTGAATTGAATAATCCTTCCACATTATAATTGAATAATTGATTAAGGATTGTTCAATTATTCAATTAAAATGTGTAAGGATTATTCAATTCAATTTGATGGAATTTTACTATTCATTGAAATGTGTAAATCTTAAAAAAGGCTTAATTCTGATGCGTGAATGAGCAAAAAAAAAGTGCTTTATGGCGCAAAAAAAAATTCTGTGGCATCAGCTAAAGAACATTTTCTAGAACCTTTTATTTTTTAAAGAGTGTACTTTATTTCATACGAGACCACTTTGGCAAGTTTACTTGAGTTTATTGAACACAATTTATCTTTGAAGGTATGGTTCCTTATGGGGGTTCTTGCTCCATAATTAATGACGTACAGAGCTTTAGCATTAACCCCCCTATGGAACAATCAGCTTGAGTGATATACAGATGATTAAGACAGTTTAGTAATCTCTTTAAGCAAAACGGTTGTAAAACATGTAGACATAGCAGTAATTCCCGGGACGTCTTTACTGTAGCTTGGCTAGGAGGATGATGGACTCTCTGCGATGATGTCCATGACAGCTAGGACTTGAAGCCTTGGTAGTCTGAAACGAAGAGATGACAGCCAGAAGGTGCACAGAAAAATGATGCAGGGTCATGCTTGTGTTGCTCTTTCAGTTAGAAAATAAAAAAATAAAAAAATCTTTCCGTGCTGAGGCACCCAGGGATAGACGCGGTGTAATGACAGTACACTGAGGGAAACGCCCACAGAGACAGGACACACACACAAAAAAACACAGTGTAATAGTGTGAAAACAGCAGTTTGTGAACTTTAGCTTGTTACCTGAGGGCAATTCCGTGCCATAGAGGGTTACATCTTCATGGGAAAGGACACATAAAAATTAAAGTTATGACAGTTTATGCCTTACTATTACACAATAAATGGCATTGCATTGTTGCCTAACACCTTTGTGTTTCTTTTGTAAGTCAATAGGTAGAATTATTCAGAAATACAACTGAAAAGTTTTCAGTTTAGTACAAACGTACATCGTACATGTTCATTCCGCCCCCAATAAAAGGTTTATTTTGTCAATTTCCTGAGTATGTCAGAAAAACATTGACTATTGGGTGCATTCAAGTCATGACAGAAAGATTGTATTTACGAGTTGAATGCACATGAAGGCCACCACAAAGTTGTAATTATGAATGGGAAGCAATGGCGGAAGCAAATAGTTTTCAATCATGATAAAATGTATTTCTGAATGCCGACAGTACAATGTAGTCTGTACGCATTATGTGTACTGTTAATGAAGAAGAAAGATAAAGTTTGGCAGAAAACACTACTAGCCAGGTACTAAAACTCCAAGGTGTTCTACATAGGTGGAATAGGGAAAACAAGCAGTTCATGTGAATTAGAACATTTTTCGCAAACATCAATCACATTGGTTTCAACCAATCACAAATATCAAACAAGTAAAAAAAAACTACTTGTTTACAATCGCGTCAGGCGCCCTGGCCCACAACGCGGGTATAAACAGGAAGCGGGCGCACGCACACATTGTTTTTCGCTGAGGAGCCGAGATCGTGACGGCCGTTAAAGTGATTGTCCGCAACCGTGGCGACGTGACGTTACGTCTCCCATTCCCTCCTTCAGGGAACGAGGGTTACATTAGTAACGAGATGTTCGACGTAACGTCGACGTGACAACGTAATTTGGATCCCTATGGAAAACGCCACGGTTTCTGCCACATCCAGCGCCCTACGCAAGACTCTCAGACCCTACGCAAGACTCTCAGGCCCCCAACTGGCTGGTGCGGAAGGCCTGCGTAGAGGGAGTTCAAACTGCTGTTCTGTTATACACATATGGACTGGCCAGTTAGGAGCAGTGCAACAACATATGGAATGTCACTGGGGTGGCTCCAGCCTGAGAAGGGGGACGCTACACCGGACAGTGGCGGCAGAGCGGACTCTGCCAAGGGAAAGAGACAGGTTCAACGCAGGGAGCTGGTCGTGGAAGAATACGCATATGGGAGGAGGAGTTCTGGGTCAGAACCACCCTCGTGCATGTCCATGAGCGCCTGGGCCTGGTGGACCTGCTGGAGTGCAATGGCATGGAGGGCAGAAGCAGCCTGTCCACAGGCTCTGTAAGCCTTCGCCGTAAGACCGGACGAAAACGTACATTACCCCCGCCAAGAGGAAGCGGACGCTGGACACAGCTGCATCTCAGCGGCACGCTCCACTGGCATCAACTTACCCATTAGAAGCCATCGAGGGAGGTGAGGAGGGAGGAGCAACTAGGACAGCTTCTGGCACTATACTGCGGCATCCACGTCCTAGTGAGCTCCTCATGCACTTCCGGAAAGAATGTTACCGGGGCAACCGACATCTGGTCGTCAGGAGGAGCTCCAAAAGACACGATTGGTCGTCCATGAGAAGGACCAGCACATTCTTTTGGAGGCTCCATCGGCGGCAGCGTTAGTGAGGCGTGAGGGGCCCACGGAGAATGCCTCATTGGGGCAACCCACAAGCGGAATGACATCCTGAAAAGGACACAGGGTCACGCGTTGTGTTGCTCTTTCAGTTAGAAAATAAAAAAAATCTTTCCATGCAGAGGCACCCAGGGATAGCCGCGGTGTAATGTATGCACACTAAGGGAAACGCCCACCGAGACTGACACACACACAAAAACACACAGTCTAAAAGTGAACTTTAGTTTGTTACCTGAGGGCAATTCCATGCCATAGAGGATTAAAGCTTCATGGGAAAGGACACATAAAAATTAAAGTTATGACAGTTTATGTCTTTCTATTACACAATAAATGGCATTGCATTGTTGCCTAACACCTTTGTGTTTGTCTTGTAAGTCTATAGGTAGAATTATTCAGAAATACAAAATACAAACGTCCATCCGCTGTGTCATTTAAACTTGCAACATATGAAAATGCAAAAAAAAAAAAAAAAAAATAATATATTTTTTTAAATGATTGAATAATGAATAAATAAATTAATTAATTAATGGAAAAAAACATGTCCAACAAATCCTCAGAGTTCAGAAACCTCACTCTCAGTAAAATAATGTGTTCCCTCTCAGTCGTTCACGTTCTACGTAGTCGACGTCGACTGAATGGGATCACGCTTAGGGAGCCTGTTATCTTCGAGTATTGTTAAAACGAGCCAATGCACATTGGCGTGCGAGAATTGCATCACACGCTCCGCCCGCAGCGTGGGTATAAATACCGAAGTGGATGCACGCACCAGTTGTCTTTCGCTTCGGACCCGATCAGTGTTGATGTCTCTGAAGAGTGTTGTGTTATACAACGAGCGAGTGCGTCGGGTTTCTTCTGGAAGAGGTTTCTACAGAGCGAGTGCAGCGGTGATTGTGAGCTTCTGAACTCTCAACTGCTGTTTTAACAGCATCAAATTTCTGTGTGTGTTTGTAGACGGTGGTTAGAGGGCGAAGAAGTGAGTGCTTCACTGTTTCAGTTCACTGTTACTGTGTTGCCACGGTCATTCACCTGTGTGCTCCGGCACTGGCACTCTGACGGTCACAATAGTTGCATCACGTGTCTGAGGCTTACAGCACACTGAAGCAGCTCTTGTGGATGACTCCTGTTTCCATTGCAGGAATATGACCATCTCGTGTTGAGATCGAGACTCGCCATCGTCCGCGAAGGTCGAGTCCCCGCTCTAGTGTTTCTTCTGTGCCAACTTCCCAGAAGAAGGCTGGAGTGCCGTATGGGTTGGGTGATCTGAGGATCACAGTGGGGGTTAATCCGCCTGGCAAAGCCCCGTGGATCCCTCACTTCTCTTTCGAAACGGCAGCCGGTGGAGATCCCCGATGAGTGCGCTGGTCTTTCTGTAGTGGACCGACCAGCCGTTTCATTCGGGCCCCTCCAGAGGACAGTATGTCTATCCCAGCATCAGAGTGTGAGCTGGGCTCTGGAGATGACGACACGGCTGCGCTACCTCCCTCTGGGAGAATAGCGTTGCCCGAGCCTGATCCACAGATGGCAGCTATGCTGAAAAGGGCCGCCGAGGTGGTCGGGCTCGAGTGGAACCCTCCACTGTGTCCCGAACCGTCTCGGTTGGATGATTGGTTTCTCGGGGCGGATGGGCCAGGCTGGTTCCCCGCCCCAGTACCTTTCTTCCCTGAAGTGCATGAGGAGCTTACGAAGGCATGGACGGCACCTTTCTCTGCCAGAAACCGCCTAAGTAGCTCCTCCCCCCTCACTACCCTTGATGGGGGAGCGGCGAAGGATTACGACTCTATCCCTCCAGTAAGTGTTGCACCACACATTTAGACCCCGCTTCGGGCCGCCTTCGGGCCTTCCGAGCCGGGTCCCTGTTCTCTACCTCGCTGCTCCACCCTGGGTACATATGTGGTGCCCCTGGTCCCCCTGGCCCGGTTCGTAGCAGCTTAAAATGCTCCCAACCGGTCCAGCTGGCTCCTCCATACCAGAAGACTCAGCTTACGATTCAGTTCGGCCGGCGTCTGCCCAAGTCAGCGCTATTCGCTTCACCTCGGTGTTGAGTGAATATCCCTGGCAGGCGCGTGGACAACCCGTTCCTACTGGCGAAGGATGCGATTTAGCCGGTCCCTCCAACCGATATGAAGACCGGCTTCTCTAGCGTACTTCATTGTACCCAAGAAAGGTGGTGTTATTGCCAATCTTGGACCTGCAAGTCTTGAATCGGGCCCTTTTTTAAGCTTCCGTTCAAGTTGCTAATGCAGAGACGCATTTTCGAATGCTCCGTCCCAGAGATTGGTCTGCAGCGTTCGACCTGAAGGACACGTACTTCAGATCTCAATCCTTCCGCAACACAGGCAATACCTGCGTTTTTGAGTTTGAGGGCTCGAAGTCAGTACAAAGTCCTACCCTTTGAGTGCTCCACAGCCAGTTGGGTATTCAGGTCAACTGGGAAAAGAGTAAACTCGCCTACGGGATGAGGATCTCTTTTTCCGGTATGGAGAAGGACTCGGTCCAACACGTCTCTCAAGAAGAACCCACTCGCTGAGGTGGAGCTGTGATGATATATTGTTCTTGTAAATACTTTCCAGCATTTCAAAAATGCAAATTACAGCGAAGTGCTAAAGTTAGTTACCCTACAGGTCTCGGCAGTGGTCAAAAAAGGATTTAAACAGTGCATTTTGAACTTATCTCTTCTTGTAAACTCAGTGATATGGATTCAGGTGGCAATTAAATTACAACACGACCTTGGTTTATGATAAGAAACAGTAGGTTATTCGGCCGGGGATCTTTACGCGGGTGGTGGGAGTAAAACACGACATTCTGGATTCGGACGGCAATAAATTCATCGACTAACTCCTGTGGTTGCTGAAAATACCTTTTGACCCCTTGAGAAACAATTACTGTTAGAATTCACACGAGTTCTGATCAATATCCAAACCAACATGATTTCCGTCATCGTCTAAATTTGATTACTTGTTTAGAATTGTTTGTCTGTTTTTGTTCTTGTAAGAGATCATTGTATGTGCAATTTGACGTTTTTTTTTTTTTACAAAAACTGTAAAAACACTGATCACTGATAAAAAAAAAATCACATTGCCTGCTGCTGATCTGTGCAGTGATCTGCCAACAGTGTGTGTGCTTCTCCCTGGGCGCTTCAGCACTCTGCTGAGCTTTCTTCTCTCATAAAAGAGCTTGCGCGTAACACGTCTTTTTCAAGATGTCTCGCCCATGCAATTCTGGGTGCAGTCGGTCTGTTTTGCCATCTGATGGTTACAACCGCTGCCTAGTGTGTTTGGGCTTAGATCACGCTCAGGCAGCGTTTGTGGATGCATCATGTTCTCATTGCGGGAACATGACCATCGCGGTGCTGCGGTCAAGACTCAATGACCTCCGTGGAGGTAGAGTCCCCTCTGCCACACCCCAATCTATCCCCTCCACGAGAGGCGATACTTTGGCTGGTGGCCAGGGTGACCTGAGGGTTACGGTGTGGAACAAAGCCCCGACGATTCCTCCTCGGACCACACCCCCCTCTTGCACACCGCAACCCGCGAGTGTGCAGAATGAGATCGCGGGACGGTCTTCGGACGTTCCCCGCATCTCATTCGGCGCTCCAGATGATGAAACAATGTACATTGCCGCATCACAAGGTGAGCTGGAGTCTTCTGGAGATGCAGACTCGACTGTGCTGCTGCCTTCGCGTGTGCCAGCATTGCCCGAGTCTGATCTGGAATTAACAGCCATGCTCTCCCGGGCAGCTGCGATCATCAGGCTGGAATGGAATGATTGGTTTTTGGGGGCGGTGTGTGCTGACAGCATAATTCGGCGGCCTCCTCCGCCTTCTCTACCATCGATGGGGCCGCGGCCAAAGGGTACACTGGGGTCTCCCCAGTAGAACGCTCTATTGCTATGCAGTTGTGTCCCCAGAGCCCTTCTACCTGGCATGGTGATCTAAAGCACCCCTCCAAAGCCTGTAGGTTTTCGTCTACCTTGGTGGCGGAATCCTTTAGAACTGCGGGGCAGGCCGCCGCCTCGCTGCATGCCATGGCCATCCTGCAGGTCTACCAGGCCCGGATGCTCAGGGACGCTCCCTGGGTCAGGTGATGTCCATAGCTGGGGTCCAGGAGAGACAGCTCTGGCTCAACCTGGCCGATATGCGAGAGGCTGAGCGGACCCGGTTCCTCAACCCTCCCATATCCCAGGCTGGCCTTTTCGGCGGCGTGGTCGAGGACTTTGTACAGCAGTTCTCGGCCACCCAGATGAAGACTGAAGCTATCAAACATATTCTGCCCCGGCAGCCAGCTGCTGCCTGCACCCAGTCGCCGGCTCAGATTTCTCAGTCTATTCGCCACCGAGGGCACCCTCCTGCGGCTCATGCCCGGCCCCAGCAGCAGCCTTCACCCGGGCCACGCCGTGGAAAGGGCCGCAGGAAGGCGCACCAGTCCGCTCCAGCCCCGCAGCCTGCCAAACACCAGGGAAATTGCGCTCCTGATGCGGACTGCTCAGAGATGGGCTGCAGTTCTTCTCAGAAGATGGTAGCAGGGCCACTCCTTCCCTCAGAATCTTTTGTTCTCCCAACCCCGATGCCGGCCTCATGGCCGGCAGCACCCTAATGTGGTTAACCCTCTGGGGTCTGAGGTGTTTTCTGTGTTCTGACATGCTCTGACATTTGTGCTTATTTCTGTTACTTTTCTGTGACATTTTCATGGCTAAAGTCTGATTACACTGTATTCAGCACAAACTCTGCTACAAAAATATGAAAGCAGCATGTATGTACAAGTTTGTAGTTTTGAGATAATGACGTTTATGCGTGGTTTGTGAAAAAAAAAAATGTCACTGAAATAAGGTCATGAAACCCATACTGATTGTTTCTTCACAAGACTTTTGAAAATGGTATCACGTAGCCTAGAATATTTACTTAAACACTATGTGAAAATCATCCTGCATACTCATTCAGATAAAACAATATATTGATTTAAAATTTGTAAGACATGTTTTGTGTAAGAAAGCTGTATGTGAGGAGGCGTGAATCATCATGAATATGAAGACAAAGACCCTGCTATAAGGGCCCTATCAGGTGCTATCAGGCCGTATCATTAAGAGGAACCTTGCACAAAGAATGAGGAGAGATTTTAAAAAGAATGGCTTTTTGATTATTTGGATTTATTTACAACACAACATAATCCAAAGATACACAACAAATGACAAAAAAGCACATTATTGAACACACTGATCTAAACAGTCACATAACTTTGTGCCATTCCTGAAACATAGTACATACCTGTCATTTCCATGGTGTTTGATTTTTCATTTTATATATATAATGAACACCACATTTGTTGTGCATTGTAGGCATATACGTATAGGGCTGCATATAATGCATATAATAATAATAGCAATACCCTATAGCATGCAGCCTATAAATCGTTAAAAGGAACACTTCAGTACACTACACTAGAGAAAAATATATGGATATGTTACTTCAAATGTTTCCCTTCGTTACAAACACAATATTTAACAGTAAACAAGGTTCTAAACATTATAATATTCACTATGTTAGAGTAAACACTGATACTAGCCTACTTTTATATCATGCTGTGTTTTATTATCGAACATAAAAACATCCTCGTGTCGTACATCTATGTAGCCTACCATATAAATTTCGCATTGAAAGGTAGCCTGCCTGTCTATAGTTCATATTTGAACATGTTTTCCGTCGATGTCATACATTTTAGTCTAGCAACAGTTCAACTGCAATGTGAAGTTTATGCAACAATAACTCAAACTAATATAATTCTGAATACATTTCTTACCTTAAATCTTTCTGGTCTTCAAATAGCGTTCTTGTTCTTCTGAGGTAAATCCAATCTAAGCTCACAGCGTCTTCCAAACTCGACGAAAAGCAGAGGACTGATGAAGTTTGGTGCTTTGTTTTTGAGGTAATGAGGGCGTTCGCGTTCCTTCACATGGAGATTTGCATGTCAATCTCTTTTGTGCGCGTGGGTGTGGTCACATTAAAACTAATGAGCAAGCATTTGAGAAACTGGACATCTTGTTGTTTTTATACAAATGACTTAGGCTTCGTTTACACGTGGACGGCTATTTTCATAAACAAACATTTCACCCCTCTTCGTTTTCAAAAATAACCCTGTGCACACGAACCCACGTATATGCCGTCAAGAGCATGCCAAACCTGTAGGTGGCAGTGTAACGAGAAGCTCAAGCCCATGTTAGCCAACCAGAATCCCGAAAATAGTCACATACTGTGACGTCGCTGCCTAAATCTCCGTGTTTCTCAGTTTACATGCAAACGTGAAAACGGAGTTTTCCAAAATCTCCACTCTGGCCGGAGTTTTTAGAAATAATCGTTTTCAGAGGAGAATTCTCCGTTTGCGTGTAAACGAGGGGCACAACCGAAGGGAAATGTCTCAGTTTTTCAAAATAACCCTGTACGTGTAAACGGGGCCTTAAACAGAGAATATTTGTTTTCATTTGAATCAGATCATTTAAAAGTACACACTTAATCATAAAGCACACACCTCCACCTCTGCTCTTACCGGAGTTTAGCGATCTGTCATGACGAAAAACGGAGAATCCAGACGGTGTAATGGCCATATCGGGTACTTCTGAGTGTAACCACGTCTCACAGAAAGTCAGAACACAGCAGTTACGAATGTCCCGCTGGTGTGTGATTCTTGCATTAAGTTCGTCAAGTTTGTTATCCAGAGACTGGCTAACAAGATGGTAGGGAGAGGAGGAATAAAACTTATTTTCCGCGATCTGCATAGAATTCCAGCACGCTTGCCTTTCCGACGGTGTCTTAGAATGCAGGCCGGCAGCAGTGGAAGCGCGTAAACGCTGAAGCTGGAGTACTGAGGCAGCGTTATTTCCGAAGCCCAAACTAGATCGGATGTCCAGTAGTGTTTGTCGATCATACTGGATGAGAGCCTGCACTGTCTGAGCGAAAGTATGTAAAAGAAGTAACACGAATAACACGAAAAACAACAAAGTTTACACAGAGCACTCGTCAGCAACGCCATCATAGCGGCACGCCGGAAGTAAGAATACATGGTGAACTCTTTTTAAAACTGTTGTGTGAAGCACATGCCGGTCCGATTAATGTTTTTTTATTTTTATAACTGGTTTAGTGTATGCATGTGTTTGTTTCATTCTATATTTATTTTTCTCTTCAGAATTAAGTTGGCCAGCTGCAGAGGATCAGCGTCTCCCTGTGTTGTGGTGGTGGGTTCTTGGCCTGAATGCTGTGCTCACAGTGAGGTGTGCTGTGGTGTGAGTGAGCACGTATGACTGCTGTGTCCTTCCTGTTTAGGAGTGCCAGTACCCAATTCTGAAGTGGTACCATTCATGTGTTATTAGCAGGGGTGCACATAACTGTTACGCAGATACGCATGTGCGGCAAAAATCAGGAATGCGTAATGCCACTTGTGTTACTACGCGCCTTTGCGTACTTAAAGGGTAACTGTCGCCAAAATGCAACCTAGGCAGTGTTAATTTCATTTTTTCACAGACGAAAACGAGACGATAACTAAGTAAAAACCTGTTTTAAATGACGTTGATATTTTTGTCAACGAATAAAAACTAGACGGAAATATTAGGGAGGGACGATTGGGGAAGTGATCGAATCAGAACTGATTTGCGTTTGTGGAAGATGCGCACATTTGAACTGTAACGTGCTGATCTACGTCACACGAGTTGACACTTGGCATGCGATTGATGCATGTCTCAAATCGTTAAAAAATGTAAACGTCTGGGAGAAAGAGAGCAGACATATGGACATATGGTTTGATCACACTTAACATTGATCAAACAACAAAATAAAAAGAGAAAATTCACTGCTCTATCTTTAATAATGATTAATTATATTTAATATATACAAATAAATATATCTGAACAATCAAATAACACTTCAAATACATTTTTTCCAAAGGTGTTTTCTATCATTTTAGGTGTTTTTTTTATTATAAGTTTGGTTTTAGTTCGTTATTTTATTCTATAAAAACGGGAATGTGACGTCATGATTGACAGCTGTGGCCACGCTACATATGGAGTACCAAACACCATCTCCTGGTACTCACTGAAAAAGTTATGTGCACCCCTGGTTATTAGTGTGAATTTTATCTTGTTTCTTTGATTTGTGTGTTAAATAATGTTGGATATTTTTATTGTTTTCAAATTTTCTATTGCTTTTACTTAACTCAACCGTAAACAAACCTGTGAGGCTTGTTCTAATGTGAAGGGCGTTTCCTGGAAAGCAGCCCCGGGGACGAGTAGTCCGTAATGGTGAAGGTTTTGTAGAATTTATTCAACATTTCAGTACCCCTCCAGCTATAACTGCCACATTAAAGGGTATTCCCACCAAAGAAAAGGGTGTGAGACAACGGCTTGTCATTCCCAAGGTGTGTGATATCACCACGTGTCCAAGACAAATGCATGTTGTAACACTCCAATTGTCCTGTTTTAAAAAGTAACAGTATGGAGGAGAAATAACAAATGTCAACACAAATAATTCAGCAGAACACGCAAGTGTATTATACAAAACAAACAAACCAACCAAAAATAATGAAACGTATACAATTAACAATTTCACAGCGTTACAATAGTGTGTGTGTGTGTGTGATAAATCCGTGTGTGATAAATCCAGCGTGTGGCGCGCTAGGTGCAAAAGTCCAGATCAGTCTCACCGGTGGTATGGAGAATTCGTGAGCAGTATCTGGACAGTTTCTGACGGTTTAAAGTCTTTCAGGAAAGTAATCCAGCTATTCAAGATACAGATGTACTCCTCAAAGGGACGTCAACATACACTCAAAATAGCTAGCCAAAAACAGGTAATCCCCGATCGATCGGCCCCTTTTTATTATGATTGAGATTACAAATCTCTCGAACACCAAAAAGCCGGCTCCTTATATGGTAAAACACCACCGTCTAGTTCCTGTCTGGTGACGTGGTCCCACGTGCTGCGATGTCACGAGAAAGCTCTCGCGATGATGGCGTTTGAGGTCAAACACACTTACAGAAGGGCGAAATACAGCATTCAGGAGAAAACAATTAAACCAAATGACTACACATGCAATATTATTAGTCACTAATATTATATAAAAGCTTCCCCATATGTGGCCAAGCTACAATGCGACACTACACATATGCCAAAACGCCCTTTAGTGTCTTTATTGTGCCACGGCTGGAAGCTCATTGCTTTCATTGAGAAACATTTGGCATAAATATATATTGGGGTACAATTTTGTCACCATGACATGATATTCTGGGGTATGACTATTGTGTAGATGTTTTTGAGCACCTAACCCGACTCTGACCCCTAAACATTTATCAATACGAAACACATTACAGGCAGATAAAAGTACAGTAACAATAATTGATCAATAAAGAACAAATATTTAGATAAATATTCAGACGATTGCTTTAGGCAACAAACCCGAAACTGATCACCGTCTCCACCCACCGTGACGCTCCAATCTTGCACAAATCGCCTCCTGAAGAAGCGTATCGTCACATACATCATTAAAAAGACGTTGGCTCTCGTGGCCGATTGCCACATGCTAATATTCAGATTCATCTTTGAGTTTGGTGAGCCGTGTTCACGGAGCGGAAAGATTATCACTCGGTTCCTCACACAATGTTATCGTATGGCTACAGAGGATCAATATACAAGACACCTTTCCATACAAATAAACACAAGTGTGGACACATTTTAGCCAGCAAAGTTATAAAGGTATTTTAAGAAACTCACTTCAGATCATAAAAATATCAGCGGCCTTCACGTCAGTTATCGGTTGACGTTACAACACTGTTGACTTTAAAGGTTTCTCACTTGAAAGCAACGGGTTGCCGGCCGTGTTGGTTAGCAGATTATTTTGGTGCATTTCTCTTGGATTGCTTTAGGAGGGAGAACTGGTTGCATGATGGTAAATTAAGTTTTTTTCTTTCAAAACATTGATTCTGTGATATTTCTGCATCTCGTTTAAGATGCATCTTATAATTTAAAGAAATTAGTGAAGTGAGCAGGGGCGGTTTCTTCATTAGGGCGATTGGGCGACGCACCACCAAAGTGTGAAAGGGACTTTTTCAATCACATTCGCATTCAACCACAGAGTTACGCTAGCAGTCACTGTTTGTTCTGTCTCTGGATATAGTCCAATCAGCATCCAGTCACGTTCTGTGGAGTACCGCCTCTTTTTGGGCGATTTCACTCTGGCCGATAATCGCCCTGAGTGTTCCCATAGACTTCCATACACCGTTTTTTTTTTTCTAACTGCAGGCACTGCAATGCATTCTCTATGCGTTCCGGGAGGGCTCGCCCTGACGTGCTTTCGTCATCATACGCAAGCTTGTCACTTGTGCAGCGGTTGGCGGAAACTAAAATACCTCTATTAATAATGATGTGACATTCAATAATTTCCTCAGTGCATAACTTACATTCCACGGACATATTCTCCATCTGTAAATGTTAGAAAGTTAAGCAAATATTTCCATTTTGCTGTCAGGAGTGGACGAGCTTCTGCAGGCTAAACTTCCGTGAACGAGCGCCGCTGCGCATGCGCGCCGAACAGACGGAGCGCAATAGAATAGGAGCGCACTAATTCTGACCAAAATATACATTAACACTAAATTATAAATATATTTTGCTAAAATATTTGTCGTTGAATATTTGTTGTTGTTGGTGAACATAAATGTGCTAAAGAATTTCAAACCTACAAGTGTAGTTTTATGATATCAGTTATGTTTTTATTCATTTTCTTAAACCTACAGTTTTAAATCTTGGCTTTAGACTGGACAGTGATTTTAAACTGGACAGCCAAATTAATGCCACAGTCAAATCAAGTTTTTTTCATCTAAGGAAGCTGGCAAAGGTGAAACCTTTTCTTTCCAGGCAGCAGTTAGAAACCGTAATCCATGCCTTTATTTCTGTACGGCTGGATTATTGTAACTCCCTTTATTTTGGACTGAGTCAATCCCTACTCGCACGTCTGCAGCTAGTTCAGAACGCTGCTGCACGGTTTTTGACCGGAACCCGGAAGAGAGAACACATTACTCCCGTCCTGGCTTCACTGCACTGGCTGCCTGTGCATTTTAGAGTCCATTTTAAAATCCTCTTGTTTACTTTTAAAGTTTTAAATGGTCTTGCCCCGTCTTATTTAACTCAGCTACTCAACCGCTACACTCCCTCTCGGTCACTCCGATCGGCTGACCAGTTGCTCCTGGTCGTCCCCGGATCCAAGCGGAAGCTCAGAGGGGACAGGGCCTTCTCTGTTTGTGCTCCTAAATTATGGAATGCCTTACCTTTAACCATTCGTCAGGCGTCCTCAGTACCGATTTTTAAAACTCTTCTTAAAACTCATTTCTACACTTTGGCCTTCAACCCAAACTGAGACTTGATCCTATTTTGTTAGTATTTGTTCTTAATTGTTTTATTTTTGATATAGTTTTATTGGGTCAGATTTTAACCCTAGTGTATTTTTATGATATTGTGACTGTTATTTTCTCTTGGTTGATGATTTGTTGCCTTTATGTACAGCACTTTGTTCAGCTGCTGCTGATGTGAAAGCGCTTTATAAATAAAGTGATGATGATGATGATGATGATTTTAATTTTAGTAAATTTAACAACTACTTTAAAAAGCATTATTTTGTTTTTAGATTGCAATGTTGCAATGTTAGAATGTTATGTGATTTGACTCCTTTTTTAGACTGCAAGGTTACATTCACTATGTTTTATAGTCTTCAATATGAACATTGTTTGTAGGACAATATTGATCAGGATATGATTTTTTTTTTTTTATTATTATTAAATACAGATTTTTTTTTTTATTATTCAAATAGAAAAAAATTTAAATACTGAGATTATACTATACATTTAGCCCAACAATTCAGATTTCTTTAGCAATTGGCTATTGCCCAATACCTTATGGCATGCTTTAAATGCTGAATTTCCATTTTTAGCTAAGCAGTAGGCTAATGATACATTAGTATCACTGTTAAATGGTTATTTAACAATTAACCTACATTCAGTCCTGTATTTCAGTTTGTTTGGAAGTGAGTCTATTAACATTATTTAAAATTCTAACTTTATCAGTAGGTAACTTATCGTCCATGAGAGCTAAGCAGCCGTCAAAGAGAAAATACAATGCAATGATTTTTTTGTTTCCTCCAGTCAGGAGCTTGTAACATACGACTCGTAGAGAGTTTTGAACCTTGTATTAGTCTACATGTCTGTAGATACTGAGCAGAAGTTTGAGATTTGGCATGTTTCTCAGCTTCCATACCTACATGTCCTGTCATGACCAAGTCAACGCCCACTTTGGTGTTTTTGTGCTTTAAAAGGCCGCTCTGCACACCAAGTAAGTCACTGTTCCCAGCAGAACCACAGGAATCTGCTTCAGAAACACTTCACCAGCCTCTCTCTCCTCGAGTCATCATTCAAAATGAGCAAGATCACTGTTTATAGCAAAGAGAGCTTCCAGGGCAAAATAGCTGAATTCACGGATGATGTCATCGACTTAAAGACGTCGACCTTCAAAGGCGACATCGCCTCACTAAAAGTCATTGGCAAACCATGGGTGGCGTACAATGGCAAGAGTTTTGCTGGAAAGCAGCTGGTGTTTGAGCAAGGAGAGTACGCCACCCTTGATGGCCAAATGCCGTTTTCTTCCCTCAGCATGGTCACAGATGACCTGACCAACCCTGAAATCCAGATGTTTGAGGACAAGAACTATAAAGGAAAAACCGCGACCCTATGCAAAGAAGCCAATCTTAAGGACATCAAGACTTTCACAGCCACAGCTTCGTCCCACAAAGTGAAAGGTGGAGTCTGGGTGCTGTACGAGGACATCAATCGAAAGGGTTTAGAGCTTATTGCTTTCCATGGCAAAGATGCTCCCAGTTATGATCCGTCCTCCTTCAGCGATAAGGCCAGCTGTGTGCGTCCCTTGCTGCCGAAGCCATAGACAGCATCATTCAAAGTCCGCTTTCTGCAGCTGAATATGAACCGGATCCCTTCTGGAAAGAGCGAGGCAGGTGGTGGGGAAAGACTGATCTGGACCAGAAACGATGACTGCGACTCCAAGAAGTCTGAAGAGACTTCATGCAATTCGACTCAACCTTATCATTTGATGATATCTGTGTAAAGACATTCTGTACATGTGAATTTGGCAAATGTTATATAACAAGGACGAATTTTATTAGAAAAAGTTTTAAGCTGCTGGTTGTTTGGCTTTTCATCAGTAGCGATCAGTATCAGTAAACATGTGCAATAAAATACAGTTTTGGATCTGTTCCGGATCTACTACAGATCCTGTTGTATTTGAATGTATTTCCCCTGTTTGATGAGAGTGAAATATTGAAAGGGATTTGGGATTTATATTATGCTGAGAAAGAGACAACAAATGCTGTATTAAACTCAGAAAATAAAAGAATCTGAAATATCGTAATACTCCTTGTTTCAATTCTCTTTTTTTTTTACATTTCCATTTTTCATTTAGCAGATGCTTTTATCCAAAGCGACTGAGGAATTCAAGCGAAATAAGTCATCTGAAGAGGCAATAAACAGGAGAAGTGTTATTAATACAGAGTTTCAGCCATCGTTCAAGATAGACTAGGGAGGAATTAAGGAATAGTGAGAATCGCAAAAACTTGAGGGAGAGGTGGGATGTCTGGAATAGACCAGTAAGAACTGACAGTGTTGAAACGAGAGACATTGATAAACTGCTTGTATATTTTCCCAAAAAACAACATGTATACATGAATACATTATATATGTAACCCTCTACATCGGTGTGCTCCGCCAAATGTCTCTGTGTTGTGTTAATGTGACGGATGAATGAGGAGGACACCAAGATCGTGGTTGTGTCACAGCAGTGAAGCTTTTGTTTTTATTAGGCTCTTAATCTGCAAACAGCAACATCTCTACAAACATCACAAAACTGCAACAGCTTTCCACAAGGAAACAGAACTGTGTTAGTTACCAGTCAACATCAAAATAACAATGTATACAAAATTGTAAAACAAAAAGATTATATAGTTGTGGCTGCAGTTAAATTAACCATAAATCAGAGGGTTCTCAAACTTACTAAAATACTGGGAAAATAACTTGAAACGTAGGACAAATAAAGTTAAATGTCAGATGCATCCAAATAACAAACAATAAACCCCCAAAATACCCAGATAAACCTCCAAAACAATACAATATACAGAAAAATATGCCCCACCATATAGAATTTACAAAATACCAAATAATATTACAAATACGAAATCAAACATAATCACACATATACATTAGTAAACATCTAGTAAACAACAAGATTATATTTCTACAAGTAACATGAATGGCCAAAATAATCATATAAATAAAATATAATTTATATATAGAGAGAGAGAACAGTGATAACCCTCCTTACCTTTCCACAAGGAAATTGTGTGTGTGTGTGTGTGTGTGTGTGTGTGTGTGTGTGTGTGTGTGTGCGTGCGTGTGTGCGTGTGTTTTATCAAACTCTGTTTTTTTTTTTTAATCCAGCAGTGGAATTTATCTTTGAACGACACTAATATATGTTTCATAATTTGTATAGGATTTCTATGGACTTCTGTGATTTTAGCGTTTGAACAGGACTTTTATTTTGGTCTGCTGGCGTGACGTCATAAGCCTGCGTCGCGCTCCTACATCTGTTGCGATTCTGCTGAAGAAAGGTTCGTGTTTTAAGCATTTAAAGCGTTTTAAATGCTTAAATCTGTTTTTTTTGTTTTTATAAGCGATGTAAAAAAAATAGAAATTATGTATTATTGAATGTAGCATTGTAATGCTTTATCTATCATTAGAAAAATGAGGGGGTTAGCTGCTCTTTTTAAAGATGTCTATCAATGTAAGCAAATATCAAAAAAAAAAAAAAAAGCAGATGGGAAATAATTAGCATAGCTGATGTTCATAGTATGAATGCATTTGATCTGATTTAACTGTAGTATAAAAGGTATGAGATGCATTATGTGAATGCTTGGCTAAAGAGATGCGTCTTTAATCTAGTTTTAAACTGGGAGAGCGAGACTGAGCCTCGGACAATATCAGGAAGGCTATTCACGAGTTTAGGAGCTATATGTGAAAACGCCCTCCCTCCTTTAGTGGACTTAGATATCCTAGGTACGACCAGAAGCCAAGTCAAGTCAAGAATATTTGTATAGCGCTTTTCACAATACAGATTGTATCAAAGCAGCTTCACAGTATTAAATTAAAATAATAATAAAACGTCCATGTTTGGTGTTTTTGTGCTTTAAAAGGCCGCTCTGCACACCAAGTAAGTCACTGTTCCCAGCAGAACCACAGGAATCTGCTTCAGAAACACTTCACCAGCCTCTCTCTCTCCTCGAGTCATCATTCAAAATGAGCAAGATCACTGTTTATAGCAAAGAGAGCTTCCAGGGCAAAATAGCTGAATTCACGGATGATGTCATCGACTTAAAGACGTCGACCTTCAAAGACGACATCGCCTCACTAAAAGTCATTGGCAAACCATGGGTGGCGTACAATGGCAAGAGTTTTGCTGGAAAGCAGCTGGTGTTTGAGCAAGGAGAGTACGCCACCCTTGATGGCCAAATGCCGTTTTCTTCCCTCAGCATGGTCACAGATGACCTGACCAACCCTGAAATCCAGATGTTTGAGGACAAGAACTATAAAGGAAAAACCGCGACCCTATGCAAAGAAGCCAATCTTAAGGACATCAAGACTTTCACAGCCACAGCTTCGTCCCACAAAGTGAAAGGTGGAGTCTGGGTGCTGTACGAGGACATCAATCGAAAGGGTTTAGAGCTTATTGCTTTCCATGGCAAAGACGTTCCCAGTTATGATCCGTCCTCCTTCAGCGATAAGGCCAGCTGTGTGCGTCCCTTGCTGCCGAAGCCATAGACAGCATCATTCAAAGTCCGCTTTCTGCAGCTGAATATGAACCGGATCCCTTCTGGAAAGAGCGAGGCAGGTGGTGGGGAAAGACTGATCTGGACCAGAAACGATGACTGCGACTCAAAGAAGTCTGAAGAGACTTCATGCAATTAGACTCAACCTTATCATTTGATGATATCTGTGTAAAGACATACTGTACATGTGAATTTGGCAAATGTTATATAACAAGGACGAATTTTATTAGAAAAAGTTTTAAGCTGCTGGTTGTTTGGCTTTTCATCAGTAGCGATCAGTATCAGTAAACATGTGCAATAAAATACAGTTTTGGATCTGTTCCGGATCTACTACAGATCCTGTTGTATTTGAATGTATTTCCCCTGTTTGATGAGAGTGAAATATTGAAAGGGATTTGGGATTTATATTATGCTGAGAAAGAGACAACAAATGCTGTATTAAACTCAGAAAATAAAAGAATCTGAAATATCGTAATACTCCTTGTTTCAATTCTCTTTTTTTTTACATTTCCATTTTTCATTTAGCAGATGCTTTTATCCAAAGCGACTGAGGAATTCAAGCGAAATAAGTCATCTGAAGAGGCAATAAACAGGAGAAGTGTTATTAATACAGAGTTTCAGCCATCGTTCAAGATAGACTAGGGAGGAATTAAGGAATAGTGAGAATCGCAAAAACTTGAGGGAGAGGTGGGATGTCTGGAATAGACCAGTAAGAACTGACAGTGTTGAAACGAGAGACATTGATAAACTGCTTGTATATTTTCCCAAAAAACAACATGTATACATGAATACATTATATATGTAACCCTCTACATCGGTGTGCTCCGCCAAATGTCTCTGTGTTGTGTTAATGTGACGGATGAATGAGGAGGACACCAAGATCGTGGTTGTGTCACAGCAGTGAAGCTTTTGTTTTTATTAGGCTCTTAATCTGCAAACAGCAACATCTCTACAAACATCACAAAACTGCAACAGCTTTCCACAAGGAAACAGAACTGTGTTAGTTACCAGTCAACATCAAAATAACAATGTATACAAAATTGTAAAACAAAAAGATTATATAGTTGTGGCTGCAGTTAAATTAACCATAAATCAGAGGGTTCTCAAACTTACTAAAATACTGGGAAAATAACTTGAAACGTAGGACAAATAAAGTTAAATGTCAGATGCATCCAAATAACAAACAATAAACCCCCAAAATACCCAGATAAACCTCCAAAACAATACAATATACAGAAAAATATGCCCCACCATATAGAATTTACAAAATACCAAATAATATTACAAATACGAAATCAAACATAATCACACATATACATTAGTAAACATCTAGTAAACAACAAGATTATATTTCTACAAGTAACATGAATGGCCAAAATAATCATATAAATAAAATATAATTTATATATATAGAGAGAGAACAGTGATAACCCTCCTTACCTTTCCACAAGGAAATTGTGTGTGTGTGTGTGTGTGTGTGTGTGTGTGTGCGTGCGTGTGTGCGTGTGTTTTATCAAACTCTGTTTTTTTTTTTTAATCCAGCAGTGGAATTTATCTTTGAACGACACTAATATATGTTTCATAATTTGTATAGGATTTCTATGGACTTCTGTGATTTTAGCGTTTGAACAGGACTTTTATTTTGGTCTGCTGGCGTGACGTCATAAGCCTGCGTCGCGCTCCTACATCTGTTGCGATTCTGCTGAAGAAAGGTTCGTGTTTTAAGCATTTAAAGCGTTTTAAATGCTTAAATCTGTTTTTTTGTTTTTATAAGCGATGTAAAAAAAATAGAAATTATGTATTATTGAATGTAGCATTGTAATGCTTTATCTATCATTAGAAAAATGAGGGGGTTAGCTGCTCTTTTTAAAGATGTCTATCAATGTAAGCAAATATCAAAAAAAAAAAAAAAAGCAGATGGGAAATAATTAGCATAGCTGATGTTCATAGTATGAATGCATTTGATCTGATTTAACTGTAGTATAAAAGGTATGAGATGCATTATGTGAATGCTTGGCTAAAGAGATGCGTCTTTAATCTAGTTTTAAACTGGGAGAGCGAGACTGAGCCTCGGACAATATCAGGAAGGCTATTCACGAGTTTAGGAGCTATATGTGAAAACGCCCTCCCTCCTTTAGTGGACTTAGATATCCTAGGTACGACCAGAAGCCAAGTCAAGTCAAGAATATTTGTATAGCGCTTTTCACAATACAGATTGTATCAAAGCAGCTTCACAGTATTAAATTAAAATAATAATAAAACGTCCATGTTTGGTGTTTTTGTGCTTTAAAAGGCCGCTCTGCACACCAAGTAAGTCACTGTTCCCAGCAGAACCACAGGAATCTGCTTCAGAAACACTTCACCAGCCTCTCTCTCCTCGAGTCATCATTCAAAATGAGCAAGATCACTGTTTATAGCAAAGAGAGCTTCCAGGGCAAAATAGCTGAATTCACGGATGATGTCATCGACTTAAAGACGTCGACCTTCAAAGACGACATCGCCTCACTAAAAGTCATTGGCAAACCATGGGTGGCGTACAATGGCAAGAGTTTTGCTGGAAAGCAGCTGGTGTTTGAGCAAGGAGAGTACGCCACCCTTGATGGCCAAATGCCGTTTTCTTCCCTCAGCATGGTCACAGATGACCTGACCAACCCTGAAATCCAGATGTTTGAGGACAAGAACTATAAAGGAAAAACCGCGACCCTATGCAAAGAAGCCAATCTTAAGGACATCAAGACTTTCACAGCCACAGCTTCGTCCCACAAAGTGAAAGGTGGAGTCTGGGTGCTGTACGAGGACATCAATCGAAAGGGTTTAGAGCTTATTGCTTTCCATGGCAAAGACGTTCCCAGTTATGATCCGTCCTCCTTCAGCGATAAGGCCAGCTGTGTGCGTCCCTTGCTGCCGAAGCCATAGACAGCATCATTCAAAGTCCGCTTTCTGCAGCTGAATATGAACCGGATCCCTTCTGGAAAGAGCGAGGCAGGTGGTGGGGAAAGACTGGTCTGGACCAGAAACGATGACTGCGACTCCAAGAAGTCTGAAGAGACTTCATGCAATTCGACTCAACCTTATCATTTGATGATATCTGTGTAAAGACATTCTGTACATGTGAATTTGGCAAATGTTATATAACAAGGACGAATTTTATTAGAAAAAGTTTTACAGTTTTTTTCGATTGCTAAACGACAGTGAGCACAACTGGAGTTACATGTGCAAAACTCTAACTACAGTCTGCACAGCAGCAGTTCATGTGGACCAAACTCTAGTTCGTTTTTCATTGCTTGAACACAGTTTTCAAAACTCTACACACTTATCCCATGACTTTAACGACAACCTGCACAACACTGTGGATTTACAGCACTTTGTTCAAATGCTAACACACTGCTGTCAAAACTGTGAACCACACATTCAAAACAGAATAGATTTCAGTCTTGTGCCTTTCAAACACTGCTGATGGCAACTTCAGCTGAAACAGGTGAGATTTACATCCTTACAGTAAATGAGAACATTACAGGAATATATTTTGTATTGCAATTATAGAATATTTACACAGATATATATTACAGTAAGTTTGACTGTAAAATATATTTTTACTGTATTATATACTGTAATATACAACAGAACCCAAAGGCTGGCCCCAACAGGAGGAAGAGGAAAAAATATTTTCAGATGCGCAGGAAAATGCTATTGTCGCAGATTTATGGTTTTGTACCTGCCTGCATATTCACCCTTCCTCAACCCAATAGAGGAGTTTTTCTCTGCCTGGAGGTGGAAAGTGTTTGGTCACCACCCACATGACCAAATGTCTCTTTTGGAAGCCATGCGTGCCGGATGTGAGGACACGAGTCCATAGGACTGCAGGGATGGATAAGGCACTCCAGAAGGTTCTTCCGCAGGTGCATGGCAAGAGAGAACATTAGATGTGATGTTGATGAAAACCTGTGGCCTGATGCTAGAGAGAGGCAGGATTAGCCCCTCAATTATTTGTTTGAATTACATGTACTTTTAGTTTCTACCTTTTTTTTCCTCATTACTGTAATTCCGTAAATTACTACAGACTATTGAAGCAAACTGCTAATTTCCATTTACCTTAAAGAATTGTTATGTTCTAAAAATTTAAATAAATCTGAAAGAATGTCACTCTTTTCTTTGAAGAAAATATTACTTTGTATGAAGTCACTGAAATTGTTCAAACTGTAAAGATGAAAAGTTAGTATTTTCTGTATTGGTGTTTGATGCTAGTGTTTTTACTCTCAGTGTGTTCTGAGTGACAGTGTGTGTTATCTCAGTGAGGGTTGTGCACAGTGTTTGGCTGCACTGAGCCGGTTTTGAGCCATGTGTTAAGAGTTGTGTTGCTTGGAGTGAGTTTTGCAGGTGATGTGAACTGTTTAGCTCAGGTGACTGTTGGTAGTGCAGACTGTAGTTAGAGTTTTGCACATGTAGCTCCAGTTGTGCTCACTGTCGTTTAGCAATCGAAAAAAACTGTAAGCTGCTGGTTGTTTGGCTTTTCATCAGTAGCGATCAGTATCAGTAAACATGTGCAATATTATTATTCATTGATTAATTAAATTGAATATCCCCAACTGAGCAAGCCAAAGGCAACAGTGGCAAGGAAACGAAAAACTCCATCAGGTGACCTAAAACTCCATCAGGTGACCTAATGGAGAAAAAAAAAACCTTGGGAGAACCCAGGCTCAGTCGGGGGCCAGTTCTCCTCTGGCGGTTATGAACTAGAGGCCGGATTTAACTGTAAGATTAAAACATTTATATGAATGCCTGGCTGAAGAGATGCGTCTTTAACCCTCTGGGGTCTAAGGTGTTTTTGGGGTCCTTGAGATGTTTTGACATGCCCTGATATTTGTATTTTTTTCAGTTGCTTATAAACATATTAATGGCAAAGGTGTAATTACACTCTATTTAGCATGAACATGACTATCATAATATGTGAGCAACATGTATGTACGTTTGCATTTTTGAGAGAATATTATTTATGCGTGGTTATTCAAAAAACTCAAACTTAAATTGTCTGATATAAGACCACAAACGACCAACTTCACATATTCCCACAATACTTTTGACTAATGGATGTTGTCGGCTAGAGTATTTACTTCAAAATGATCTGAAAATCATCCGGGCTAATCGTTCACATTAAACAATAGATTGATTTAAATTTTGTAAGACACTTTTTGTTTGGAAAGGCAATATGCAGGTGGGCGTGAATGATCCAACAAGGTCATGAATAATGTCCTCATTCACACCTAGATAAGACAACGAGCTGCTAATGCTGCATACTAATGAGCATTTCATTCAGGTGTCACTGAGCCACAAGAAAGAGGATGCAAAGACAACACACACACACATATACACACACACACACACACACACACACACACACACACGTGTATATATATATATATAGGCCTACAGAATTGGTTCAGAGTTGGAAACATCTTGAAAAAAAAGTGTATTTTTCCACAAACTGTGTATGCTTGCAAATTTTATAATATCCAAGGTAAACATTTCTAGTAATTGTGCAGTTGATTCTCACTCGTATTTTCAGAAAGTTTTGGAATATGTAGGCTATCCTCTCCCCAAATTTGTCACTAATAAAACACAAAAATTATTTAAAGAGAAGGCTTATATTGACCTTTTTAAGATTTTGTTTGCACCTTGTAAATTAGGTTTTGATGTGGCAGTACAAACTTTATAATCTATCCAAAACGAAATGTTGTCTTTCATATTTCGTCTGTAACATATCGCCTTTAAAATATAGCCTATATTAGGGCATAAATGTTAATTTGCAGTTTAATATGTTGCTTATACAAAGACATTTTATTTCAACGTAGGCTTTTCAGTAGATTTTTACTCATCTCAGTAGGCAATATAGATAGTTTCATTCACACAGTAGCCGCGTTTCCATTACAGATTTGCGCAAATGTTTTGCGCTATTGTCTAAATATCGATAAAAAACTATTGCGAAATGACGGCGTTTCCATTAACCGATGTTATGCAACTAAAACGTCCCTTTTTCTCTCGCGATAAGTCATTCCAAAAATCACGGCAACGGACGTTGGTTTATATAATCTCACAGCCACCGCATTAGACATTATTATTATTAATGGAAGGAGATTGTAGCCTACGTGTTATCCAAGCATGGCAGGGAAAGACCCTTATAATGCGAACGATATATAAGGAGTTTCTGGGTGTTTCGCCCTCATTTCTGCTCTGAGGTTTTGATTGTGGCATTTCTTTGAGGTTTAGAATCCAGTATTCCTATAGACTAATTATTGTTTCTTTTATGAATTTAATAAAGAACTCTGTCTCATATTCCAAACGATCCATGTAGGCTGCTTTTGTGTCCATTCGTTTTTCCTTTTTAAACCCGTAATTGAAAAACGAAAAATGAACGGTTGTCTTTTTAAAACGCAAAGTTGAACACCAAAATTTTAATTTGAACTGGCTACACACACTGCTGCGCAAAAAAGTAAATATCGACGAATTGTCAGATTTTTGTTTAATGACTTTCCCCCCCTTTATTAAACATGTAAAATATTCACTAATTAATATGGAAAACATGTTGATTTTACTGGTTTTCTGAAGCCAAATTAGAACCTGGAATTGACATTTCCCCGCAGTGATGAATGAGAAGAGCCATTAATATTATTAAACTATTGTTTTCTAACTCGGCTAAAAACATCTCCATCTCCGCTGTTAAGCAGATGCGCTTTTAGAGAGAAATGCACATTTCATACGTAGCCTATTACTTGATCAGAACAAAATGTATTAGCTTTCGATTCTAATTTGTTCGTTTTAAAGTGGACATTTCAAGCTTTAGCCTATAGGCTATATTTTGTTTCTGTTCTCGCGCTCCAGTTCACGGAGATCATGAAAACGCACCTGATTGTTTTATGTTATTTTACAAAAGCACAACGTTTTCTTGTTATCGTTTACACAAATAAAAGTAGTTACAAATAATGTATTATTATTTTATGTATGACCAGAAATTATAGAGTATATTAAGTTGTTTCACTCTTAATAGTAGTAAAATGCAAGTGTTCGCGCGCGCGCGCGCCTCCGTGCCATGTAGTGCGCGCTCCACACAAACCCTGGATATGCGTCAAAATCTTGTGTTTATTTGTGATAATCTCAGCCCTGTATTATTATTGTCTAACCGGTATTATGAATGACATTTGACGAATTGCTTTGTTCCTTTTTTGGATAAAAGCGTCTTCTAAATATGTAGCCTAGTAAATGTTATAATAATGATGATAATTATTATTATTTGCGTACACGGACCCCAAACACACCACGTCTTCTACGTCAGGTGACCGTAAATGCGCAAAAACTGTTTCCATTGCAGTTTTGCGAAATATTTATTTTTCGAATTGCCTGAAAAACCTCCTCATGCGAGCGTAAAAACTTTTTTGCGATAAACGAGAGTTTTTGCGAAATTGACGTGTTTCCATTGAGCGTATTTTCAATTCGCAATTTCAATTTGCGCAATTTGAAGGGTAATGGAAACGCGGCTACAGACGCGCGAGCTGTAGGCTAGTAAACAACAACAACATGCATATGTGCCGTTCATTCATTTAAACACAGAAACACGATTCAAATTTAAACAGTCTTTTGCGGTTTACAGACACCATTTCATATCGCGATTAGAACAAAGCACTTACTGATGATCTGCAGCTGGATCCGTTGTTCGGCTACTCCATCACGTTTGAGGTAAAATTTCCAGGATTATTACGATATTATTATTCCTCACAGCGAGTGTGTTATCCAGCTGTTGTGGGCGTTGACTGGTTTGCATGTGTTGCCTCAGATCTGCGTTTGAATAGCAGCGCGCTCTCGATGGGCGTGTCACATTAGCAGAGTAATGAGATGCCAGAACGATAATGAGACCGGCTGATCTCTCGCTCTTTTTATATAGATTACATAAACAGAGAATATTTATTTTAGTTTTGAATTAGATAATTTAAAATTACACACTTAAATGATTATAGAGATATATAGCTCATGTCTGAGTGAATAGTATTCGCTGAGTTGTGTATATGTTTACAGACGTGCTTCAGAAAAAAAGTTCTCGGAGACGGAGAGGCAGAAAGCACTCCCTGTTTACTTTCTTTATTTTACAAAAGCACAATGTTTTATTTCGATTGTAAGTGGACACATAAAAAAGTAGACATTTAACAGCTTATTTTTTCATATTTCTTAAGTCTGTATGACCAAAACCGACGGAGTATTTTAGGTCTATTTTGCTGCTATGTAAAACGAAAAACGAGCGAGTCTGAGCAACGAACAGTATCAGGAAGGCTATTCCAGAGTTTTGGAGCTAAATGTGAAAATGCTCTCCCTCCTTTGGTGGACTTAGATATCCTAGGTAAAACCAAAAGCCTCGAATTTAACGATCTTAAAGAGCGCGAGGGATTATAGGGCGATAGAAGATCCGTTAAATAGACTGGAGCTATGCCGTTTAGGGCTTTATAAGTCGGTAACAATACCTTATAATTAATACGGAACTTTATAGGTAACCAATGTAGTGATGATAAGATCGGTGTTATATGATCATATTTTCTTGATCTAGTAAGAACTCTAGCGGCTGCATTTTGGACTAACTGTAGCTTGTTTATTGAGGATGCAGGACAACCAGCTAATAGAGCATTACAGTAATCTAGTCTCAAGGTCATGAATGCATGAACTAACTTTTCTGCATCCGAAACTGATAGCATATTACGTAGCTTAGCAATGTTTCTAAGGTGGAAAAAGGCAGTTTTTGTAACATATGAAATATGATTTTTAAAAGACAGGTTGCAGTCTAGTATGACACCCAGGTCTTTTACTGTAGAGGATAAAGTAGCAGGACATCCTACTATGTTAAAGTTGTATTGTGAGAGGTTTTGTGGGCGTTTTTTTTAACCGATAAGTAGGGATGCACGATGATATCGGCACAACTTCGGTATCGGCCGATAAAAGCTTAAAATGACCATCATCGGCATCGGCCGATATGAATATTTCTGCCGATGAGCCTTGCCGATAGGGTGGCGTGTTTCCTATGCGCACGTGACGACCGTGAACGTAGCATGAGTGCCAGCAAATTAAACTTCCAACATGTGGAGGCATTTCGAGCATGGGCGTCAGTTTAGTTTGAAATGTGCTGGGGACAGAGACGCATTCGGAAGTGCATTTTCAGAAGTGCTGGGTAATGACGCAATATTTTTTTCTCTCTTTCGCGCAGGTCATGTTTTGAAAGACGATGTCCTGTAGCTTAGCTACTAATGTAAGCTCCCCAAGCTACTATTCTCTCCACAGAACATAAAATATTCATTTTATTTTATTTTATTTTTCGTGTTTGCATTTATGAAGAAAAAACAATGTTACGGACGTGCTAGTTCTCTGTTATGGATGTGACCGCTCCGAAATCGTCTCTAAAAGACTGCAAAAACTTCCTCCGAGACCTCAGTCAGAAAGCAAAGCCTTTCTTTAAAGTGAATTTCGTTTTTTATTAATTGTATCTTAATTTTTTTTTTTTCAACAATATGTTTGTCTTTTTTTTTTTTTGAATGACATACAACAAAACCCCTTCTCAGACACAAAATACAATGTTACCATATATAAAATGTAATATCCGTAATGTCTTTTGACACAAGTTAACAGAGACCAACCATCTCCTAAAGAGCAGGTCGCGGACTTTAAACATTATTCATGACCGTCGTCCTCCTCTTGATCTTCTGTTAAGTCTGTGCCTTCTGCAAAAAGCATGAAAGGTCTCCAAATACTATCAAACAAGTCCTTTTTTCCTTTTAGCAAGTAAGTGATGCGTTCCAGTGGAAGTGTAGCCAACATCTACTTAACCCATTGTCCAATACTTGGTCCTCATATGTTTTTCCAGTGCAGTGCAATCAACATTTTAGCTTGTAATAAACATATATCAACGAACATCTTCTCGCCTTTTGTATATCCTGTGTGCTTGGGATATAAGCCTAAAATGATAAAAGAAGGTTCCAGAGGAAGGTCTTTAGAAATAATATCCTTCACAGATTGCTTTATTGCTCCCCAAAATGTCATAATTTCTCTGCATTCCCAAATACAATGAAACAATGTTCCCTTTTCCTCTCCACACTTTGTACATATGTCTGGGATATTTGGATTGTATTGGTTTAATTTGGCAGGAGTAACAGAAACACGCATTAGCCACTTGTATTGTAATAATCTCAACCTAGAATTCATAGTTTGCTTATGTGCTTTACTACAAGCCAATTCCACTCGTCTAGTGATACATTTATTGCAGATCTTTCTTCCAGGCTTCTATTTTTAAGGTTGAGTTATCTGGGGGAGTGTGATAACAGTAGTTTATAAAGTTGTGAGATCGCTCCCTTTTTAAAGCTATTTTCACTTATCATTTCTTCTAACTTAGATTTGGGTGGTTTCAATAAATTGCTTTGTTTTGTTCCTATATAACTTCTAAGTTGGAGATACTTGAAAAAATATTTCCTTTGAATGTTGAATTTATGTCTAAGCATGTCGAATGACATCATGTTGTCTGAGTCTGTTGGATATAGATCTTGAATTTTCTCCAATCCATTTAAGGCCCATTGCTTAAACACTGCATCGGCTCTCCCCGGGGAGAATTTCTGGTTTCCCCAAATTGGGGTTAGCCGTGATAAAATAACTGGTTCTTTAATATATCTTTTAACATTATACCACACCTTAACCATATTTTTAACTATTGGATTTGTAGTTTTCTTCATCAAATTAGCTACTGTATCAGAAAAAAGGGTACAAAGGCAACGGAGGGCTCGAAATGTTACTTTCCATTTCTGTCCATTGGGGGGGCGTCTTTTTTGCTAAAATAGTACCCTATAGATCTAAGCTGAGCTGCCCGAGTAGTACCATACAACGTGTTGGGCACAACAAGCCTCCTTCATGGTAGGGCAAATGAAGTAATGACAGTCTTATTCTAGCACGTTTGTTTGACCATAAAAAATCAAGGAGCAGTTTCTTAAAATGTTTTAAACCAGTCAGCAGGGGTGGCAAGGGAATATTCTGAAAAACATACAACAATTTTGGAAGTATATTCATTTTGTAAATATTAATTCGACAAATAAGAGACATGGGAAGAAGAGTCCATCTGTTGACACAGTCTCTAATTTCGTTAGTAAACAATTCATAATTATGCTGAACGATTGAATCTAAATTTGGAAGAATATGTATTCCTAAGCAAGTAAATTTAGAAACTGATTTGAATTGTGAAACCACTATAGGTGGATTTTCTCTCTCTCTTTTATCTAGCAACAAGATAGATGATTTTAATCTGTTAATTACATATCCTGAAATATGACCAAACTCCTCAATTAGTTTTAACAAAGCAGGAATAGATGAATTTAGTTGTGAAAGGAATACAATTATATCATCTGCATATAACGACAGTCTGTGTTCTACCTGACCAATTGTAATTCCGGTTATGTGTAAGTGTGACCGTACTGCTAAAGCCAAGGGCTCAATTGCTAAAGTGAAGAGCAACGGAGATAACGGACACCCCTGCCGACATCCCCGTTTAAGTAAAATTGGTTCTAATCCTTGAATGATATTGAGAACCCTCCTTACATTGTGCAGGCCTTGCCGTCCCAAAACAAAGCCGTTTTGATCCCTGTGGATGATCAATGGAAGAGTTTCCTGTAAACGAGTTGCTAGTAATTTGCTGATTATCTTAAAGGAACACTCCGACTTTTTGGGACTTTAGCTTATTCACCTTATCCCCCAGAGTTAGATAAGTCCATACATACCTTTTTCATCTCCGTGCGTGCTATAAGTCTGTTTGGACGCACCCACCGCTAGCCTAGCTTAGCACAAAGACTGGATGTGAATGGTTGCAGCTAGCATACTAATCCAAATAAGTGACAAAATAAAACAAACATTTTCCTATTTACATGTCGTGATTTGTATAGTCACAGAGTGTACAAAAAACAAAGTCACATGAGACACAGACATATTTTAACCGTATAAATACTGGGAACTATATTATCTGAAGGCGAAGCACTGCTACTTGGGCGGAGTGATAACCGCAGCACCTGAGAAACAGCACTTGTTTCTTCTGTCAACAAAACCAACGTGACTATACGTGAGTGACTCTAGCTCCGCTCAAGTGTTACTGGGACGACAGAGCGCGTTCGAGGCAACAATACTAACATTACAGGGGATACATGGAGCCCGTAAACAACTGCAATAGTAGTTACCACCCTATTCATATAATAGTGTCACTAACGTTACATTAGATCTAAGTTAGCTAATGGCACTGTTACAGTAACGTTAGGCTAAACATTTAAAAAATATAACGGAACACTTACCGCAGCCGCTCCACTTTGTCCTGTATGTGATATCGATGGGATGGCTGTATCCTTCAGCACACGTTTCATGGTCCTTGTGGCAAATTCCATTTTTTGAAAATAGTCGTCCTCAGTGAAATGTACCGAGCAAACATAATGTCCCTTGATAATCTCATTAGGTGTGTTTTGATCAATATCCAGAGCAAGTAGCCATTTCTTCATCCGGTCAGCGTTTTTAGTTGGAATTCTATGAAACATCATGGTATTACCTGGTCTCCCCTGTTTATTGTCACAGCTCTTTACAATACAGCGAAAATCCATGATTGTAAACTATGCTTTTACTATTTATAAATTGCTGACTCTGTTACCCAAACTCTGAACGAACTCTCTGCTCCTCACCGGCGCGTCTCAGGTGCTGCGGTTATCACTCCGCCCAAGTAGCAGTGCTTCGCCTTCAGAGAATATAGTTCTCAGTATTTATACGGTTAAAATATGTCTGTGTCTCATGTGACTTTGTTTTTTGTACACTCTGTGACTATACAAATCACAACATGTAAATAGGAAAATGTTTGTTTTATTTTGTCACTTATTTGGATTAGTATGCTAGCTGCAACCATTCACATCCAGTCTTTGTGCTAAGCTAGGCTAGCGGTGGGTGCGTCAAACAGACATGTGGCGCTTTTCCACTGCATGGTACGGCTCGGTTCGGTACGGTACGGTTCAACACAGCGCGGAGCGGTTCGGCTCGCTTTGCTTTTCCACTGCGTGGTACGACTCAACTCGGTACGGCACGGTTCGGTTCGCGTTAGCTCGGTTGCTTTTCCACTGCAATACCGCTTCAAAGGTGGGGTGGGACTGATCGTTAAGTTGTATGTCCGGTGGGAGCCGTGTGCGGCTAAGAGCTGTGCTACTTCCGCTCCTCGGCAACCAACGAGAGGAACGTCTGCACCTCGTCCACTGACCACGATTCAGCCATTTCTTGTTTGATTTTTTTTGTAACTTTTTTTGTCAAGTAAAAACTCTAAAAACAGGTGCTACCGCGTTTGCTGTTGTCTGGCTATTTAAATATAGCGGGTTTAGTGTCTCGTGTAGCAAATATACAATGACGCTGAAGTGACGATTTTGTCTGACCAATCAGTGATCTGCAGTGTTTTCACGTCACGTTTAGTATCGGTACGGTACGCTTGGAACCTCAACAGAGGTGGGTACCATTTAAAGCGAGCCGAAAGCGAGCCGTGCCGTACCGTACCATGCAGTGGAAATGCGCCATAAGTGAGCCGTACCGAACCGAGCTGTACCGTACCATGCAGTGGAAAAGCGCCAAAGCGTGCCGTGCCGTACCGACCGTACCGTACCATGCAGTGGAAAAGCGCCATTATAGCACGCACGGAGATGAAAAAGGTATGTATGGACTTATCTAACTCTGGGGGATAAGGTGAATAGGCTAAAGTCCCAAAAAGTCGGAGTGTTCCTTTAAGATCTGAGTTAAGCAGACTTATTGGCCTCATATTCTCACATTTATCCCTAGATTTCCCAGGCTTAGGTAATAAGATAATTAATGCATTGACCATTGAGTTAGGGAGGTCCCCATCTATAAAAGCTTAATGTAACATTTCCAATATTGGCTTTACCAACTTTCCCTTAAACTTTTTGTAAAAGTCGATTGGAAACCCATCAGGTCCAGCTTTTTTACCTGTACTCATATTATCAATTATTTTTACTATTTCATCTTCACTAATCTTCACTAATGTCCCGGTCTAATTGTTGGCTAAGGTCTTCTGCAATAGTTGGTATGTTTAATTTGTCTAAGAATATTTTTTGTATGTTTAGGTATGGCCCTGAGAATCATAAAGTTTTTCATAATAATTTCTAAATTCTTTATTTATCTCTAATGGATCCACAATTGTTTCTCCTTTTGTATTTATTATTGTAGTTATATATTTTTTGCGCTTCCAATTGTTTAATTTGCCATGCTAAAATCTTACCGGGCTTTTCCCCCTGTTCATAAAAAGACTGATTTAACCTTAGTATGTTGGAGTCTGCCCTATCCGCTGTAGCTTTATTATACTGTGCTTTTAACAGCAACAGCTCTTTTTCTACTTGTGAATTCTTATCTCTAAACAACTGCTTCTCCAAATTCTTTATTTTTTCTTCTAATTGTTGTCTTTTCTAACGCAGTTCTTTAGATTTTGAAGAAGTATAAGAAATTATATAACCCTTATACAGGCCTTAAAGGCATCCCATTTGACACGAGCAGTGGTTTGTGTTGTGTTTATACTGAAATATTCATCAATTTTATTCCCAACATATCCTACAAAAGATTCATCCTTGAGCCATTTTTGATGCAAGCACCATCTAGGAGGGTCTATCAATAAATCTTTATGGGTATATTTTATGTTACATGAAGCATGGTCTGATATTGTAATACTATCATAGGAACATTCTCCCCATATTAGGCAACAAGTCTGCCGAAATCAGAAAATAATCTAAGCGAGAATATGTATTAAATGTTTTTGAGTGACAAGAGTATGTAATATCGATTGGATTATAATGTCGCCAAATATCTACCATCTGTAACTCCTTCATAAAGTTCTGGATGATTTCTCTGCTTTTATGATGAGTCAGGTCAATTCCAGTGGATCGGTCTAAAATTGGATTTAAAACGCAGTTCCAATCTCCACCGATAATATTTTTTCCTGAGAGAGAAGAAATGCTTAGAAATAAATTTAAGAAGAATCGATCATCATCTATATTAGGTCCATATACATTCACTAAGTTGAAATTTTCATGTAAAATAGATCCTTGAATAATCAAGTATCTTCCAAATTTATCTTTTATAACATTTGTGACATGAAATGGTACCGATTTATGAATTAGTGTAACTACACCTCGAGCTCTAGATGTAAATGAGGATGCATACAGCGATCCCTGCCACCTCCTCCTTATTCTGATATTTTCCTCCTCAAGAGTGTGGGTCTCCTGCAGGAAAACTATTTTAGAGCCTAGATCTTTTATTTTATTCATAACCTGCTTTATCTTTTTAGGTCTACTTAGGCCCCTGCAATTCCAGGAAGTATATTTAATTTCAAATTTTTGTGTCATTTAAGCAAACATACAGATGCATTATTTTTACACAATGTAAATGTGTCTGAGAGTTAACACCCACTAAAACCCTACTACAAGAACTAAAAGCTGCGAACAACACAAACATCACAAAAACAACCCCCCCCCCCCCCCCCCCCCTTCCCAGCTAACTGGGTAAACCCCTGAAATACTCTACTTCCGACCGCTAACACCGTCAGATTTCTGAGATCTGAACTGTTGTCAGTATAGAAACATCTCAACGTTCACCTGCAACTATATTCAAATAATATATCCTTTTTTTTAATTTTTTTTTTATACCATTTCTGTGCCCATGGTTTGCGGTGGTGTCCATGGCTGACGTGGAGTCACATATTTCCTACCTTACTGAAACTCAGCGGGGAGACGTACTTACCTTGTTCAACTCATTTCCCATGCTTTTTAGTGACGTACCCTCCCGTACAAATGTGATACAGCATGATGTTGATGTTGGCTCTGCCGTCCCAATCAAGCAGCATGCTTACCGGTGTCCTGTTGGAAAAAGAGAGTTGATGAAGAAGGAGGCTATTTACCTGTTAGAAAATGGGTTAGCAAAACCTAGCAGTAGCTCATGGAGTTCCCCATGTTTGATGACACCAAAGTCAGATGGTACACCTCGGTTCTGTACAGATTTCAGAAAGGTTAATGCAGTCACGGTCCCAGATTCGTTTCCATTACCCCGTATGGAAGACTGCATAGATAGCATTGGTTCTGCTGTCTTTATTACCAAACTGGATCTTCTTAAGGGATACTGGCAGGTCCCGTTGACTGATAAAGCATCTGACATATCAGCATTTGTGACTCCAGATCATTTTCTCCAGTATACAGTGATGGCTTTTGGGATGAGGAATGCCCCAGCCACATTCCAACGACTCATGAACATAGTGTTGGGAGATGTACCCCAGTGTAATGTGTATTTGGACGACGTAGTGGTCTATTCAAATGATTGGGAAAGTCATTTGGCTAGTCTGGAAATTGTGTTTGAACGGCTTGCTAATGCAGCATTGACCCTTAACCTAGCCAAATGTGACTTTGCTAGGGCTACTGTCACCTATCTAGGAAAGCAGGTAGGACAGGGGCAGGTTAGGCCAGTGGAAGCCAAAGTGGCTGCAGTACTGGCTTATCCTGTCCCTATAACCAGACGAGAGCTACGGCGTTTCTTATGTATGACAGGATACTACAGATGTTTTTGTAAAAACTTCTCAGTGGTAGTGGCTCCCCTTACTAAGCTCTGTAGCCCAACTGTACCGTTTGTATGGACAAGTGAATGTGATTATGCCTTTGCCGCTGCTAAGTCCCTGTTGTGCAGTGCTCCTGTACTGGCTGCGCCTAATTTTGCTCTTCCCTTCCAGTTAGAAGTGGATGCTAGTGGTACTGGAGCTGGAACCGTCTTGTTACAGGTTGGAGAAGACGGTGTTCATCATCCTGTTTCATATTTTTCAACAAAGTTCAAGCGTCACCAACTGAACTACTCCACCATTGAGAAAGAGACGCTGGCCATGTTACTCGCATTACAGCACTTTGAGGTATATGTGTGTTCCAGCCCATCTCCTGTGACGGTGTACACTGATCACAATCCTCTAGTTTTCCTGAATCAGATGTACAACCACAACCAGCGTCTGATGCGTTGGGCGCTGATGGTCCAGGGATTTCGGCTTAACCCTCTGGGGTCGGCAATCACGCCGGCGTGATCTGCTCGCTTTTTTTCTTATCAGTGCAAAAGAGATTCAAAATACTCAGTTGGTTTTGATCTTACATTTAAGTGTTTTACATCATTCGATCCAGTTAAGTTTCTATTATTTTGTGTATAATCACAATAAAAACAAAGTGTTGTGTCTTTCGCCAAATAAAGAAAAATAAACATGATGCGAGTTCTGCCTTCTCTCTGTCAGGGAAGTCCATTCTGAAACGCGTCCGAAAATGAACTAACTCAGCGAATACTTGTCACTCAGGAACGAGAAATATGTCTTTATGAAGCTAGAATTCTCTTCTTTTAAATGAAGTAATTTATATTAAAAAACACATATTCTTAGTTTATGTAATCCGTTTGAAACCAAGGAGAGGCGCAGTTTTTAGTTCTCCCTTCATTATTTTTAATGAGCTGAGGCCGCCACGCCCCCCGGCGCTATTCATATGGTAATAGTTGAGGTGATCTATGCGCCTCGCACACGCCCTCCGATCAATGCCATGAAAACACGCAGTTTCTCGTCAGATTTACGGATAGTTCATCGCGTTTTGAGGATGGCACGCTTCTCCGGTAAAGTCTCTCTTCAGATGATTAAATATGATTTCGTGCAAATATATTTCAGCCTCCGGTAAAATGTGATAGCCTACTGGCTAAATACTAGACATTATATTTTTATATATAAATGTTCGGTTTTGATTAGCCTATGACACTTATCTTGCTAAAATATTGCCACAGATGATTGTGAATACAGGTGTAAATGTTTGAAATGCTCTAAATGCGTGCGGTCTATATGGCCATCAACAGCTCGCGGTGACGCGATCTATGGCCTATAAATAGATATTTCTCCGTCCTATGGCCCATTAACAGATATATAGACTACATGCATTGTGCGTCCATACCCATTAATCGCCCATCTTTGGATAATGTATGCTAACAGTTGTTTTAATTTTTTAAGGAATGTGTCTGCATCACGCTCTCCTGCTCCAGCACCGCAGAGAGGCGCACAGGTGTCGTTCAGGTCTCAATCGAGAATGATAGTAAGTGCACAGACGTAATATTTTACTGATGAAATTTAATTGTGTTTACATCGTCATAATATACAAGTAGAGCCTACCTATTCTTGTGTGAAATTACAAAAACTGTTGTCTTTTTTTTAATCCATGGCCATCAGTGATTGATAATGATAATAATACAGTTTCTTTGATTGTGTTATCAACAGATGTGACAATGAACATGTCCAAGCACCTGTCCCGAAGAGAGCCATGGCAAACAAGCAACAGGTCCAAGTCCACCCTGTCATGGAAAACCGAGACTGATGTGGACATGGTTGCACAGACTGCGCGATTCCTGCCCGCACGGGAAACTGGACCGCAACTGAGCTCTGTTGACTCACATTCGCCCATGAGTCTGTTTGTAACAGTATACACTACCTTTCTCTTACGTAGAGTTCTCTCCTACTGCGTCGATTAGCGACGCTACGGGAAAGATATTTCTTTGTCGAGATTGAAGCCTAAAAATTAATCCTTAATTTTGTAATATGTAAAACGCTTTTCTGTAGCATACAACCCTAGGCGGAGCAATATCGCTCGCCCATTGGCTGCTCCGCCAGAAAAGCACAGCCTATGCGAGGCCAGTGACGCTGACCAATGAGGGTGCTTCGCGCCCTTCTGCGTCATCTCCCGCCGAAACAGGCGTGGCCTAGGTCTATAAATACCAAGCATAGCTGCTTCCACTCCGATTTTCTTTACTTCACGAAGCTACACGCATCGTAGGACCGGATTCGAGCCACCACAGCCGTCTGATACAGCACCTCAGCAGGACGAGCCCTTACCTGAAGCCGCTGGTCATCGCCGCCTTCAGCCGCCGTTCCCTGCTGCGCTTCTCCGGCGTGGATATATCCTTTTATCACTTTGTGTGTGTGTGTTCGCCTACTGCGTCACACACTTTTTCTCACAAAGAGCAGCGAGCGTCTTTTTAAAGATGTCTCGTGTTTCCTGCGGCTCCTGCCGAGCTGCGCTCATCGACGGGGACCACCACGAGCTGTGTGTTTCCTGCTTGGGCGAGGATCATGCAGCTGTCGCTCTCGGTGATGGCGGCTGCCATCATTGCGAAATGATGCCCATCGCGACTCTGCGGACTCGCCTGGCATCTTTCACCGAAGCTGCTAACCCACCCCCTGTAGCGCCGCGCCGTAAAAAGCGCCGCGCTCAGCGGGTTCCGGAACCCCCCGCCACGAGGAGCTCGCCGCCGCCGCTAGCTCCTCTCTCCGCTTCGCTGGAGTCGCTCTTCGACGAACAAAAGCCGCAGCCTGCCGCTTTGTCTGTCATGGACGACGACCAGCTAGCCGCATCTGAGGGGGATGACGACTGCTGTTCGCGTCTCGCTTCGGAGAGCGAGGGATGGGCGAGCTCCGAGGATCTCCCCTCCCCCGCCGCTCATGAGCGTCGACGGAGAAAGACCAGCATCGATGCGCTTACCGGGGTGGATGGCTGTTTTTCTGCAGAGGAACGTACGTTACCGTCCTCACGACCCGCGCCCTTTTCTTCCTGAATTCACGAAGAAATCGCGGAGTCCCGGAAAGCCCCGTCTTCAGCCAGGATGCGCACATCTGCTTCGAGGGAAGCTACAGTGTTAAAATCCCGCCGCGGCCGGATTTCACTAAAATGTCTCGCTCGCACAGTCCCCAACATACGCGACCGTGCCAGTGTATTTTGCAGTCACCAAATCGGCATCAATGCTCGTTTGCCTGCACACAAACGCCGTTTTCACGACGCCCCAGGTAAATCTGAAAATGTATTTTCTGGTGTCCCGGCCACGGCCGATGGTGATGTGTGTATCCGTAATGCCCACGACCTAGTGCCCATTCGTACACACAAGCACAGCCCTACACAATACAGGGCTTGCACACATAAAATCGACTCGTGTCGATGGTGCAATACATGTAAGTTAGTGAACGTGCCCGCTTTTCAGTGCCCACAATCACTACACACTGCATGTCCCGTGGTTTCTGTAAAAACGAAACGAATGCACGGTCAGTCGGTTCTGATAGACAGTACTCTCTGTGCTACACGGTGTCCCGGCCACAGCCGATGATGTAATGTGTGTAACTGTATGCCCACGACCCAGTGCCCATTCATACACACAAGCACAGCCCCACACAATACAGGGCTTGCACACATAAAATCGACTCAATGTCGATTGTGCATTATATGTAGTGAGCGTGCCCGCTTTCAAGTGCCCACAATCACTACAAGCTACATGTCACATGGTTTCTATGCGAAACCGATGCACGGTCAGTCAGTTCTAATAGACAGTACTCCCCAGTGCTATAAATGTACCTGCGTTCACGCACCCACATTTATTCTCAAACATGCCGAGCCGTACGGAGCTCGCACCGCGTGCTCTCTCTCTCAGCTGAGAGAGCTGAGCGCGCGCGCGGGCTGCCCGCTCGATTAAGCGCGCCCCCGCATCACGCTGCAATGGCGCCCATATTACAGCACACGACTGCTCTCGTGTCGCCGCCATTTCGCGACCAGAGCCCGGTTTTTCAACCCGTGCAAGCAGCAGCCCCGTTCAACACAGGGTTTGCGCACAAAAAATCGACTCAGATCGATTGTGCTTTACATGTAGTAAGCGTGCCCACTGCCAAGTGCCCACAACCACTACACACTGCACGTTCCGCGGTTTCTGTAAAAACGAAACTAACGAACGGTCAGTCAGTACACAAACACAGTGTCCCCCGGTGTTATAAATGTGCCCGCCACCAAGCGCCCACGTTTATTCACAAACATAACGAGCCCTACGGGACTCGTCCCGCGCGCTCTCTCTCGACACAGAGAGCCGAGCGCGCGCGGGATGCATACTGTGTTAAACATGCCCCCCCGCCTCACACGCCACGGCGTCCATGTCACAGCACACGGTTGCTCTCGTGTCGCCGCCATTTCGCGACCAGGGCCCAGATTACATTCAACCCCTAGTCACACGTGCAGATGCATGGGAAAGACTTCCCGGGGTCTCAGAATGGGTGCTAGAGACTATAAAAAGAGGCTATTCGCTACAGTTTCATCGACGCCCTCCCCGTTTCACGGAGAAAGTCGAAACTACGGTGAAAACAGAAGTAGCACATCTACTTCGAGCCGAAATAGCGAAGCTATTGAGCAAAGGGGCCATAGAGCCTTTATCTCAAGCTCAGAGCGAAGGGGGTCTGTACAGCAGATATTTTCTGGTACCGAAAAAAGACGGGGGTCTCAGACCCATTTTAGATCTCAGGCATCTGAACAAAGCGCTGACAAAGCGAAAGTTCAGAATGCTCACGACCAGAGCTATCCTCGCGCAGGTTCGCCGAGGAGACTGGTTTATGGCAATAGATCTGAAAGACGCGTATTTTCACATACAAATTGCGTCACGTCACAGGCGATTTTTGAGATTCGCCTCCGAGGGCCAGGCATATCAGTACACAGTCCTGCCATTCGGCCTGTCTCTAGCACCTCGTACATTTACAGTGTGCATGGACGCGGCGCTGGCACCCCTGAGACTCCGCGGCATTCGAATTCTGAATTATTTGGACGATTGGCTGATTCTAGCTCAATCACCTTCAGAACTCATCCGCCACAAGACCCTAATTCTCGATCACCTCGAGTGCTTAGGTCTGAGAGTCAATTGGGAGAAAAGTTCACTGTTTCCCAGTCAAAGGATCTCCTTTTTAGAACTGGAGCTGAACTCGCTGTCTATGACAGCTCGACTGTCATCACAACGCAGGCGAAATTCCCTGCGGATGGCGAAATCCTTCCGCAGCGGCCACATAGTGCCGCTCAAGAGATTTCAGAAAATGCTAGGCCTCATGGCCGCAGCATCGACAGCTCTACAGTTGGGCCTGCTGCGCATGCGCCCACTGCAGTTCTGGCTAAAAGCGCGTGTACCGCGCCGAGCATGGGTTCACGGTCGTTATCGCCTCAAGGTCAATCAGGAATGCGTTTCAGCCCTGACACCATGGAGAGCGTCAGACTGGTACCGGTCAGGTGTAAGCCTGGGGACTTCCTCGAGCCTGAAGGTGGTGTCCACGGACGCGTCCACCTCAGGCTGGGGAGCACTGCTCGAAGGCAGACCGTTCTTTGGCCAATGGGCAGAACGAGTCGAACTACCGCACATAAACTGCCTAGAAATGATGGCAGTGGACTTAGTGCTGAGGCGCTTCTGTCCTCGGATAAAGGGACACCACGTCCTAGTCCGTTCGGACAACACGTCGGTAGTAGCCTATATAAACCGCCAGGGTGGCGTGAGATCCCGAAACCTTTACAGGTTGACGGAACGCATACTGGTATGGGCCCAGCACAACCTGCGCTCGCTGAGAGCGATCCATGTGCCTGGTCGCCTGAATGTAGGACCAGACAGACTCTCACGGAACAATGTTCCGACAGGAGAATGGTCCCTACACACACAGACAGTGCGTCTGCTGTGGAAAAAAGTTCGGCAGAGCGGAGATAGACCTGTTTGCAAACCAGGAAAACGCTCACTGCCCAGAATTCTTTTCAAAGAGCACGAACGCGCTGGCCAAAGTCTGGCCCCGCCGTCCGCTCTATGCTTTTCCCCCTGTCTCGCTCCTGCCCCAAGTGCTCGAGCGAATCAGGAAAAGCGGATGCTCAGTGCTTCTTGTCGCACCATACTGGACGAATCAACCCTGGTTCCCAGTCTTGATGCAGCTCAAGAGTACTGCTCCGTGGCCGATCCCAGTGAGGAGGGACCTTCTCTCGCAGGCCAGGGGCTCGATTTTGCATCCTCACCCAGAGCTATGGTCCCTTCATGTGTGGGCCATAAACGGGTACCCGCTAAACTCCCAAGAGGAGTGTTAGACACGATCGAGCAGGCTAGGGCCCCGTCTACTAGACGGCTCTACGCTTCCAAATGGTCGGTGTTCTCTGACTGGTGTTCAGACCAAGGTCTATCACCTCTTCAGTGCGGGGAAACGGAGGTTCTCTCCTTCCTGCAGGAGCTGTTGGATAAGGGTAGGACCCCATCCACGCTCAAAGTCTATGTGGCAGCCATATCAGCGTTCGTCAATCCGACGCTTGGCCATGCACTGGGCAGAAACGACCTGGTGGTAGGTTTCCTTAGAGGAGCCAGAAGGTTAAATCCTCCAAGGCCTCCTTCAGTCCCCGTTTGGGACCTTTCTACAGTGTTAAACGCTATGAAAGGGGCCCCTTTCGAGCCTATTCACTCAGTTGACATGAAACACCTGTCTCTCAAGACCATGTTTCTTTTGGCTCTCGCTTCAGTGAAGCGTATGGGGGATCTGCAAGCGCTCTCAGTAAGAGCCTCTTGTATGGAGTTCGGGCCCAACGACTCTATAGTCGTGTTGAAACCGAGGCATGGGTATGTACCTAAGTCCCTCAACACACCGTTCAGGGCTCAGGTCATCTCCCTGTCGGCTCTGCCGGCCTCTGAGGACGGAAATAGCTTCCTTTGCCCGGTCAGGGCATTAAGAGCTTACGTGTCCCGCTCCGCTGTTTTTCGACAGACGGAGCAGCTCTTCGTTTCGTTCAGTGGGCGCTCTAAAGGACGTGCTGCGACGAAACAGAGCCTATCTCGATGGGTAGTGGATGCCATTGCGCTAGCCTACGCATCTAGAGGTTTGGAATGCCCCCTGGGCATTAGAGCACATTCTACGAGAGGCATGGCCTCGTCGTGGGCTTGGTATAGCGGAATCTCGTTGCAAGATATTTGTATGGCGGCAGGCTGGGCCTCCCCGTCTACATTTATAAGGTTCTATAACCTAGAGGTTCCTGCGTTGCAGGCTAAACTGCTCTCGGTCTAAGACCAGGTATAGTGTTCCTGCCCCGCACGGCGGCCCAGGTCACTAAAATGTTTAAGCATCACTCACTGACAATGTGTCCCATGAGCATGCTATTACCCCCCCATATATATCTATATTTACATATATATGTTATTATGCCCTTAGGGGCCCTATTATAAAGGGATGATGCTATTCTAGCCGCTCTCCCTATATACTCTTGGTGTAGGCTCTGGCATGCCAGGGCGCGTGCGCGCGCCCTTGGGTGTCTGTGTCGGTCCAAGAACACGCACAGCGTCTTACAGGGGTTCCCGTAGCGTCGCTAATCGACGCAGTAGGAGAGAACTCTACGTAAGAGAACGTACTCGGTTACTAACGTAACCTCGGTTCTCTCTAGGAGAGGGAACGAGTACTGCGTCTCATGCCGTGCGTGCCCACGCTGTGTCGCTTCTGTGACGAAAATCGGAGTGGAAGCAGCTATGCTTGGTATTTATAGACCTAGGCCACGCCTGTTTCGGCGGGAGATGACGCAGAAGGGCGCGAAGCACCCTCATTGGTCAGCGTCACTGGCCTCGCATAGGCTGTGCTTTTCTGGCGGAGCAGCCAATGGGCGAGCGATATTGCTCCGCCTAGGGTTGTATGCTACAGAAAAGCGTTTTACATATTACAAAATTAAGGATTAATTTTTAGGCTTCAATCTCGACAAAGAAATATCTTTCCCGTAGCGTCGCTAATCGACGCAGTACTCGTTCCCTCTCCTAGAGAGAACCGAGGTTACGTTAGTAACCGAGTACGTTCTTTCTTTCTTTGAAAGGATGTGTTAAGTTATATTGTTAGGAAAGATTTCTATTTTGAATAAATGCTTTTCTTTTTAGTCAGTGAATCCTGAAAAAAGTATCACAGGTTATAAAAAAATATTAAGCAGCACAACGGTTTCCAACATTGATAATACCTGATTATCAAATCATGATATTAGAATGATTTCTGAAGGATCATGTGACACTGAAGACTGGAGTAAGGATTCGGCTTTGATCAAAGAAATAAATTATATTTTAAAGTATATTCAAATAGAAAATCATTATTTTAAATTGTAATAATATTTCACAATATTACTGTTGTTTCTGTATTTTTTATCAAATAAATGCAGCCTTCTTCCATAAATATTAAAAATGGTAATGTGTCCAAACGTTTGACTGGTACTATATGTTTATATATGTACGGTAGCACTGTGGTGTTGTGAGGCACAACATTTAGTTCCTTCACATAGAGTAATTACAATAAAAACAGATTGAAAAACAAAATCTTTGAATCTCCTCTCATTCTCAGATTCTCCTCTCTGCCTCACCGTGATGGGGGCATTAACCATTGATGGGGGAGTGTCTATTGTCTCCCCTCATTCATATTCATGACCATCAACACCCCTACGCATAAAGCAGTGCTGGCACAGAAACTGACTTGCAAAGTTTAAATCGTTATATTGTTGTTTTGTGAAAGAGTGATCAGAATGATTTTCACATAATTTTGTAGTAAACATTCTAGCCTACAAGAATGGTAACTCAAAAGTCTTGTGCCAAGCTATTATGAGTTATATGTGTTCATTGCAGTGACAATTTTTTTCCCAAAACTTACTAACCACGCATAATATTTTTTTTCTATAAAATGCAAACATGTAACTTCCATTTTGCTCACATATTATTGTAGCAGAGTTTGTGCTGAATACAGCAGAATTATGTGTTGGCCAAAGGTATTCAATTCAATTCAATTCAAGTTTATTTGTATAGCGCTTTTCACAATACACATTGTTTCAAAGCAGCTTTACAGAAAATGCATTTTAAAAATATACATACAAAAATACAGTTAGTTAATCATGAAATTTAGGGCATAACATATCGCCGGCGTTGGGTCGTCTCTTCACAGGCGTCGAGTCGTCTCATCACAGGCGTTGGGGCATCTGAAGTCTCCATGAGAGGCTGTATACATAACTGGAGCTGACGAACTCTATTTGAGTTATCTCGGGACAGGCATCCCGAGATAACAACAAAAAAGGCAGATGGGAAATAATTAGCGTAGCTGCTGTTCATAATATGAATGCATTTGATCTGATTTAACTGTAGTATAAAAGGTATGAGATGCATCATGTGAATGCTTGGCTAAAGAGATGCGTCTTTAATCTAGTTTTAAACTGGGAGAGCGAGTCTGAGACTCGGACAGTATCAGGAAGGCTATTCCAGAGTTTAGGAGCAAGATGTGAAAACGCCCTCCCTCCTTTAGTGGACTTAGTTATCCTAGGTACGACCAGAAGCCTCGAATTTAGCGATCTTAAAGAGCGCGATGGATTATATGGCGATAGAAGATCTCTTAAATACACAGGAGCTAAACCATTTAGGGCTTTATAGGTCAGTAACAATACTTTGTAATTGATACGGAACTTAATAGGTAACCAGTGTAGAGATGATCAAATTGGTGTTATATGATCATATTTTCTTGACCTAGTAAGAACTCTAGCAGCTGCATTTTGGACTAACTGTAGCTTGTTTACGGAGGATGCAGGACAACCAGCTAATAGAGCATTACAGTAATCTAGTCTCGAGGTCATGAATGCATGAATTAACTTTTCTGCATCAGAAACTGATAGCATATTACGTAGCTTAGCAATGTTTCTAAGGTGGAAAAAGGCTGTTCTTGTGACATTTGAAATATGATTTTCAAAAGACAAGTTGCGGTCTAGTATAACACCCAGGTCTTTTATTGTAGAGGATAAAGTAACAGGACGTCCATCTAGATTAAGGTTGTATTGTAAGAGGTTTTGTGGGCAGTTTTTTGGACCAATCAGTAATACCTCCGTTTTATCTGAATTTAATAGAAGAAAATTACACGTCATCCAATATTTTATATCTTTAACACACTCTGTCATTTTAGATAATTTAGTGTTATCATCTGGTCTAGATGAAATATATAATTGAGTGTCATCAGCATAACAGTGGAAACTTATTCCATGTTTTCTTATAATATTACCAAGTGGCAGCATATAAATTGAGAATAGCAGGGGGCCTAACACAGATCCCTGCGGCACTCCATAATTTACTGACGTTATCTTTGATTTTTCCCCATTTAAATGTACAAAATGGTAACGGTCTGATAGGTACGATCTAAACCAGCTTAATGCCTGTCCCTGTACACCAGTGTAATTTTGTAGTCGATCTAAGAGTATTTTATGATCTATAGTGTCAAACGCAGCACTAAGATCGAGTAAAACTAGTAGTGAGATACAGCCTTGGTCAGAAGCTAAAAGTAAATCATTTGTAATTTTAACCAGCGCAGTTTCTGTGCTATGATGTGGCCTGAATCCAGACTGAAACTTTTCATAGATATCGTTTTCTTGCAAGAAAGAGCACAATTGAGCGGACACAACTTTTTCTAGTATTTTAGACATAAATGGAAGATTTGAAATGGGTCTGTAATTTGCTAGGTTATTTGGATCTAATTGTGGTTTCTTAATAAGAGGTTTTATAACTGCCAGCTTGAATGTTTTTGGAACATGTCCTAAAGATAGAGACGAGTTAATAATATTGAGAAGAGGCTCTTCCACTACAGGTAACACTTCTTTCAGTAGTTTAGTGGGTATTGGATCTAATAAACATTTTGTTGGTTTAGATGCAGTGATAAGTTTATTTAGCTCTTCCTGTCCTATAGTTGTAAAGCGCTGTAGTTCTTGAGGGGCAATAATTGAGGCTGAATCATAAGACGCTGTCAAAGATTGTACATTTACAATTGTGTTTCTGATGCTTTCTATTTTCTCAGTGAAGAAATTCATGAAATCATTACTATTAAAATGTAACGGAATATTTTGTTCAGGTGATGTCTGTTTATTTGTTAATCTAGCCACGGTGTTAAATAAAAACCTTGGATTGTTTTGGTTATTTTCTATTAGTTTGCGTAGATGCTCAGCCCTGGCTGCTTTTAGAGCCTTTTTATAACGTGACATACTGTCTTTCCACGCGATTCTAAAGACCTCTAAATTAGTTTGTTTCCATTTGCGCTCTAAGTTACGAGTTTCTCTCTTGATAACATGCGTAGCACTGTTGTACCATGGTGCTTTAGTTTTCTCTCTAACCTTTTTTAATCTAATTGGTGCAACAGTTTCTAATGTACTAGAGAAAATGTTGCTCATACTGCTAGTCATTTCCTCTAGCTCATCTGTTAGTTTGGGTTCACTGAGGAGCGGAGATAGATCAGGTAAGCTATTCAAGAATCTATCTATAGTGGTTGGAAGGATTGTTCTGCCTGGTCGATAACGTGCCGCAACATGACACATTTCAGCCGTACGTAGTATGCAAGTTACCATGTAATGATCAGTGACATCATCACTTTGCGGTATAATATCTATATCGGTTGGATCGGTTCCATATGATATAATTAAATCTAGAGTATGATTAAGACGATGAGTGGGACCACTAACGTTTTGCTTGACCCCAAAGGAGTTTAATAAATCTGTAAACGCAGCTCCTAACGCATCATTTGTGTTATCAACGTGTATGTTGAAATCTCCAACAATTATTGCCTTATCGACATTGACCAATAGATCTGAGAGAAAATCTGCAAACTCTTTTAGGAAATCAGCGTAGGGCCCTGGCGGTCTATATACGGTAGCCAAGGCTAGAGATAATAGGGATTTCTTTCTTACATCTAGGAGCGTAACATTTAATACAAGTACTTCAAACGAATTAAACCTGTGACCTGTTTTCTGAGTAACATTAAGAATATCTCTATAGATTGTTGCAACACCGCCGCCACGACCAATCAGACGGGGCTCATGCTTATAACCGTATCCTGGTGGAGTGGACTCATTAAGACCGAAATAATCATTTGGTTTAAGCCAGGTTTCAGTAAGGCAGAGTACATCGAAGCTATTATCAGTGACCATTTCATTTACAATAACCGCCTTAGGTGTAAGCGATCTAATGTTTAGAAGACCTAGCTTACTTACTAAGGTATGTTGTAAGTAGCTGAGATAAGCACAAATGTCAGGGCATGTCAAAACATCTCAAGGGCCCCAAAAACCCCTCAGACTTTAGAGGGTTAATGAGATCCAGAGAGAGTGAACAGGCTGGCAAAGCCAGGTGGCGTGGAGATAGGTGTCTGTGCTCCCAGAGGTGCACTGTGAGCAGGTGTCTGTGTCTGATAATCCCATTTTAAATAATTTGCTCTGAGTGATGTGGGTTCTGTGGATAGTTTTATATTGTATGAGTTGTAAATTGGTGTTGGTGGTCATAATAAAGGTATTTCTGCAGATCTGTGTCCAGAAATCCGGGTCGGGAGATAACATGAGGTCGCTTTCCCACTTCCCCTTGGGCAGGGTTATTGTGGGGTTAGATGAAGCGATGAAGCTGTATAGTTTGGATATCAGTTTTCTTGGGCGGTTGGCTACTTCTAATAACTGTTCGCTTATTGTAGAAGGCTCTAAGGTGTTAGTTAAAGTTATTTTGCTTTGAATTAAAGATTTAAGCTGTTGGTAGTGAATAAATTGGTCTCTCCCGATCCCAAATTTCTGGACAATTGAGATGAATGACATACATTTATGGTTTTCAAATACGTGGTGAAGGTGAGTGATGCTATTTTGTTTCCATTTAGGAAAATGTATCGGTTTATTGTGAAGACAGAGGTCAGGGTTGTGCCAAATGGGGGTATACCTACATGGTGCTAGGGGTGATTTGGTGATTTTGTTGGTTTTCCACCAGGCTGCCAGAGTTGTTGCTATTGTAATGTTATGATAGAAGTCCAGTTTTTTGATTGACTGTGGTAGAAAGGGGAGGTCTGCAATTGAATTGGGGGAGCACAAGTGTTGCTCAAGATCAAGCCATGGGTTGGAATGTGTCTGTTGTTGGTTTGCCAAGTAGTAGTGCATGAAATTGGGTGCTTCAAGTCAACCTAAATGTTTTGTGTTTTGGAGTGTTGTAAGTGCTATCCTTGTTTTTGTTTTTCCCAATAGAAGTGAGTAGTGAGGGAATCTAATATTTTGAACCAATAATTCGTCGGAGTAATAGGGATCATTGAGAATAGATAATTGATCTGGGGGAGTATCTTCATTTTGACTGTTGCAATACAGCCTATGAGTGTGAGTGGGAGCTTGTTCCATCGTTTATAATCATCTTCTATTTTCTTGAGGAGTGAGGCATAGTTGAGGTTGTATAGCTCTGACAGCCTGGGGGAAATTGATATACCTAAGTATTTGATGTTACCCGTGTTGAGGGGGAGGGAAGGGTCATGAACTGCAGAGTCCACATCGTCTCCTAATAGCGGAAGTATACTTGATTTTTTCCAATTGATTGTGTAATTTTTGAGAATGTATTGATGACTTTAAATACTTCATTGGGATGGAGTTTGTAAATAAAATAGTAAATCATCTGCATATAGATTAATTTTGTGTTGAGATCTGTTGACTTGGATTCCTTTAATTTTGTTGTTTTGGCGTATTGCTGCTGCAAGTGGTTCGATGAATATGGCAAAGAGGGATGGAGAGAGTGGGCATCCCTGTCTGGTTCCTTGGTGCAGAGTGAAGCTTGGTGAGGTGATCCCATTTGTGACAACTGCCGCCCTTGGAGAAGTGTATAGTGTTGTTATCTATTGGATGAACGACTCTCCAAAACCAAATTTACGGAGGCTGGTGAATAAAAATGTCCAGTTGACCTTGTCGAATGCTTTTTCTGCGTCTAGTGATGCAACTATAGTTTTTTGTGGCTGTCCTTGTGCAATGCTGATGAGATTGAAAAGTCTACGGATATTGTCTTTTGCGTTTCGATTTTTGATGAAGCCTGTCTGGTCTGGGTGAATTAGTGAGTGCATAACTGTTTCAATCCTGGTTGCTAGAGTCTTTGTGATCATTTTTAGATCAGTGTTGATTAATGATAGTGGGCGGTAACTAGAGGGATGTATTGGGTCCTTGGCACGCGTCGAGCCGTCTCCCTCGGGTGTACATGAAAGCTGCTTGATCGGAATGAGGCCGGTTTAGCTGGAGATCGTCGCCAGCAACACGGTATTGATTCGCTAGCTGCTGTTTTGCCTGTACGGCCGTGTTGCAGACACTGTTTTGGCCTGTACGGCCGTGTTGCAGACACTGTTTTGCCTGTACGGCTGTGTTGCAGACACTGTTTTGGCCTGTACGGCTGTGTTGCAGACACTGTTTTGCCTGTACGGCTGTGTTGCAGATACTGTTTTGCCTGTACGGCTGTGTTGCAGACACTGTTTTGCCTGTACGGCTGTGTTGCAGACACTGTTTTGCCTGTACGGCCGTGTTGCAGACACTGTTTTGGCCTGTACGGCTGTGTAGCAGACACTGTTTTGCCTGTACGGCCGTGTTGCAGACACTGTTTTGCCTGTACGGCTGTGTTGCAGACACTGTTTTGGCCTGTACGGCCGTCTTTCCTGGACCGTTTGTTTCCCTGAACTACTGTTTGCTTTATACGTGTCACGGTTTATAAATTCATTGTTTCCTTCTCGTCTCGTGTAACTGTTGTTTTGTGTGTGTGGGTGTGTGTGAGGGGGCGTTACCGCTCTATTCCGGTAGATCAGCAGCCCAGCTGATCTCACTCATCATCACCAGCTGCAGCTCATTCACACACCTATAAAACCTCACTGCATTCTCGTGTGTGGTCTAGTCCCTGTTGGCGTTCCTGTTCGTGTTCCCGGTCTTGTTTCTGGTCTTGTTTCTCGTTCACTCTGGATTACGTCTTCACCTGGATTATCACTTCTGCATCACTTCACATCAAGGACATCTCCGCTGACCATCTAGTCCCTGTGTCACCAGTTGCTTCCCACCGTCGGACTATTTCTCAACACTACAATAAATCAGAGTTTTTCCTTGCATCCTTGCTTCTGTCCCTTTGTAAGCATGACAGAACGATCTGACCAAGATCAGGAAGCAGCAAGTAATCCTTCATCATTAGAGACATTTGTCAGCACCAGCATTCAAAGGATGGACCATCAAGAAAGGAATCTCAACGATACAGCGAGGGCAGTTCAAGCGCTGGTGTTGCAGGTGTCCGAGCTCACCCAGCAACTTCAACTTCTGCGAGGTCCCCGCTGCGCCACCCACACCGGCCCAGCCGAGGGACGGGAGGAGCCGAGAGTCAGTGGTCCAGTGGCGGGGATGCGGTCAGCCCCGTCTACGATCCCGGGCCCATGCAGGTTGGGCGAGCTCGGCTTACTCGGGAGGAGAAGGAGAGACAGAGGTCCCAAGGGCTCTGCCTGTACTGTGGAGCATCGGGACACTTGGCCTTAAACTGTCCAGTAAAAGAGCAAGCCCGCCGGTAAGTATGAGGCTACTGTCGGGTGGGATCTCCGTCGAGAAGACCTCATCAACATCTACGCTCCTCCCAGTAAGACTAATATGGTGTAACGAATGGGCCAGAATCATGATTCTATTTCTCTTTGCAAAATCCACATTCCTTCGTGCTGCCACCCTCTGAACTCAGATAGGTAAATCAACACTCACAAGAACCTAAATTACCACCATGGCTCCGCCGTGGCTGGATTCCGAGTGTCTCTTGACACCTTTACGACTCGTGAATGACCACGCAACACAAGACAGACACCTCCAGATCTTGATTACCGAGATTCAAAGGCTACAGACACTCTCTCTTCACCCCAAGAAAGGGGGAAAGGACAGTGCAACGTACACACACACACATACCAAGACACACACACACACACATATATGAGCCGGAATGCTCATCCACTGACTTTTCTCACTGAAAACTACCTTTTAAATGTATGAAATGTATCTCGTTGTGTGGTTAAATGTATGTACATGTCATATTAGAAGTAGCTCTGAGGCATGCAGGGTAAGAACCAAACTCTATATGCCCATAATTCCAAACAATCTTATATCTCTGTGTCCGGACTTGCAAAATTGTCGTTTGTGGTGTCTGTAGAATTGTAAAAACCCGACGGCGTCGAATCTCGACGACAAATCACAAAAAGACGCATTATTTCAGAAATACCATCTTTCTGAGAATAAATGCTCAATTTTGACATCGCTCTAAATTATGTAAGGAGGGTTGGACGATTCAAACAAAGAACGTCTTTCCCGCCTCCGTTTCGGAACAACGATTGGCCCAGCCACGAAAAATAGGTGTGACCCAGGCGCCTTTAAAGTCTAGCCTCTGCCGTTATTCTGTGCACTCCGCCAAAGAGAAGAATCTACTCATCTTCACGAGAAAACTCCGCCAAGGAGCTTCTTCGTTTTATTTTCTGAAAACTTCGTTCTCATCTTAGGCTTTTCTTTATTTCCGTCTGAGTTCAGTCACCTTTCGGTAAAGTGTTACATTCGTGTGAGCGGCCGAAATTGCGCAACACCTGCGTCAGGAAGGAACTCCGGGAAACTGCAGGACAATTTGAAATCAGCACACACACCTCTGAGAGCCAGATTTAAGCAAGTATTTTATCTCACGATTGAAACTGCTGTTTAAAGGTTGTCTAGAATATTCCTGCGAATATTTTAATACATACTTGGGGTCTCTTTGGAAAGTAACTGAATTGAAAATTGTCACTCTATCTCTCTCTCTCTCTCACTCGCTCCCTGATTCATTCTCTCATTCTTTCTCTCTCTCCCCTCATATTATTCGTTAATTTGATTTATTTCGTTGGTACCTTATGTGTTTTGTTTACTCTATATATATATGCATATTTACTCCGTGTGAAATTGTAGTTTTGTATTCTTTAGTCTGTTTTATTAAAATCCAATAATTGCATTGAAGATTGAATCTGTTATTTGCTCACAAACTCAAAAGTCAATGAAGCGCAATATCTAACGTTACCTAAGCTTTATTGTGTATTATTTAAGTAATACAAACTGTACAAACATAGGAACTATTAATTGTCCTGATCAGATACTTAATTTTCCTAGGAAGTACGTTTATTGATGTAGGATAAGGAAATCTGAGTTTTAGTTTGCAGGACAAACAAAAATGCCAGGGGCCTCATGTACAAAGACTTGCGTTGATTTCATACTAAAACATTGCGTACGGACAAAGCTGTAAATCTGCGTACGCACAAAACAAATCAGATGTATGAATCTCTGCGTACGAAGGATCCCACGCATATTCTCTTTGTACATCCCAATTAACGTAAAATTGAGTGCACATGCACGAGCACAACGCCCCATCCAGTCTCCTCCCTTAATTAAATAAATTTACATATGGTAATGAGTCCACTTTGGCCAAAGAAAGCAGCAAGAAAATGGCTAAAAGCAAGCGGCAAGAAACGAAACTTTACAGAAAGTGAATTGGAGGTGCTACTATCGGAGGTAGAAACGAGAAAAAAATATTTTATTTCGAACTTTGTCCTCCGGAATTAATAACAAAAGGAAAAAAATATGAGTGGGAGAGTTTGGCTGATGCCGTCAATGCGGTGGGATCTGAAAGTCGCACAGTAAATGGCCAGAAAACCCGCCCGCAACTCGGACCGCAAAAAAAAAAAAAAGAAAGAAAATATTGTACCCCGACCCGCTTCCTTTTTTAAAGTAGCTAGTAAATGCTCATCGCAGCGTCATTGTGCCATAGACGGAGGAACTAGGGGTGCACATTTTTCTGAATGCTGTATTATATAGCCTAGTGTTATGTAATAAAGGCTTGATTTATTCATTTATTTTGTTTCATTTCCTTAACAATTAGGATGCTGCATGTGTTCATCCAGTCTAACCGAAGTGTGCGTCTCTCCCCCGACTTTCCCAACAAAAATCCCCCCCCCGCCCCCTCTCAGAAAATACATAAAACTGACATTACTGAGCTATATGCGTTTAAAAGTAGCCTATTAAAATGGAACAATGGCATTGCTCAGTTCAACGTGTTGGGAAATCGGGCATTTTGTCCCGCGTCAGCTTTTATTCAAAAGTTAATAACGCTCAACATTCAAAAGGTAAATAAGGATTTCCCACTTTCATCTCTGCCTGCAGACTGAGCTCGTGCGTCATCTTCGCACCAGTTATTCAGCCAATAAAGTGTAGACCTGTATTTCATAGACAACTGTGTCTAGTACTGTATAAATTACAAAGGTTTAATTGGCATCTTTATTTCAAACGACCCGACCGACCGCGACCCGAATATCATTAAAATATTTTTGGATGACTCGTAACCGCGGGTGACCGCAGGCACCCGCTCATTTTGGATCAACCCGCGCATCACTGACTTGTAGAACAATTCGTTGTGTAATGTTTGCAACTTCACTTCATTGCCTGTAAGAGTCACCAACGGACAAAAACAATGAGAAATGTACGTACGCCAGACATGAAATTGGCGTGGAGGAACGCACATTCTCGCGTTAATTTCACTGTTAGTACATCCGACCGTGAGCGTGAAAGCTGGCGTACGCAACGTTTTTGTGCGTACGCTGTGTTGATACATGACGCCCCAGATAACTGAAACTAAATTGATAAAGGTTACGTGTACATGATTAAATATTCCCTTTATTGGGAAGGTTAATATCTTAAGATAACAAGCAAATCATATTCATAGACTCATGAATATCCAGTCCATTTGAACTAACTCTTTTTGCTACTGTTGAGAGATTAACAAACCCCCCGAGCCAGATTCCCAGTGAAATGCTCTCAGACAGCAAGTGCAGTGAGTTTGCTTCTTTCTTCTCTGAGAAAATCAATAATATCAGAAAGGTGATCAGCACATCCTTGAGTTGCACTGGGGTCAGACAGATTAGACCACAACCTGAGAAAGTAGTTACTATGTCTGATTTCAAAGAAATTGATGGCAAAATTTTAGAAGAAACCGTACAGCACCTTAAAACATCAACCTGCGCCCTTGACGCTCTTCCCACATCTTTCTTCAAAAGTGTGTTAAACGGCTTAGAAGCAGATCTGCTAGAAGTGGTAAATGCCTCACTTCTCTCTGGAAGTTTTCCAAACTCCCTGAAAACTGCAGTTGTCAAACCCCTCCTGAAAAAGAGCAATCTGGATAAGACTATATTAAGCAATTATAGACCGATCTCAAATCTTCCTTTCATTGGCAAGATCATTGAAAAAGTTGTTTTCAATCAGCTGAACAAATTCTTAAGCTCGAATGGATACTTTGACAATTTTCAATCTGGTTTCCGATCGCATCACAGCACAGAGACAGCGCTCATAAAGATAATTAACGATATTCGCTTAAATACTGATACAGGCAAATGATCAGTGCTGGTTCTACTCGACCTCAGTGCTGCTTTTGACACTGTTGATCACAACATACTTCTTGACAGGCTGGAAAACTGGGTGGGGCTTTCTGGGATAGTCCTAAAATGGTTCAGGTCATACTTAGAAGCGAGAGGTTATTATGTGAGTATAGGAGACCATAAGTCTGAGTGGACATCCATGACATGCGGAGTTCCTCAAGGCTCAATTCTTGCGCCACTCCTATTCAACCTGTACATGCTTCCCAATGAGCCAAATAATGAGAAAGAACCAAATCTCTTACCACAGCTATGCAGAACGACACACAGATCTACTTAGCCCTATCGCCTAACGATTACAGCCCCATTGACTCCCTGTTCCAATGCATTGATGAAGTAAACAGTTGGATGTGCCAAAACTTTCTTCAGTTAAACAAAGACAAAACTGAAGTCATTGGCCCTCATTTATGAAAAGTGCGTACACCAAATTTCCAGCGTACACCTGGCGTACACCCAAAACCACGGTGACTTTGCGATTTATCAATATGGACGTTGGCGTACGGCACGCTCAAATCCTACGCCAGCTCAGGAGGTGGTGTACATGTACGCACGTTTTGAGTTAGTGCTGAAATGCGCAGAAAAACAATTCCTAACACCAGAAAACGCACTGACAAACTAAAGATATGATATATTATGACCCACTGTAAAAAAACAACAACATAGAAATTATAAACATCAGTGTTTATTTTTGTGAGTTTTGAGTTAGTGCTGAAATGCGCAGAAAAACAATTCCTAACACCACAAAACGCACTGACAAACTAAAGATATGATATAATATGACCCCACTGTAAAAAAACAACAACATAGAAATTATAAACTTCAGTGTTTATTTTTGTGAGTTAAGCCCGGCATGTGCGCACGGACTGGGTAATGCGTTTCCATTACCCTTCAAATTGCGCAAATTGAAATTGCGAATTGAAAATACGCCCAATGGAAACACGTCAATTTCGCAAAAACTCGCGTTTATCGCAAAAAAGTTTTTACGCTCGCATGAGGTGGTTTTTCAGGCAATTCGAAAAAGGAATATTTCGCAAAACTGCAATGGAAACGCAAAACTGCAATGGCGCATTTGCAGTCACCTAAGACGCGGTGTGTTTGGGGTCCGTGTACGCAAATAATAATAATTATCATCATTATTACTAGGCTATATTTAGAAGACGCTTTTATCCAAAAAAGGAACAAAGCAATTCGTCAAATGACATTCATAATACGGGTTAGACAATAATACAGGACTAAGATTATCACAAATAAACACAAGATTTTGACGCATATCCAAGGGTTTGTGGAGCGGAGTGTGGAACGCGCACTGGATGGCACGGAGGCGCGCGCGCGAACACTTTTTCCTATCAGGTTTAAGGTTTAAAGTTTTATTTGCCATTTGTACCGGTACAGCTATACAGGTACATAGGAATTTTTGGAGCAGAGCTCGTAGAGTCAACATAAAAGTAAACATAGAAAACCAGATAGCAAGCTACAGTACACACAACACACTACACACATAATAAATAGACTATAAGAAATACTATCAAGACCTTAAAAAATACATTCAACGAAGGGCAACCTATGTCAAGCAAACCCCCGTACTAACAATTATTACTTTAAGATTACTATTTAATTTAAGATTGCTCTACGTTAAAACAAATATTGCACTGTCCCAAGATACTACATAATATAAATATTTAAAAACTTACTGTAATAAACATTTTCTATCTAACAGAGTCCGCCACATGAACATTGCATAGTGAACATCAACAGTGAAACAATTTAAAATACTCTATCATTTCTGGTCATACAGAAAATAATAATACATTATTTGTAACTACTTTTATTTGTTTAAACAATAACAAGAAAACGTTGTGCTTTTGTAAAATAAAATAAAACAATCAGTTTCATGATCTCCGTGAACTGGAGCGCGAGAACTGAAACAAAATATAGCCTATAGGCTAAAGCTTGAAATGTCCACTTTAAATCGAACAAATTCGAATCGAAAGCTAATACATTTTGTTCTGATTAAGTAATCCGTATGAAAGGTGCATTTCTCTCTAAAAGCGCATCTGCTTAACAGCGGAGATGGAGATCTTAGCCGACTTAGAAAACAATAGCTAGTTTAATATTGGCTCTTCTCATTCAGCACTGCGGGAAAATATCAATTCCAGATTCTAATTTGGCCTTAGAAAACCAGTAAAATCGACATGTTTTCCATATTAATTTGTGTATATTTTACATGTTTAATAAAGGGGCAAAAAGTCATTAAACAAAAATCTGAAAATTCGTCGATATTTACTTTTTTGCGCAGCAGTTGGTGTTGCCAGTTCAAATTAAACTTTTGGTGTTCAACTTTGCTTTTTAAAAAGACAACCGTTAATTTTTCGTTTTTCAATTACGGGTTTAAAAAGGAAAAACGAATGGGCACAAAAGTAGCCTACATGGATCGTTTGGAATAGGAGACGGAGTTATTTATTAAATTCATAAAATAAACAATAATTAGCCTATAGCCTAGGAATAGCCTACTGGATTCTAAACCTCAAAGAAATGTCACAATAAAAAAAAGGACGTTTTAGTTGCATAACATCGGTTAATGGAAACGGCTCATTTCGCAATAGTTTTTTATCGATATTTAGATAATAGCGCAAAACATTTGCGCAAATCTGTAATGGAAACGACCAAAAAATAATTCAGAGTGACAAAATAATTAAAATAACATTCTTCTTCTTTTAAATAATAATAATACAAATAACAATAATAACAAAGAAATTCTTCTTCAACCACCCAGAACACCCTAGCAACTGCCTAGCAACCACCCAGAACACCCTAGCAACCACCTAGAACACCCTAGCAACCACCTAGCAACCACCAAGAACACCCTAGCAACCGCCTAGCAACCACCCAGAACACCCTAGCAACCGCCTAGCAACCACCCAGAACACCCTAGCAACCACCTAGCCACCGCCTAGCAACCACCCAGAACACCCTAGCAACCGCCTAGCAACCACCCAGAACACCCTAGCAACTGCCTAGCAACCACCCAGAACACCCTAGTAACCACCCAGAACACCCTAGCAACCACCCGAACAACATGAATAAGCCATATCTCAGCAGCAGAACATCGTACAGACATGGTTGTTGGCTCGTATGAAATCATGTACCACACTCTAGCAACCGAGTGTCGAGTTTTGCCACTGCAAGCACCATTCACATTTTCTTCTGGAAATGTACATTCTAGTTAATGGTGCTTGCCTATAGGCAAAGCAACATTAGTGTTATTGCTCATACTTATTAATGGTGCTTGCCTATAGGCAAAGCAACATTAGTGTTATTGCTCATACTTATTATTAATGGTGCTTGCTTTAGCAAGGCATCATTATTACTGGTGCTTGCTTTAGCAAGGCAACAGTATTGTTATTGCTCATACTTATTACTGGTGCTTGCTTTAGCAAGGCAACAGTATTGTTATTGCTCATACTTATTAATGGTGCTTGCCTATAGGCAAAGCAACATTAGTGTTATTGCTCATACTTATTATTCTTCTTTTTATTCCGCCGCTTTTTTGGCGCGCTACTCCTCCCGCAGCTTTTGTCACAGACCCATGAATGAGGTGTCAAATCGTGCGGCATATTCGGGAATGGTGTGCTATGACTTTTATAAGCGATCGGGGGGTGCGGTGGTCGCCCCAGGGGCGAAAAAGTCGACGAAAAAACGCATAGACTTAACATTACGTCAAATTTTGACGAGTCATAGCTCAGAGTTGGGATTTCGTAGAAATGTGAAATTTACCACATTTGGAGAGGCTGGCAGGCTCTGTAAGAACATACCTCACAATGGGGTAAAAGTTGCACCCCTGGGGGGCAGGAGCGGCCCAAACTTTTCCTATTGACTTAACATGGTGTAGGACGGCCCATGAAATGGAGAGAGAGAGAGAGTAAGCGATTTTGTATTGAACATAACTCTGGATCACAGTGTCATAGAGACAAGGGGGCAGGCTCATTTTACTCAGACGACCAATCAGTCTCTCAGGATTATTGTGAAGCTATCAGGCCACGCCCCTAGCAACCATTTAGAGCACCTTAGCAACAAGTTCCATAGACTTCCATTGAAAGAGATCAAATGGATATCTCTGGATAGAAGAGTCATAGAAACATGAGGGTTGGCTCGTTTGACTCGGGGCAGCAAACAGCCAATCATGAATCACATCAACACTTCCTTGCCCCTCCCTAGCAACCATTGTCGAGCACCTTAGCAACCAAAATTCACAGACTCATAGCTCAGAGCAAGGATGTCGCAGAAACGTGTAATTTGGCACATTTGAAGAGGCTGATAGGCTCTGTAAGAACATACCACAGAATGGGGTAAAAGTTGCACCCCTGGGGGGCAGGAGGGGCCCAAAGTTGCCCCAATGAAGTACTATGGTGTAGGACAGCCCATGAAATGGGCTGTCCTACACCATAGTAAGCGATATTCTATTGAACATAACTCTGGATCACATTTGAAGAGGCTGGTTGGCTCTGTAACAACATACCACACAATGGGGTAAAAGTTGCACCCCTGGGGGGCAGGACCGGCCCAAAGTTGCCCCATTCACGTACTATGGTGTAGGACAGCCCATGAAATGGGCTGTCCTACACCATAGAAACCGCATTTGTATTGAACATAACTCTGGATCACAGTGTCATAGAGACAAGGGGGCGGGCTCATTTTACTTAGACGACCAATCAGTCTCTCAGGATCATTGTGAAGCTTTCAAGCAACGCCCTAGCAACCATTTAGAGCTCCTTAGCAACAAGCTCCATAGACTTCCATTGAAAGACATCAAAGGGATATCTCAGGATATAAGTGTCATAGAAACATGAGGGTGGGCTCGTTTGACTCGGGGCAGCAAACAGCCAATCCCCAATCACTTCAACACATCCTAGCCCCTCCCTAGCAACCATTGTCGAGTACCTTAGCAACCAAAATCCAGACAGGGATATCTTCCATTCTGAATGTCACAGAGGCATGGGAGTTGGTTTATATCATTCATACTGACAAGCAGCCTTTGGAGTTTCATGATTGGCAGCTGCCAAGCCACTCCCTAGCAACAAAACAGAGTACCCTAGCAACCATTTTGCAAGACCTATATCTCTGCATCAAAACATCGTATAGAGATGGGGGTTGGTTTATACATTCACACTGACTTTGGAGCTTCATGATTGGCAGCTGCCAAGCCACTCCCTAGCAACCAAACAGATTACCCTAGCAACCGTTTTGCAAGGCGTATATCTCTGCATCAGAACATCGTATAGAGATGGGGGTTGGCTCTTTTGACTCATGCTAGCAAACAGGACTTGCTACATGCTACACATGCTAGCAGTGAATAGCTACATGCTAATTTTGATTAGCTAAGTGCTAAATCATGCCAAGAAAATGCTACAAACACCATAGTAACCATCTGTGACAACTACCAACCACCTAGCAACACCATAGCAACTACCCAGAATACCCTAGCAACTGCCTAGCAACGCCCTAGCGACCACAAAAAATACCCTAGCAACTGCCTAGCAATGCCCTAGCAACCACCCAGAACACCCTAGCAACTATGGTGTAATATCCTACACCATAGTAAGCGATATTCTATTGAACATAACTCTGGGTCACATTTGAAGAGGCTGGTAGGCTCTGTAACAACATACCACACAATGGGGTAAAAGTTGCACCCCTGGGGGGCAGGAGGGGCCCAAAGTTGCCCCAATGAAGTACTATGGTGTAGGACAGCCCATGAAATGGGCTGTCCTACACCATAGTAAGCGATATTCTATTGAACATAACTCTGGGTCACATTTGAAGAGGCTGGTAGGCTCTGTAACAACATACCACACAATGGGGTAATAGTTGCACCCCTGGGGGGCAGGACCGGCCCAAAGTTGGCCCATTGACTTACTATGGTGTAGGACAGCCCATGAAATGGGCTGTCCTACACCATAGAAACCGCATTTGTATTGAACATAACTCTGGATCACAGTGTCATAGAGACAAGGGGGCGGGCTGATTTTACTCAGACGACCAATCAGTCTCTCAGGATCATTGTGAAGCTTTCAAGCCACGCCCTAGCAACCATTTAGAGCTCCTTAGCAACAAGCTCCATAGACTTCCATTGAAAGACATCAAAGGGATATCTCAGGATATAAGTGTCATAGAAACATGAGGGTGGGCTCGTTTGACTCGGGGCAGCAAACAGCCAATCCCCAATCACCTCAACACATCCTAGCCCCTCCCTAGCAACCATTGTCGAGCACCTTAGCAACCAAAATCCAAAGAGGGATATCTTCCATTCTGAATGTCACAGAGACGTGGGAGTTGGTTTATATCATTCATACTGACAAGCAGCCTTTGGAGTTTCATGATTGGCAGCTGCCAAGCCACTCCCTAGCAACAAAACAGAGTACCCTAGCAACCATTTTCCAAGACCTATATCTCTGCATCAAAACATCGTATAGAGATGGGGGTTGGTTTATACATTCACACTGTCTTTGGAGCTTCATGATTGGCAGCTGCCAAGCCACTCCCTAGCAACCAAACAGATTACCCTAGCAACCGTTTTGCAAGGCGTATATCTCTGCATCAGAACATCGTATAGAGATGGGGGTTGGCTCTTTTGACTCATGCTAGCAAACAGGACTTGCTACATGCTACACATGCTAGCAGTGAATAGCTACATGCTAATATTGATTAGCTAAGTGCTAAATCATGCCAAGAAAATGCTACAAACACCATAGTAACCGTCTGTGACAACTACCAACCACCTAGTAACACCATAGCAACTACCCAGAATACCCTAGCAACTGCCTAGCAACGCCATAGCAACCACAAAAACACCCTAGCAACTGCCTAGCAACGCCCTAGCAACCACAAAAATACCCTAGCAACTGCCTAGCAACGCCCTAGTAACCACCCAGAACACCCTAGCAACTGCCTAGCAACACCCTAGCAACCACCCAGAATACCCTAGCAACCACCCAGAACACCCTAGCAACCGCCTAGCAACCACCCAGAACACCCTAGCAACCACCTAGCAACCGCCCAGAACTACCTAACAACCACCTAGCAACCGCCTAGCAACCACCCAGAACACCCTAGCAACCACCCAGAACTCCCTAGCAACCACCCAGAACCCCCTAGCAACCACCCAGGACCCCCTAGCAACCGCCCAGAACACCCTAGCAACCGCCTAGCAACTGCCTAGCAACCACCCATAACACCCTAGCAACTGCCTAGCAACCATCCAGAACACCCTAGCAACTGCCTAGCAACCATCCAGAACACCCTAGCAACCACCCGGACAACATGAATAAGCCATATCTCAGCAGCAGAACATCGTACAGACATGGTTGTTGGCTCGTACGCAATCATGTATCTCACCCTAGCAACCGGGTCGTGTTTTTTGCCACTGCAAGCACCATTCACATTTTCTTCTGGAAATGTACCTTCTAGTTACTGGTGCTTGCTTTAGCAAGGCAACAGTATTGTTATTGCTCATACTTATTATTATTATTATTCTTCTTATTCCGCCGCTTTTTTGACGCGCTACTCCTCCCGCAGCTTTTGTCACAGACCCCTGAATGAGGTGTCAAAACGTGCGGCCTATTCGGGAATGGTGTGCTATGACGTTTATAAGCGATCGGGGGTGCGGTGGTCGCCCCAGGGGCGAAAAAGTCGACGAAAAAACGCATAGACTTAACATTACGTCAAACTTTGACGAGTCATAGCTCAGAGTTGGGATTTCGTAGAAATGTGAAATTTACCACATTTGGAGAGGCTGGCAGGCTCTGTAAGAACATACCTCACAATGGGGTAAAAGTTGCACCCCTGGGGGGCAGGAGCGGCCCAAACTTTTCCTATTGACTTAACATGGTGTAGGACGTCCCATGAAATGGAGAGAGAGAGAGAGAGTAAGCGATTTTGTATTGAACATAACTCTGGATCACAGTGTCATAGAGACAAGGGGGCGGGCTCATTTTACTCAGACGACCAATCAGTCTCTCCGGATCATTGTGAAGCTATCAGGCCACGCCCCTAGCAACCATTTAGAGCACCTTAGCAACAAGTTCCATAGACTTCCATTGAAAGAGATCAAATGGATATCTCTGGATAGAAGAGTCATAGAAACATGAGGGTGGGCTCGTTTGACTCGGGGCAGCAAACAGCCAATCATGAATCACATCAACACTTCCTAGCCCCTCCCTAGCAACCATTGTCGAGCACCTTAGCAACCAAAATTCACAGACTCATAGCTCAGAGCAAGGATGTCGCAGAAACGTGTAATTTGGCACATTTAAAGAGACTGGCAGGCTCTGTAAGAACATACCACACAATGGGGTAAAAGTTGCAACCCTGGGGGGCAGGAGGGGCCCAAAGTTGCCCCAATGAAGTACTATGGTGTAGGACAGCCCATGAAATGGGCTGTCCTACACCATAGTAAGCGATATTCTATTGAACATAACTCTGGATCACATTTGAAGAGGCTGGTAGGCTCTGTAACAACATACCACACAATGGGGTAAAAGTTGCACCCCTGGGGGGCAGGACCTGCCCAAAGTTGCCCCAATGAAGTACTATGGTGTAGGACAGCCCATGAAATGGGCTGTCCTACACCATAGTAAGCGATATTCTATTGAACATAACTCTGGATCACATTTGAAGAGGCTGGTAGGCTCTGTAACAACATACCACACAATGGGGTAAAAGTTGCACCCCTGGGGGGCAGGACAGGCCCAAAGTTGCCCCATTCACGTACTATGGTGTAGGACAGCCCATGAAATGGGCTGTCCTACACCATAGAAACCGCATTTGTATTGAACATAACTCTGGATCACAGTGTCATAGAGACAAGGGGGCGGGCTCATTTTACTCAGACGACCAATCAGTCTCTCAGGATCATTGTGAAGCTTTCAAGCCACGCCCTAGCAACTATTTAGAGTTCCTTAGCAACAAGCTCCATAGACTTCCATTGAAAGACATCAAAGGGATATCTCAGGATATAAGTGTCATAGAAACATGAGGGTGGGCTCGTTTGACTCGGGGCAGCAAACAGCCAATCCCCAATCACCTCAACACTTCCTAGCCCCTCCCTAGCAACCATTGTCGAGTACCTTAGCAACCAAAATCCAGACAGGGATATCTTCCATTCTGAATGTCACAGAGGCATGGGAGTTGGTTTATATCATTCATACTGAAAAGTAGCCTTTGGAGTTTCATGATTGGCAGCTGTCAAGCCACTCCCTAGCAACAAAAGAGATTACCCTAGCAACCATTTTGCAAGACCTATATCTCTGCATCAAAACATCGTATAGAGATGGGGGTTGGTTTATACTTTCACACTGACTTTGGAGCTTCATGATTGGCAGCTCCTAAGCCACTCCCTAGCAACCAAACAGATTACCCTAGCAACCGTTTTGCAAGGCGTATATCTCTGCATCAGAACATCGTATAGAGATGGGGGTTGGCTCTTTTGACTCATGCTAGCAAACAGGACTTGCTACATGCTACACATGCTAGCAGTGAATAGCTACATGCTAATTTTGATTAGCTAAGTGCTAAATCATGCCAAGAAAATGCTACAAACACCATAGTAACCATCTATGACAACTACCAACCACCTAGTAACACCATAGCAACTACCCAGAATACCCTAGCAACTGCCTAGCAACGACCTAGCAACCACCCAGAACACCCTAGCAACTGCCTAGCAACACCCTAGCAACCACCCAGAACACCCTAGCAACTGCCTAGCAACCGCCTAGCAACCACCCAGAACACCCTAGCAACCGCCTAGCAACCACCCAGAACACCCTAGCAACCGCCTAGCAACCACCCAGAACACCCTAGCAACCACCTAGCAACCGCCTAGCAACCACCCAGAACACCCTAGCAACCGCCTAGCAACCACCCAATACACCCTAGCAACCACTCAGAACACCCTAGCAACAACCCGAACAACATGAATAAGCCATATCTCAGCAGCAGAACATCGTACAGACATGGTTGTTGGCTCGTATGCAATCATGTACCACACTCTAGCAACCAAGTGTCGAGTTTTGCCACTGCAAGCACCATTCACATTTTCTTCTGGAAATGTACGTTCTAGTTATTATTATTATTCTTATTCCGCCGCTTTTTTGACGCGCTACTCCTCCCGCAGCTTTTGTCACAGACCCCTGAATGAGGTGTCAAAACGTGCGGCCTATTCGGGAATGGTGTGCTATGACGTTTATAAGCGATCGGGGGTGCGGTGGTCGCCCCAGGGGCGAAAAAGTCGACGAAAAAACGCATAGACTTAACATTACGTCAAACTTTGACGAGTCATAGCTCAGAGTTGGGATTTCGTAGAAATGTGAAATTTACCACATTTGGAGAGGCTGGCAGGCTCTGTAAGAACATACCTCACAATGGGGTAAAAGTTGCACCCCTGGGGGGCAGGAGCGGCCCAAACTTTTCCTATTGACTTAACATGGTGTAGGACGTCCCATGAAATGGAGAGAGAGAGAGAGAGTAAGCGATTTTGTATTGAACATAACTCTGGATCACAGTGTCATAGAGACAAGGGGGCGGGCTCATTTTACTCAGACGACCAATCAGTCTCTCCGGATCATTGTGAAGCTATCAGACCACGCCCCTAGCAACCATTTAGAGCACCTTAGCAACAAGTTCCATAGACTTCCATTGAAAGAGATCAAATGGATATCTCTGGATAGAAGAGTCATAGAAACATGAGGGTGGTCTCGTTTGACTCGGGGCAGCAAACAGCCAATCATGAATCACATCAACACTTCCTAGCCCCTCCCTAGCAACCATTGTCGAGCACCTTAGCAACCAAAATTCACAGACTCATAGCTCAGAGCAAGGATGTCGCAGAAACGTGTAATTTGGCACATTTAAAGAGACTGGCAGGCTCTGTAAGAACGTACCACACAATGGGTTAAAAGTTGCACCCCTGGGGGGCAGGAGGGGCCCAAAGTTGCCCCAATGAAGTACTATGGTGTAGGACAGCCCATGAAATGGGCTGTCCTACACCATAGTAAGCGATATTCTATTGAACATAACTCTGGATCACATTTGAAGAGGCTGGTAGGCTCTGTAACAACATAGCACACAATGGGGTAAAAGTTGCACCCCTGGGGGGCAGGACCTGCCCAAAGTTGCCCCTATGAAGTACTATGGTGTAGGACAGCCCATGAAATGGGCTGTCCTACACCATAGTAAGCGATATTCTATTGAACATAACTCTGGATCACATTTGAAGAGGCTGGTAGGCTCTGTAACAACATACCACACAATGGGGTAAAAGTTGCACCCCTGGGGGGCAGGACAGGCCCAAAGTTGCCCCATTCACGTACTATGGTGTAGGACAGCCCATGAAATGGGCTGTCTTACACCATAGAAACCGCATTTGTATTTAACATAACTCTGGATCACAGTGTCATAGAGACAAGGGGGCGGGCTCATTTTACTCAGACGACCAATCAGTCTCTCAGGATCATTGTGAAGCTTTCAAGCCACGCCCTAGCAACTATTTAGAGTTCCTTAGCAACAAGCTCCATAGACTTCCATTGAAAGACATCAAAGGGATATCTCAGGATATAAGTGTCATAGAAACATGAGGGTGGGCTCGTTTGACTCGGGGCAGCAAACAGCCAATCCCCAATCACCTCAACACTTCCTAGCCCCTCCCTAGCAACCATTGTCGAGTACCTTAGCAACCAAAATCCAGACAGGGATATCTTCCATTCTGAATGTCACAGAGGCATGGGAGTTGGTTTATATCATTCATACTGAAAAGTAGCCTTTGGAGTTTCATGATTGGCAGCTGTCAAGCCACTCCCTAGCAACAAAAGAGAGTACCCTAGCAACCATTTTGCAAGACCTATATCTCTGCATCAAAACATCGTATAGAGATGGGGGTTGGTTTATACATTCACACTGACTTTGGAGCTTCATGATTGGCAGCTCCTAAGCCACTCCCTAGCAACCAAACAGATTACCCTAGCAACCGTTTTGCAAGGCGTATATCTCTGCATCAGAACATCGTATAGAGATGGGGGTTGGCTCTTTTGACTCATGCTAGCAAACAGGACTTGCTACATGCTACACATGCTAGCAGTGAATAGCAACATGCTAATTTTGATTAGCTAAGTGCTAAATCATGCCAAGAAAATGCTACAAACACCATAGTAACCATCTATGACAACTACCAACCACCTAGTAACACCATAGCAACTACCCAGAATACCCTAGCAACTGCCTAGCAACGACCTAGCAACCACCCAGAACACCCTAGCAACTGCCTAGCAACACCCTAGCAACCACCCAGAACACCCTAGCAACTGCCTAGCAACCGCCTAGCAACCACCCAGAACACCCTAGCAACCGCCTAGCAACCGCATAGCAACCACCCAGAACACCCTAGCAACCACCTAGCAACCACCCAGAACACCCTAGCAACCACCTAGCAACCGCCTAGCAACCACCCAGAACACCCTAGCAACCGCCTAGCAACCACCCAGAACACCCTAGCAACCGCCTAGCAACCACCCAATACACCCTAGCAACCACTCAGAACACCCTAGCAACAACCCGAACAACATGAATAAGCCATATCTCAGCAGCAGAACATCGTACAGACATGGTTGTTGGCTCGTATGCAATCATGTACCACACTCTAGCAACCGAGTGTCGAGTTTTGCCACTGCAAGCACCATTCACATTTTCTTCTGGAAATGTACGTTCTAGTTGTTATTGCTCATACTTATTATTAATGGTGCTTGCCTATGGCAAAGCAACATTAGTGTTATTGCTCATACTTATTAATGGTGCTTGCCATAGGCAAAGCAACATTAGTGTTATTGCTCATACTTATTATTAATGGTGCTTGCCATAGGCAAAGCAACATTAGTGTTATTGCTCATACTTATTATTTTACTTCTTTTTATTCCGCCGCTTTTTTGACGCGCTACTCCTCCCCGCAGTTTTTGTCACAGACCCATGAATGAGGTGTCAAAACGTGCGGCCTATTCGGGAATGGTGTGCTATGACTTTTATAAGCGATCGGGGGTGCGGTGTTCGCCCCAGGGGCGAAAAAGTCGACGAAAAATCCCATAGACTTAACATCACGTCAAACTTTGACGAGTCATAGCTCAGAGCGAGGATTTCGTAGAAATGTGAAATTTACCACATTTGGAGAGGCTGGCAGGCTCTGTAAGAACATACCTCACAATGGGGTAAAAGTTGCACCCCTGGGGGGCAGGAGCAGCCCAAACTTTTCCTATTGACTTAACATGGTGTAGGACGGCCCATGAAATGGAGAGAGAGAGAGAGTAAGCGATTTTGTATTGAACATAGCTCTGGATCACAGTGTCATAGAGACAAGGGGGCGGGCTCATTTTACTCAGACGACCAATCAGTCTCTCAGGATCATTGTGAAGCTATCAGGCCACGCCCCTAGCAACCATTTAGAGCACCTTAGCAACAAGTTCCATAGACCTCAATTGAAAGAGATCAAATGGATATCTCTGGATAGAAGAGTCATAGAAACATGAGGGTGGTCTCGTTTGACTCAGGGCAGCAAACAGCCAATCATGAATCACATCAACACTTCCTAGCCCCTCCCTAGCAACCATTGTCGAGCAGCTTAGCAACCAAAATTCACAGACTCATAGCTCAGAGCAAGGATGTTGCAGAAACGTGTAATTTGGCACATTTAAAGAGACTGGCAGGCGCTGTAAGAACATACCACACAATGGGGTAAAAGTTGCACCCCTGGGGGGCAGGAGGGGCCCAAAGTTGCCCCAATAAAGTACTATGGTGTAGGACAGCCCATGAAATGGGCTGTCCTACACCATAGTAAGCGATATTCTATTGAACATAACTCTGGATCACATTTGAAGAGGCTGTTAGGCTCTGTAACAACATACCACACAATGGGGTAAAAGTTGCACCCCTGGGGGGCAGGACCGGCCCAAAGTTGCACCATTCACGTACTATGCAAAATGCTAATACAGCAAACAGCCAATCCCCAATCACCTCAACACATCCTAGCCCCTCCCTAGCAACCATTGTCGAGCACCTTAGCAACCAAAATCCAAAGAGGGATATCTTCCATTCTGAATGTCACAGAGACGTGGGAGTTGGTTTATATAATTCATACTGACAAGCAGCCTTTTGGAGTTTCATGATTGGCAGCTGCCAAGCCACTCCCTAGCAACAAAAGAGAGTACCCTAGCAACCATTTTGCAAGACCTATATCTCTGCATCAAAACATCGTATAGAGATGGGGGTTGGTTTATACATTCACACTGACTTTGGAGCTTCATGATTGGCAGCTGCCAAGCCACTCCCTAGCAACCAAACAGATTACCCTAGCAACCGTTTTGCAAGGCGTATATCTCTGCATCAGAACATCGTATAGAGATGGGGGTTGGCTCTTTTGACTCATGCTAGCAAACAGGACTTGCTACATGCTACACATGCTAGCAGTGAATAGCTACATGCTAATATTGATTAGCTAAGTGCTAAATCATGCCAAGAAAATGCTACAAACTCCATAGTAACCATCTGTGACAACTACCAACCACCTAGTAACACCATAGCAACTACCCAGAATACCCTAGCAACGCCCTAGCAACCACCCAGAACACCCTAGCAACTGCCTAGCAACACCCTAGCAATTACCCAGAATACCCTAGCAACCGCCTAGCGACCACCCAGAACACCCTAGCAACCGCCTAGCAACCACCCAGAACACCCTAGCAACTGCCTAGCAACCACCCAGAACACCCTAGCAACCACCTAGCAACCACCCAGAACTCCCTAGCAACCACCCAGAATACCCTAGCAACCGCCTAGCGACCACCCAGAACACCCTAGCAACCGCCTAGCAACCACCCAGAACACCCTAGCAACCGCCTAGCAACCACCCAGAACACCCTAGCAACCACCTAGCAACCACCCAGAACTCCCTAGCAACCGCCTAGCAACCACCCAGAACACCCTAGCAACCACCCAGAACACCCTAGCAAGCACCCGAACAACATGAATAAGCCATATCTCAGCAGCAGAACATCGTACAGACATGGTTGTTGGCTCGTATGCAATCATGTACCACACTCTAGCAACCGAGTGTCGAGTTTTGCCACTGCAAGCACCATTCACATTTTCTTCTGGAAATGTACGTTCTAGTTACTGGTGCTTGCTTTAGCAAGGCAACAGTATTGTTATTGCTCATACTTATTATTACCGGTGCTTGCTTTAGCAAGGCAACAGTATTGTTATTGCTCATACTTATTATTAATGGTGCTTGCTTTAGCAAGGCATCATTATTGTTATTGCTCATACTTATTAATGGTGCTTGCCATAGGCAAAGCAACATTAGTGTTATTGCTCATACTTATTATTAATGGTGCTTGCCATAGGCAAAGCAACATTAGTGTTATTGCTCATACTTATTATTAATGGTGCTTGCCTATAGGCAAAGCAACATTAGTGTTATTGCTCATACTTATTATTCTTCTTCTTTTTATTCCGCCGCTTTTTTGGCGCGCTACTCCTCCCGCAGCTTTTGTCACAGACCCATGAATGAGGTGTCAAATCGTGCGGCATATTTGGGAATGGTGTGCTATGACTTTTATAAGCGATCGGGGGTGCGGTGGTCGCCCCAGGGGCGAAAAAGTCGACGAAAAAACGCATAGACTTAACATTACGTCAAACTTTGACGAGTCATAGCTCAGAGTTGGGATTTCGTAGAAATGTGAAATTTACCACATTTGGAGAGGCTGGCAGGCTCTGTAAGAACATACCTCACAATGGGGTAAAAGTTGCACCCCTGGGGGGCAGGAGCGGCCCAAACTTTTCCTATTGACTTAACATGGTGTAGGACGTCCCATGAAATGGAGAGAGAGAGAGAGAGTAAGCGATTTTGTATTGAACATAACTCTGGATCACAGTGTCATAGAGACAAGGGGGCGGGCTCATTTTACTCAGACGACCAATCAGTCTCTCCGGATCATTGTGAAGCTATCAGGCCACGCCCCTAGCAACCATTTAGAGCACCTTAGCAACAAGTTCCATAGACTTCCATTGAAAGAGATCAAATGGATATCTCTGGATAGAAGAGTCATAGAAACATGAGGGTGGTCTCGTTTGACTCGGGGCAGCAAACAGCCAATCATGAATCACATCAACACTTCCTAGCCCCTCCCTAGCAACCATTGTCGAGCACCTTAGCAACCAAAATTCACAGACTCATTGCTCAGAGCAAGGATGTCGCAGAAACGTGTAATTTGGCACATTTAAAGAGACTGGCAGGCTCTGTAAGAACATACCACACAATGGGGTAAAAGTTGCACCCCTGGGGGGCAGGAGGGGCCCAAAGTTGCCCCAATGAAGTACTATGGTGTAGGACAGCCCATGAAATGGGCTGTCCTACACCATAGTAAGCGATATTCTATTGAACAACTCTGGATCACATTTGAAGAGGCTGGTGTAACAACATACCACACAATGGGGTAAAAGTTGCACCCCTGGGGGGCAGGACCGGCCCAAAGTTGCCCCATTCACGTACTATGGTGTAGGACAGCCCATGAAATGGGCTGTCCTACACCATAGAAACCGCATTTGTATTGAACATAACTCTGGATCACAGTGTCATAGAGACAAGGGGGCGGGCTCATTTTACTCAGACGACCAATCAGTCTCTCAGGATCATTGTGAAGCTTTCAAGCCACGCCCTAGCAACCATTTAGAGCTCCTTAGCAACAAGCTCCATAGACTTCCATTGAAAGACATCAAAGGGATATCTCAGGATATAAGTGTCATAGAAACATGAGGGTGGGCTCGTTTGACTCGGGGCAGCAAACAGCCAATCCCCAATCACCTCAACACATCCTAGCCCCTCCCTAGCAACCATTGGCGAGCACCTTAGCAACCAAAATCCAAAGAGGGATATCTTCCATTCTGAATGTCACAGAGACGTGGGAGTTGGTTTATATCATTCATACTGACAAGCAGCCTTTGGAGTTTCATGATTGGCAGCTGCCAAGCCACTCCCTAGCAACAAAAGAGAGTACCCTAGCAACCATTTTGCAAGACCTATATCTCTGCATCAAAACATCGTATAGAGATGGGGGTTGGTTTATACATTCACACTGACTTTGGAGCTTCATGATTGGCAGCTGCCAAGCCACTCCCTAGCAACCAAACAGATTACCCTAGCAACCGTTTTGCAAGGCGTATATCTCTGCATCAGAACATCGTATAGAGATGGGGGTTGGCTCTTTTGACTCATGCTAGCAAACAGGACTTGCTACATGCTACACATGCTAGCAGTGAATAGCTACATGCTAATATTGATTAGCTAAGAGCTAAATCATGCCAATAAAATGCTACAAACACCATAGTAACCATCTGTGACAACTACCAACCAACTAGTAACACCATAGCAACTACCCAGAATACCCTAGCAACTGCCTAGCAACGCCCTAGCAACCACAAAAATACCCTAGCAACCACCTAGCAACGCCCTAGCAACCACCCAGAACACCCTAGAAACTGCCTAGCAACACCCTAGCAACCACCCAGAACACCCTAGCAACTACCTAGCAACCACCCAGAACACCCTAGCAACCACCTAGCAACCACCCAGAACACCCTAGCAACCGCCTAGCAACCACCCAGAACACCCTAGCAACCACCCAGATCCGACTAGCAACCACCTAGCAACCGCCTAGCAACCAGCCAGAACACCCTAGCAACCACCCAGAACACCCTAGCAACCACCTAGCAACCACCCAGCAACCGCCTAGCAACCAGCCAGAACACCCTAGCAACCGCCTAGCAACCACCTAGCAACCACCTAGAACACCCTAGCAACCACCTAGCAACCACCCAGAACACCTAAGCAACCGCCTAGCAACCGCCTAGTAACCGCCTAGCAACCGCCCAGAACACCCTAGCAACCACCTAGCAACCACCCAGAACACCCTAGCAACCGCCTAGCAACCACCCAGAACCGCCTAGCAACCACCCAGAACACCCTAGCAACCGGGTCGTGTTTTTTGCCACTGCAAGCACCATTCACATTTTCTTCTGGAAATGTACGTTCTAGTTCTTCTTTTACTTCTTCTTTTTATTCCGCCGCTTTTTTGACGCGCTACTCCTCCCGCAGCTTTTGTCACAGACCCCTGAATGAGGTGTCAAAACGTGCGGCCTATTCGGGAATGGTGTGCTATGACTTTTATAAGCGATCGGGGGTGCGGTGGTCGCCCCAGGGGCGAAAAAGTCGACGAAAAAACGCATAGACTTAACATTACGTCAAACTTTGACGAGTCATAGCTCAGAGTTGGGATTTCGTAGAAATGTGAAATTTACCACATTTGGAGAGGCTGGCAGGCTCTGTAAGAACATACCTCACAATGGGGTAAAAGTTGCACCCCTGGGGGGCAGGAGCGGCCCAAACTTTTCCTATTGACTTAACATGGTGTAGGACGTCCCATGAAATGGAGAGAGAGAGAGAGAGTAAGCGATTTTGTATTGAACATAACTCTGGATCACAGTGTCATAGAGACAAGGGGGTGGGCTCATTTTACTCAGACGACCAATCAGTCTCTCCGGATCATTGTGAAGCTATCAGGCCACGCCCCTAGCAACCATTTAGAGCACCTTAGCAACAAGTTCCATAGACTTCCATTGAAAGAGATCAAATGGATATCTCTGGATAGAAGAGTCATAGAAACATGAGGGTGGTCTCGTTTGACTCGGGGCAGCAAACAGCCAATCATGAATCACATCAACACTTCCTAGCCCCTCCCTAGCAACCATTGTCGAGCACCTTAGCAACCAAAATTCACAGACTCATAGCTCAGAGCAAGGATGTCGCAGAAACGTGTAATTTGGCACATTTGAAGAGGCTGATAGGCTCTGTAAGAACATACCACACAATGGGGTAAAAGTTGCACCCCTGGGGGGCAGGAGGGGCCCAAAGTTGCCCCAATGAAGTACTATGGTGTAGGACAGCCCATGAAATGGGCTGTCCTACACCATAGTAAGCGATATTCTATTGAACATAACTCTGGATCACATTTGAAGAGGCTGGTAGGCTCTGTAACAACATACCACACAATGGGGTAAAAGTTGCACCCATGGGGGGCAGGACCGGCCCAAAGTTGCCCCATTCACGTACTATGGTGTAGGACAGCCCATGAAATGGGCTGTCCTACACCATAGAAACCGCATTTGTATTGAACATAACTCTGGATCACAGTGTCATAGAGACAAGGGGGCGGGCTCATTTTACTCAGACGACCAATCAGTCTCTCAGAATCATTGTGAAGCTTTCAAGCCACGCCCTAGCAACCATTTAGAGCTCCTTAGCAACAAGCTCCATAGACTTCCATTGAAAGACATCAAAGGGATATCTCAGGATATGAGTGTCATAGAAACATGAGGGTGGGCTCGTTTGACTCGGGGCAGCAAACAGCCAATCCCGAATCACCTCAACACTTCCTAGCCCCTCCCTGGCAACCATTGTCGAGTACCTTAGCAACCAAAATCCAGACAGGGATATCTTCCATTCTGAATGTCACAGAGACGTGGGAGTTGGTTTATATCATTCATACTGACAAGCAGCCTTTGGAGTTTCATAATTGGCAGCTGCCAAGCCACTCCCTAGCAACAAAAGAGAGTACCCTAGCAACCATTTTGCAAAACCTATATCTCTGCATCAAAACATCGTATAGAGATGGGGGTTGGTTTATACTTTCACACTGACTTTGGAGCTTCATGATTGGCACCTGCCAAGCCACTCCCTAGCAACCAAACAGATTACCCTAGCAACCATTTTGCAAGACGTATATCTCTGCATCAAAACATTGTATAGAGATGGGGGTTGGCTCTTTTGACTCATGCTAGCAAACAGGACTTGCTACATGCTACACATGCTAGCAGTGAATAGCTACATGCTAATATTGATTAGCTAAGTGCTAAATCATGCCAATAAAATGCTACAAACACCATAGTAACCATCTGTGACAACTACCAACCACCTAGTAACACCATAGCAACTACCCAGAATACCCTAGCAACTGCCTAGCAACCACCCAGAACACCCCTAGCAACACCGCCTTGCAACCGCCTAGCAACCATCTAGAACACCCTAGGCAACCGCCTAGCAACCGCCTAGGCAACCACCCAGAACGCCCTAGCAACCACCTAGCAACCGCCTAGCAACCACCCAGAACACCCTAGCAACCGCCTAGCAACCAACTAACAACCGCCTAGCAACCACCCAGAAACACCCTAGCAACCGCCTAGCAACCACCCAGAACACCCTAGCAACCACCTAGCAACCACCCAGAACACCCTAACAACCGCCTAGCAACCGCCTAGCAACCTCCCAGAACACCCTAGCAACCGCCTAGCAACACCCTAGCAACCACCCAGAACACCCTAGCAACTGCCTAGCAACCACCTTGCAACCGCCTAGCAACCACCCAAAACACCCTAGCAACTGCCTAGCAACCACCCAGAACACCCTAGCAACCACCCAGAACACCCTAGCAACCACCCGAACAACATGAATAAAGCCATATCTCAGCAGCAGAACATCGTACAGACATGGTTGTTGGCTCGTATGCAATCATGTACCACACTCCTAGCATCCGAGTGTCGAGTTTTGCCACTGCCAAGCACCATTCACATTTTCTTCTGGAAATGTACGTTCTAGTTAAGTTTGGCTTGGAAAAAGCCAACTTACTGAAATCCTATTTAAACTTATTAAGTTGGCTTGTGAAAGCCAATTTATTGAAATCCTATTTAAACTTATTATTATTATTATTATTAAGTTGGCTTGTGAGAGCCAACTTACTGATATTGTACTTAAACTTCTTATTATTATTATTCTTCTTACCAAACTGTTGACTCTATCTCGTCCTAGAGCTTTAACTCTACATACTCCAAACTCGGCTCAGACACTCAAACTGTTCTGAAGTTAGTTGCTATATCTTTTCAGACTGATCGGACTTACGGTTTTCCTATAAATGACGATCAAACTCGGAAAAAACTCCCATTGACTTAACATTGCGGAATGGTCAGATTTTCAAACTCCCCAACTGCCAAAAATTCAAATCAAAATCCCTTGAAAGCCCTAGACTGAATCAAACTGCCATTCTATACACTATATGAGCCATTGAGACTCATTTAAACTCATTAAACTCATCTATCTATCCACCTCAAACTATTTTAAACTTCAAACTAATTTAAACTTTAAACTAATTTAAACTTTTTATGAATAAAAACTATAAAAACTGGCTCGTAGGCACAAGGGCCCGCAGGCCTTGTGCCTCACCTGTAGCCCTAACTCCAGGATGCTAATTATACACTGAACTCTGAACTCTTAGACTCATGGTAAACTCATCTATCTATCCACTTCAAACTAATTTAAACATTGAACTAATTTAAACTTCAAACTACAACTCACTCGTAGGCACAAGGCCGCAGGCCTTGTGCCTCACCTTAGCCTAACTCCAGGATGCTAATATACACTGAACTCTGAACTCTTAGACTCATGTAAACTTCAAACTACTTTAAACTTTAAACTCATAAAACTCATGCATTCACTAAACTCTAAACTCCAAAAACTCTTGAGTGTGTGTGTGTGAGAGAGCAAGTTAGTGTGTTATAACACCCTAGCAACACCCATAGCAACCACCCATAACACCCTAGAAACTGCCTAAAATACCTTAGAACTCCCTAGCAGCACCATAGCAACCACCTATAACACCCTAGCAACCACCCAAAATACCTTAGAACACCCTAGCAACACCATAGCAACCACCCAAAACACCTTAGAACACCCTAGCAACCACCCCATAACACCCTAGCAACCACCCAAAAATACCTCATAACTCCCCTAGCAACACCATAGCAACCACCCAAAATACCTAAGAACTCCCTAGCAACACCATAGCAAACCACCCCAAAACACCTTAGAACTCCCTAGCAACCACCCTAGCAACACACCCAAAATACCTCAGAACTCCCCTAGCAACACCCTAGCAACCACCCAAAATACCTCAGAACTCCCTAGCAACACCCTAGCAACCACCCAAAATACCTCAGAACTCCCTAGCAACACCCTAGCGACCACCCAAAATACCTCAGAACTCCCTAGCAACACCCTAGCAACCACCCAAAATACCTCAGAACTTCCCCTAGCAACAACCCTAGCAACCACCCGCAACACCCTAGCAACCACCCCAAAACACCTCAGAACTCCCTAGCAACACCCTAGCAACCACCAAAACACCTCAGAACTCCCCTAGCAACACCCTAGCAACCACCCAAAATACCTTAGAACTCCCCTAGCAACACCCTAGCAACCACCCAAAAACAAATCAGAACTCCCTAGCAACACCCTAGCAACCACCCAAAATACCTTAGAACTCCCTAGCAACACATAGCAACCACCCACAACACCTTAGAACTCCCTAGCAACACCCTAGCAACCCACCCAAAACACCTTAGAACTCCCTAGCAACACCCTAGCAACCACCCAAAAATACCTCAGAACTCCCTAGCAACCACCCTAGCAACCACCCAAAAACACCTTACAACTCCCTGGCAACACCCTAGCAACCACCCAAAACACCCTAGCAACCACCCGAAATACCCTAGCAACCGCCTAGCAACCACTCAGAACACCTTAGCAACCCCTCTAGAAACACCCTAGTAACTTTAAAACTACTTCAAACTATACTTTAAACTATTTTAAACTTTAAACTACTTAAAACTTCAAATCACTTTAAACTAATTTAAACTTCAAACTAATTTAAACTTTAATCTACTTTAAACTATTTTTAACTGTAAACTACCTTTAAACTTTAAACTACTTTAAACTAATTTAAACTTTACACTAATTTAAACTTCAAACTACTTTAAACTTTAAACTATTTTAAACTTTAAACTACTTTAAACTAATTTAAACTTTACACTAATTTAAACTTCAAAATTACTTTAAAAGTTCAAACTATTTTTAACTGTAAACTACTTTAAACTTTAAACTATTTTAAACTTTACACTAATTTAATCTTCAAACTAATTTAACCTTCAAACTACTTTTAAACTTCAAACTATTTCAAACTATCTGGTCCAAACTTTCTCAAGCCAACTTAAAGTTTGTTTCAAACGAACTTTTTAATCTAGTTATTATTATTATTCTTCTTCCAAAACTGTTGACTCTATCTCCTCCTAGAGCTTTAACTCTACATACTCCAAACTCGGCTCAGACACTCAAACTGTTCTGAAGTTAGTTGCTCTATCTTTTCAGACTGATCGGACTTACGGTTTTCCTATAAATGACGATCAAACTCGGAAAAAACTCCCATTGACTTAACATTGCGGAATGTTCAGATTTTCAAACTCCCCCAACTGCCAAAAATTCAAATCAAAATCCCCTTGAAAGCCTAGACTAAATCAAACTGCCATTCTATACACTATATGAGCCATTGAGACTCATTTAAACTCATTAAACTCCTCTATCTATCCACCTCAAACTATTTTAAACTTCAAAACTAATTTAAACTTCAAACTAATTTAAACTTTTAATTGAATAAAAACTATAAAAACTCGCCTCGTCAGGCACAAGGCCGCAGGCCTTGTGCCTCACCTTAGCCCTAACTCCAGGATGCTAATATACACTGAACTCTGAACTCTTAGACTCATGTAAACTCATCTATCTATCCACTTCAAACTAATTTAAACTTTGAACTAATTTAAAACTTCAAACTACAACTCACTCGTAGGCACAAGGCCGCAGGCCTTGTGCCTCACCTTAGCCCTAACTCCAGGATGCTAATATACACTGAACTCTGAACTCTTAGACTCATGTAAACTTCAAACTACTTTAAACTTAAACTCATAAACTCATGCATTCACTAAACTCTAAAACTCAAAAACTCTTGAGTGTGTGTGTGTGAGAGAGCAAGTTAGTGTGTTATAACACCCTAGCAACACCATAGCAACCCACCCATAACACCCTAGAAACTGCCTAAAATACCTTAGAACTCCCCTAGCAACACCATAGCAACCACCTATAACACCCTAGCAACCACCCAAAATACCTTAGAACACCCTAGCAACACCCTAGCAACCACCCCAAACACCTTAGAACACCCTAGCAACCACCCAAAACACCCTAGCAACCACCCAAAATACCTCATAACTCCCTAGCAACACCCTAGCAACCACCCAAAATACCTCATAACTCCCTAGCAACACCCTAGCAACCACCCAAAATACCTCATAACTCCCTAGCAACACCCCTAGCAACCACCCAAAACACCTTACAACTCCCTAGCAACACCCTAGCAACCACCCAAAACACCTTACAACTCCCTAGCAAACACCCTAGCAACCAACCAAAACACCCTAGCAACCACCCAAAAACACCTTAGAACTCCCTAGCAACCACCCAAAATACCTCATAACTCCCTAGCAACACCCCTAGCAAACCACCCAAAATACCCCAGAACTCCCTAGCAACACCCTAGCAACCACCCAAAACACCTTACAACTCCTAGCAACACCCCTAGCAACCAACCAAAACACCCTAGCAACCACCCAAAATACCCTAGCAACCGCCTAGCAACCACTCAGAACACCTTAGCAACCCTCTACAAACACCTTAGTAACTTTAAACTACTACAAACTATTCTTTAAACTATTTTAAACTTTAAACTACTTCAAACTTCAAATCACTTTTAAACTAATTTAAACTTCAAACTAATTTAAACTTTAATCTACTTTAAACTATTTTTAACTGTAAACTACTTTAAAACTTTAAACTAATTTAAACTAATTTAAACTTCAAACTAATTTAAACTTCAAACTACTTTAAACTATTTTTAACTGTAAACTACTTTAAACTTCAAACTACTTTAAACTTCAAACTAATTTAAACTTCAAACTTTTTTAAACTGCTTTAAACTTTAAACTAATTTAAACTTTAAACTTTTTCAAACTATCTGGTCCAAACTTTCACAAGCCAACTTAAAGTTTGTTTCAACGAACTTTATTAATCTAGTTATTATTATTCTTCTTACCTAAATTTCTGACTCTATCTCCTCCTAGAGCTTTAACTCTACAAACTCCAAACTCGGGTCAGACCTTCAGACTGTTCTGACTTAGTGTGCTATATCTTTTCAGACTGATTTGACTTTCAGTTTTCTTAAAAATTAATATTAAAAATCATAAAAATCCCATTGACTTACATTGGAGAGGTGCTCAAATTGAGCCAAGACTACGGTGGCCCATTAGTGCACAAGCCAAAAACTCAAAACTAAACTCCCTGAAGCCCTAGATTCAATTAAACTATACCATTCTATCTATCTATCTATCTATCTATCTATCTATCTATCTATCTATTCTATCTATCTATCTATCTATCTATCTTCTATCTTCAAACTATATCTATCTATCTTCAAACTCATCTATCTATCTATCTATCTATCTATCTATCTAACTATCTATCTATCTATCTATCTATCTATCTATCTTTCTATCTTCAAACTATATCTATCTATCTTCAAACTCTATCTATCTATCTATCTATCTATCTTCAAACTCTATCTATCTATCTTTCTATCTTTCTATCTTTCTATCTTCAAACTCTATCTATCTATCTATCTATCTATCTATCTATCTATCTATCTTCAAACTATATCTGTCTATCTTCAAACTCTATCTATCTATCTATCTATCTATCTATCTATCTAATCTATCTATCTATCTTCAAACACTATATCTATCTATCTATCTATCTAATCTATCTATCTATCTATCTATCTATCCTATCTATCAAACAATATCTATCTATCTTCAAACTCTATCTATCTATCATCTATCTATCTATCTATCTATCTATCAATCTATCTATCTATCTATCTATCTTTCTATCTTCAAACTATATCTATCTATCTCAAACTCTATCTATCTATCTATCTATCTATCTTCAAACTCTATCTATCTATCTTTCTATCTTTCTATCTTTCTATCTTCAAACTCTATCTATTCTATCTATCTATCTATCTTCCAAACTATATCTGTCTAGTCTTCAAACTCTATCTATCTATCTATCTATCTATCTATCTATCAATCTATCTATCTATCTATCTTCAAACTATATCTAACTATCTATCTATCTATCTATCTATCTATCTATCTATCTTCAAACTATATCTATCTATCTTCAAACTATATCTATCTATCTTCAAACTCTATCTATCTATCTATCTATCTATCTATCTTTCTATCTTCAAACTATATCTATCTATCTTCAAACTCTATCTATCTATCTATCTATCTATCTATCTATTATCTATCTATCTTCAAACTCTATCTATCTATCTATCTATCTATCTTCAAACTATATCTGTCTATCTTCAAACTCTATCTATCTATCTAACTATCTATCTAATCTATCTATCTATCTTCAAACTATATCTATCTATCTATCTATCTATCTTAAAACTATATCTATCTATCTATCTACTAAACTAATATCTATCTATCTATCTATCTATCTTCAAACTATATCTATCTATCTATCTAATCCATCTTTCTTTCTTTCTTTCTAACTAATCCATCTTTCTTTCTTTCTAACTATAATCCATCTATCTTTCTTTCTAACTAATCCATCTTTCTTTCTTTCTAACTAATCCATCTTCTGTCTAACTAATCCATCTTTCTTTCGTTCTTTCTTTCTTTCTAACTAATCCATCTTTCTTTCTTTCTTTCTTTCTTTCTAACTAATCCATCTTTCTGTCTAACTAACTAATCTTTCTTTCGTTCTTTCTTTCTTTCTAACTAATCCATCTTTCTTTCTTTCTTTCTTTCTTTTTCTTTCTTTCTTTCTTTCTTTCTTTTCTTATCTTTCTTTCTTTTCTTTCTCTCTTTCTCTTTCTTTCTTTCTTTCTCTCTTTCGTTCTAACTAATCCATCTTTCTTTTTTTCCAACTAATCCATCTATCCTTTCTTTCCAACTAATCCATCTATCTTTCTTTATTTCCTTCTAACTAATCCATCTTTCTTTCTTTCTAACTAATCCATCTTTCTTTCTTTCTAACTATCCATCTTTCTTTCTTTCTAACTAACTAACTAATTTTTCTTTCTAACTAATCCATCTTTCTTTCTTTCCAACTAATCCATCTATCTTCTTTCTTTCTTTCTTTCTAACTAATCCATCTTTCTTTCTTTCTTTCTTTCTAATCCATCTTTCTTTCTTTATTTCCTTCTAACTAATCCATCTTTCTTTCTTTCCAACTAATCCATCTATATTTCTTTCTTTCTTTCTTTCTAACTAATCCATCTTTCTTTCTTTCTAACTAATCCATCTTCTTTCTTCTAACTAATCCATCTTTCTTTCTTTCTAACTAACTAACTAATTTTTCTTTCTAACTAATCCATCTTTCTTTCTTTCCAACTAATCCATCTATCTTTCTTTCTTTCTTTCTTTCTAACTAATCCATCTTTCTTTCTTTCTTTCTTTCTAACTAATCCATCTTTCTTTCTTTCTTACTTACTTAATCCATCTATCTTTCTTTCTTTCTTTCTTTTTAACTAACTAATCTTTCTTTCTTTCTAACTAATCCATCTATCTTTCTCTCTTTCTTTCTAACTAATCCATCTTTCTTTCTTTCTTTCTTTCTAACTAATCCATCTTTCCTTTCTTTCTTACTTACTAACCATCTATCTTTCTTTCTTTCTTTCTTTTTAACTAACTAATCTTTCTTTCTTTCTAACTAATCCATCTATCTTTCTCTCTTTCTTTCTAACTAATCCATCTTTCTTTCTTTCTTTCTAACTAATCTATCTTTCTGTCTAACTACTTAACACAACACAACACTACACTACACTACACTACACAAGACTACACTACATACCACTACACTACACAGCACTACACTACACAACACTACTACAACACTACACAACACTACACTACACTACACTACACAACATACACTACACTACACAACACTACACTACACTACACAACACAACACAACACTACACAGCACTCACAACACAACACTACACTACACAACACAACACTACACTACACTACACTACACTACACAACACTACACAACACTACACTACACTACACAACACTACACTACACAACACAACACTACACTACACAAAACTACACTACACAACACAACACTACACAACACTACACTACACAACACTACACAACACTACACTACACAACACTACACTACGCTACACTACACAACACTACACTACACTACACTACACAACACTACACTACACTACACAACACTACACTACACTACACAACACTACACTACACTACACTACACTACACAACACTACACCACACTACACTACACTACACTACACTACACAACACTACACAACACTACACTACACTACACTACACTACACTACACAACACAACAATACACTACACTACACTACACAACACAACACAACACTACACTACACTACACAACACAACACTACACAACACTACACTACACTACACTACACTACACTACACAACACTACACTACACTACACTACACTACACAACACTACACAACACTACACTACACAACACTACACAACACTACACTACACAACACTACACTACACAAAACTACACTACACAACACTACACTACACAACACTACACTACACTACACTACACAACACTACACAACACAACACTACACAACACTACACTACACAAGACTACACTACATACCACTACACTACACAGCACTACACTACACAACACTACACAACACTACACAACACTACACTACACTACACTACACACAATACACTACACTACACAACACTACACTACACAACACAACACAACACTACACAGCACTACACAACACAACACTACACTACACAACACAACACTACACTACAACTACACTACACTACACAACACTACACAACACTACACTACACTACACAACACTACACTACACAACACAACACTACACTACACAAAACTACACTACACAACACAACACTACACAACACTACACTACACAACACTACACAACACTACACTACACAACACTACACTACGCTACACTACACAACACTACACTACACTACACTACACAACACTACACTACACTACACAACACTACACTACACTACACAACACTACACTACACTACACTACACTACACAACACTACACCACACTACACTACACTACACTACACTACACAACACTACACAACACTACACTACACTACACTACACTACACTACACAACACAACAATACACTACACTACACTACACAACACAACACAACACTACACTACACTACACAACACAACACTACACAACACTACACTACACTACACTACACTACACTACACAACACTACACAACACTACACAACACTACACTACACAACACTACACAACACTACACTACACAACACTACACTACACAAAACTACACTACACAACACTACACTACACAACACTACACTACACTACACTACACAACACTACACAACACAACACTACACAACACTACACTACACAACACTACACTACACTACGCTACACTACACAACACTACACTACACTACACAACACAACACTACACTACACAACACTACACTACACTACACTACACTACACAACACTACACTACACAACACAACACTACACTACACTACACTACACTACACAACACTACACTACACAACACAACACTACACTACACAAAACTACACTACACTACACAACACTACACTACACTACACTACACTACACTACACTACACTACACTACACAACACTACACTACACAACACTACACAACACTACACTACACAACACTACACTACACAAAACTACACTACACAACACTACACTACACAACACTACACTACACAACACTACACTACACAACACTACACAACACAACACTACACAACACTACACTACGCTACACTACACAACACTACACTACACAACACAACACAACACTACACTACACAACACTACACTACACACACTACACAACAACACTACACTACACTACACTACACTACACTACTACACTACACAACACTACACTACACAACACAACACTACACTACACAAAACTACACTACACAACCACAACACTACACTACACAACACTACACAACACTACACAACACAACACAACGCTACACTACACAACACTACACTACACTACGCTACACTACACAACACTACACTACACAACACAACACAACACTACACAACACTACACTACACTACACTACACAACACAACACTACACAACACTACACTACACAACACTACACTACACAACACTACCACTACACTACACTACACAACACTACACTACACTACACTACACAACACTACACCACACTACACAACACAACACTACACAACACTACACTACACTACACAACACTACACAACACTACACTACACAACACAACACAACACTACACTACACTACACAACACAACAACACACTACACTACACTACACAACACTACACTACACTACTCGGTTTGGAGGGAATAAGGCACGACGCAGAGAATATATCATCTGATTTATAAATGCAGGAGATCTTGGAAGAACTGTTGCCATTTGAGTTGTTTTTATATATTTCATTTTCTTTGACCACATAGTATCATCAAGAACAAATTAGCAAAAATGCATGCAACCGGATTAACGGTCCCACATTAGAATCTGCATGGCTTTTACAGGTTAGACTAGGTATGTGCTTTTAGAAATAGCTCTCAGGATAATACGGTATTTTCTCCCCGGACACTCTCATGATAGCGGAGTTTTCTTTTAATCGGGGAGATTAACTCAAAAAAAAAGTATTATAGTGATGCCATTACTTTCGTCTTTATTTGTATTTATTACCTTGTGTAATACAATGTATTTTCATGTAAAGACAAAAAAGGTCACTCTTTGGAATTTTGTATATCTGTCAATAAATATGACATTCATTGTGTATGAAATGCTTTTGTTTATTGTTTATAATATACTTTTTTATTAAAATTATACAATTTTACGTATACTTACAAAAAGTTAAGATTTTTATTGTCGGTTTGATGATCACCTAAACAAGAAATTAAAATAAGAAAGATTCTTACATATTTTGATGAAGAAACCATGTTTTCATTATGAATCAGTGCTTACCATAGTCATTTTTTAAGGCTATATTGTGTAATTAGCATGTTTAACATGTTTATGTATCCTAAGAAAACAATTGTGGATATGGTTTGAATAACTATAAGCTAGATGTGTTTGAGGCCTCATGGTCTGTGATACAGGTCAAGAGTATCTGAGTTTGTGTGGACGCTGGCAGGTTACGCTTAGTCAGGGATTTTCCAGTAAACAACAGATGGCTGTGAAAGAATAAAACCACTATTATGAGGTGGAATAATTATGTAACGTGGAGGCTTCTCGTCCCTGCGAGGGAGTTGACTGTCCTTGGAAAATGCTATATCTTGCCTTTGATAAAGGCTGGCCATCAATTGGCAGGTTTCCACAATTAGAGAAGAAAGGAGAGAGAAGTGAAACTTTATGGTGGGAACGGGAATTAAGTCACTTGGTTATTGTGAAATAACCAGTGTTGGGGAAAGTTACTTTTATAAAGTAATGGATTACAATATTGCGTTAGTCCCTTAAAAAGTACTGTAACAAATTTTAAATTTTTAAAGTTAATTTTCAAAAAAAACGTTTTTTCCCGGCTGGGCTTGTGTTTTTTATAACACAAAAGTTATATTTTTGGGCAAATGTAAAGACCCTTTCACACCAAAAGTGAAATAATAATCCTCAGGCTGAAGGACATGTGTTCAGTAAGAGGAAAGCAAACAAGCAAACCTTTCTATCTATAGCCATAGCTTATTTATCTGAATCATCGAAGGTCAGAAGCAAGTACGTTGGTCAATAAAGTGAGATTAAATGCATAAAAATGTATGTTTTATTTGACATATTTAGTTATTGGAGGTTTGCATAGTATTCTGACTCTGCATTTCACTGATTTTATTCATTTTGAGGAATATTGAATATTTTTTTGTCCAAGTGAGGTGAGTAAATGCTCACATTTAGTCTAGAACTAAACATCATGTACACACACACACACACACACACACACACACACACACACACACACACACACCACTTCTGCACTTTGATTTGTCTCAGCATGAGGACAGGAGAGCTGTCAGTCAATAAATGGGAAAACACTTATTTGAAAAAGTAACTCAGATATTTTGTTGTAAATTTTAAAAGTAATGCGTTACTTTAGTTACTTGAAAAAGTAATCTGATTACGTAACTCAAGTTACTTGTAATGTATTTCCCCCAACACTGGAAATAACAGATAAGGGTATCAGACTGGTGCCCTGGCCAGAGACCTCAGATGTCCTCAGATGTTCAGATGTCATCCTCCGACTCTTGAGCTTCATTTGCAAGGAGAAAAGACAATTTCCACAACATAATATAGCTAATAAGCACAAATTAATTAATTGAATTTATTAAATGTATAGTTGCATTGAAAATTTGTTGTACAATCTATAACTTTTCATGACTTATTTTGGTGATTTTTCAGTTGCTTTTCACCAAAAAGGGGAAGAAATTGTAGTTTTGGATTAAGAAATTAAGTATATTTAGATCCATTATGATTAATATAAAATCCATATTAATTTGTGCAAATATTTTCATGAAAATTAAGCACGTTTCCCCCCGCTCAGTTATCAGTATTGTAATGAATCCATGGTATTATTTTTGATTTCAAAAGTGATTTTCATTTCTGCAATAATACAGTTATTTTTTATTGTATTAGGGCAAAAAACTATTTTTTTTAGGTTAAATAAATTAATTAGGTTACACTTTAATTTAAGGTGACATAGTTACATTGTACTTACTCAAATAAGTGGTAATATTATTTAACTACATGTTTGGTTCAGGGTTAGTTAATTGTAATTATGCATAATTTACTGTTATTACTACAGTAAGTACATGTAGTAACGTGCAACTACGTACCTTTAAATAAAGTTTTACCCTTAATTTGTTATAAAAAATAACGTCACAATGCAACAAAAAAAATCTGGTCCCCAAAAGGCTTCATTTTCTTTAAATGTATAAAATACATAGACAGTAGATAAAATATAATCCTTCATTTATTTATTTTGATTACTGACGGAAATAGAACCTCGGCATTTCCTGACAGGTTAAACGCACCCATGTAGTGCGGGGTTACTCAAAAGACCAATCAGAACCACTGTTGTGGTCTCAAAATGCGCAGAATCCTGCAACGGAGCCAATCACAGAGACTGAAGGGACGTTGACTATTCGTGCTGGCCAATCAAGGCACGCCTTTCGAACTCATTCGGCCAATGGCGTTGCGCGGCGCAGTGTGTCGTCGTTGCTTGCTTAGCTTAGAACGTTAGAAGGTTGAGGCGAGAACAGTGACAGATGAAGAGAAAGAGAGAGAGAGAGCCGCGCGCGCGGCACATGAGGAAATGTCAAAATGGGAGAACAAGTGATGATAAAAAGTAACAAGTAAGTGTCGCGTTACTTGGGAGTTATTATCATTGTAACGGTAACTGTCTCAGCGCTTGTGTTTGGTGGCTCGCGGGATGCAGCTGCAGAGGTGATGCGCGCGCGTGCTGTGTGTGTGGAACAGGAAGCGCCATAGCGAGAGCTTTCTGTGTTTTTGCTGGCATGTCCACATCTGTGAATCTGCTTCACATCTTATAGAATAGATATATGCAATACAACAACACCAGCTGGGTTTGTAAGTTGACAGATTTGCTCTGTATTGTTTCTTGATCTGATGATGACATAGGTAATTTGTGTGTGGTTCTGGCTTTATGGTTTCATATAACTTGCTGTTGGTCTACATCCAAGTTATTAACAATGAATGACATTTGTTGTGGAATATGTCAGACTGCATATAACCGCGTATTTACCAGATGTGGCCATGATTTCCTGACAGCTGGCTTCTTGATTATGCCTTAACACCTTAAAAATAATATAATGATTATACGGTATTTTCTAAATTCATGATAGTCGTGATACATCGTTGTGTAACTTAGCTTACTCTTGGTTCTGTAGATTTGTCTGCTGCTTGAATTTAAGGATTTTGTATATTGTGTTAGGATGAATTAAGAATAGTAAACAAACAAATCCCTTGTTAAAATTAAGTGTGCTTAATCCTATTGAATCATGTGCAGTTAGTTGTATTGTACTTCAAATCTTAAAAGTATAGGCTGTATATATGTTTTTTTTAAACTAAGCTTACAAATAATATAATATTAATACAATAAAATGCATAAGTTTTTTATGACTGTTTCTTAAGTACACTTTTAAAAAGTGTACTTTGTAATGGTCAAATTAAATATTTTGCATTAAAGTATATTTTAAATGTACTAAATTGCAGCTTTTTCATCTTGAATGTGTAATTACGAATATTTAAATGCATCACATACACATTTCAATCAACAGAAAAAAATTACATACATTTTTTAGTAAATGTCAGTACATTCTGTCAGTAGAGACAGTAGAGTTAATTATGATATTACATATAAAGATGTACTGAAGCCCTACTTAAGTATGTAAAAAATAAAATAAAAAAGTAAAACAATTTAACATGCAATTAAGTATCCAAAACATTCTGTCCACATTTATTCTTTTAAAGTATATTACTTCTGTAATATGTACTTTATTTTTTTTGAAAAGAATACTTTTTAAAAAAACGTATGCATATAAAAATACACATTTTAGGTCCTGTAACGGGCCACAATTTTGAATCAGTGTGTTTTAACTATTTTTAATCAGTGGAAGATACAGTTTTTAAAAAATATTTATATCTCAGTTTATATGAGCTGATAAAAAAATGCATAGGTAAATAATTCTGAAAGTAAAAATAGGCTTTATTTTTTTTGGATGGGTGGCTAATTAGTTAAATATATAGGCTGGTAATTGAAAGCTTGCAGGTTTGAACCCTAGTTGCTAGTGTTGTCTTCTGGATGTATTTGCTCTTATGAAATATATGATAATCTCTCCAATTTTTTGTAAATTTTTTCTACACAGCGCTCGCATACAGTCACTGTACACGGCTGTTTAAGCATGTCCACAGATGACAGCATCTCTGAGGACGTGTCCAGCTCTGTGGCTTTGAGCCACGATCAAATCAGTGCCAATGGTGGGAAAGAGAGCGAGGCGTCCATCGTCTCCTCTGAGGACACCGTATCGGGTCTCCCTGAAGAAGAGCACTCTGCGTCCCACCCCGAGGGCTTCCTTCAGGCCACAGAAGGGGCGAACCGACCCTCCACCACACCAGCATGCAGCATTTCCAACAAAATAAGGTCTGTTTTTTTCATGTGATGTTCACTGTTTTCAGTTTTACAAAGATGCTGTCATTGATAAGCTGTTTTAAATCCCTCTGGGTGTCTTTCTCCTCATGTCACATGCTTTAGGAATCTGTGTCTTCGTACTGAGGAGGAGTTCAGCTCAGGGAGAAGTTTACCCTTCATCAACCCAAGCTCTCTAGAGACCCTCCGAGCCCTGGTCCAGGAGATCCAGAGCAGTGGGGAGACCGACCCTGAGATTTGGAAGAACTGTGAGGTGCGCAGGTGTCCACACTGTCTATTCATTTCCTCATGTGGCGTTATGAAGCGGCCATCGTCTGGGGTCTCCCTAGGAGTCGAGCCGACAACAGCAGCCACGCTCAGAGCTGGGGAGAACATCCCACAATGCAGCTGATCCCTGACATCAAAAATTAGATCATTTAGAAGTATCTTGAGCCATTTAAAATTGGCGTGAAATTAAAAATCACCCTATTTATTTTCTAAATGCATATTATAGATCTTAAAGTCCCCCTGTAGTCAATAATTTTATCCATTAAACTCATCTTTGATCAACAAAATTACATATTTAAATGTCTTTCCCTTGAAAACAATTCTTAATGCCTTAAAATGAATGTAACTACACCCTTGCCTCATTTAGTATATGCGGTTTTATGAATATGCAAATGAGCCCCGCCTCCACTCACTCAGCTCAGAGATCCACTCGTTGATTGGTTACAAGGTAGTTTGTGACGTCAGAAACTAGTGATTTCAAAATGCGTTTTTGAGACTGTCTTTGGGTCACTGCAATTTGAAGCTTATGAATTTGCACATGGTTTGTATTAAAGCATATTAAAAACACCACATAGACATATAAACAACATTAAAAGCTTGATTTTCAGCACAGGCGGACTTTAATAGTTATGCACCAAAATTCAAGATTCAATTTAGCTGAAAACTGAAACCAAAAACAAATATATAACTAATCAGTTAATTAATCAACTTTATGTAATAATCAACCCTCATTGTATATAAACATTTACATTGCACGTAGGGAAGTTTGTTTTTATATAATATATAACCATAATGAATGTGCGATGTAGGGCACATACATTTATCAAAATGCTCTCTAAAACAATAGTTTTCTTTTTTGCTAACTAACTGTTCTTTTTTGACAATCTATTACACTTGGATGTATGTTACAATACAGCAGAAAATATATTTAGCTACTTCTGTTTCATCGCCTCTTTAAAGGGTAAAGGCCATTGCACACTGAGTCCGAAATTTTCGTATGCGTTTTTTCGTATTCGTGATTCGGTGGCTCTGAATTGTCAAAGCACCATTCAAACACCATTCAAACTGCTTGTTACGGATGCAAAAAACGCAGAAAATCGAACCCGTTTCGTTTTTTTTTATGACGGACGAAAGTTTCGGAGGCAGTGTGCAAGCGTGATTGACATAATGTGAGGTCGTATTTATTTTTTAACATGCGAAAATTTCGGATGCGAATTTCGGACTCAGTGTGCAATGGCCTTAACTGTCGCCAAAATCTAACCTAGGCTATTTTTGTTAATCTACCCGAGTGTAAAAGCTTAATTCGAATGGAAACTCCACTTTTAAGTTTGACCGTGTTTCGTTTTCGGTCAAAATGCCTTTTGAATGGGAGTGCACTACAATGAGAGCATCAAAATCGCTATTTTTAAAACACTAATGCGGCTTGACACAACATGAAACTGTGCTTGAAGTGTCACCAGTGGCTCTACACATGAACTCCAGCATTGACCACACAGTTCACACACGTTTTTTGTGTGTGATATTGACAGTAGAAATTTCACAATGAAACCTCTACTTGCTCATCTAACTAAAACACACCAATTTGTCTGTTGTATCACTTCCTTCATCTGCAGTCACAGATACTGTTTTTATGCTTTTATAATAATAATAATAAATATAGCTGCAAGCAGCCATTACGGGGCCAAGCGCAAAAGCAGACGACGAGATATGCCTACATGGCTGAAAGTGTGAGACAAACTGCAGCAAGGAGCAATTAAAGACATTTGAAGATGAATTTTGGCAAAATGGTTGAAAAATCACATACAATAACTAAAAATATGATTATCACTTTCGACCAGTAGGTGGTGCAGTTACGAAACTGATGTGATGTGGTCAGAGTGAAGTGACAATGACACATACAAAGTTTGGTGTCAATCTGTCAAGGCATTGCAGATATAAAGCCTGAATAGTCATTTTGGCATCATGCCTCAACTTTGCCACTGCGGTATACAAAAACGGTTTCGTCTATCGACACGAAATCCATAACTTTTACTCGGCACGTTCTGGAGATGACACGATCCGATTTTGGTGAAAATCAGACGTTCGGTCTAGGAGGAGTTTGAAAAAGTAGGTTTTAAAAGAAAATAAAGATGGCGGACAGGAAGTTTTGCTGACTATGGCAAAATTGGTATCTATGTTTTCAGCATAACCCAAGGAATCTATTGAGATCAGTGTCATTACTATAGGCAAATTTATTCAAAAGTTATTAGCATTTTTGGAAATTTCATTATAACTTTTGACCAAAAGGTGGCGCTGTCTCATACATTTTTGAGTACCTTTAGGGCGTTGTACTGATGACCCATACTGAGTTTCGTAACGATACGTTCATGCGTTCATAAAATACAGCATTTTAGCACATAATTCAAAATGGCCGACAGCCAAAATGGCCGATATGGGAAAATTGGATATCAGTCGACTCAACACGACGCCCTGAATCTAACGAGACCACTTTTGTGATTTTTGGACAAACCGTTCAGAAGTTATAAGCAAAAACATAAATTATTCATATCTCCGGACCAGTAGGTGGCGCTGCGCCGAAACGCAGCATGTAGCCTCAAGTCATGCTTGTGATGACATGTACCAAATTTGGTCTGAATCCGATTTAGCGTTGTGGAGATACGGCCTTACGTCTGTTTTCGCAAGCGCTACATAAAATTTATTTGCGCGGTATTCGAGAACGGTAATTCGAATCAACTTGAATTCCATAACTTTTGGTTGTCAAGGTCTGGAGATGATCTGGTTCATTTTTCGTGAAATTCGGAGCAACGGCCTAGGAGGAGTTTGAAAAAGTAGGTTTTTCGGAAAATTCAAAATGGCGGGAAAACTATTATGACGGAAAATGACGTCATAGGGTGCAGTCGAATCGTCATGAGCTCAGGAATCAGAGGAAAAAAGAATTTTGTTTCTAGCCCTTGTGGTTCAAAAGTTATTAGCATAAACATGAGTGAAACTTTGGACAGCTGGTGGCGCTAGAGGGAATGAGTTGGAGACTCCAAATTTGCTATGGTGATAGTTCAGGCTGTCCTCTATCACTGTGCCAATTTGTATAAGTTTCCCGCAAACGGTTCTATAGGCTGCCATAGACGCCCAGTCGGAAGAAAAAAAAGAAAAAAAAGAAAAAGAAGAAGAAATATAGCTGCAAGCAGCCATCACGGGGCCAAGCGCAAAAGCAGACGACGAGACATGCTAAAGTGGCTGGGAGTGTGAGGCCAACTGCAGCAAGGAGCAATTGAAGACATTTAAAGATGAATTTTGGCAAAATGGTTGAAAAATCACATACATTAACTAAAAATATGATTATCACTTTCGACCAGTAGGTGGCGCAGTTACGAAACTGATATGATGTGGTCAGAGTGAAGTGACAATGACACATACAAAGTTTGGTGTCAATCTGTCAAGGCATTGCAGATATAAAGCCTGAATAGTCATTTTGGCATCATGCCTCAACTTTGCCACTGCGGTATACGAAAACGGTTTTGTCTATCGACACGAAATCCATAACTTTTACTCGGCACGGTCTGGAGATGACACGATCCGATTTTGGTGAAAATCGGACGTTCGGTCTAGGAGGAGTTCGCAAAAGTAGGTTTTAAAAGAAAATAAAGATGGCGGACAGGAAGTTTGGCTGACTATGGCAAAATTGGTATCTATGTTTTCAGCATAACCCAAGGAATCTATTGAGACCAGTGTCATTACTATAGGCAAATTTATTCAAAAGTTATTAGCATTTTTGGAAATTTCATTATAACTTTTGACCAAAAGGTGGCGCTGTCTCATAAATTTTTGAGTACCTTTAGGGCGTTGTACTGATGACTCATACTGAGTTTCGTAATGATACGTTCAAGCGTTCATAAAATACAGCATTTTAGCACATAATTCAAAATGGCCGACAGCCAAAATGGCCGATATGGGAAAATTGGATATCAGTCAACTCAGCACGACGCCCTGAATCTAACGAGATCACTTTTGTGATTTTTGGACAAACCGTTCAGAAGTTATAAGCAAAAACATAAATTCTTCATATCTCCGGACCAGTAGGTGGCGCTGCGCCGAAACGCAGCATGTAGCCTCAAGTCATGCTTGTGATAACATGTACCAAATTTGGTCAGAATCCAATAAAGCGTTGTGGAGATACGGCCTTACGTCTGTTTTCGCAAGCGCTACGTAAAATTTATGTGCGCGGTATTCGAGAACGGTAATTCGAATCAACTTGAATTCCATAACTATTGGTCGTCAAGGTCTGGAGATGATCTGGTTCATTTTTCGTGAAATTCGAAGCAACGGCCTAGGAGGAGTTCGAAAAAGTAGGTTTTAAAAGAAAATAAAGATGGCGGACAGGAAGTTTGGCTGACTATGGCAAAATTGGTATCTATGTTTTCAGCATAACCCAAGGAATCTATTGAGACCAGTGTCATTACTATAGGCAAATTTATTCAAAAGTTATTAGCATTTTTGGAAATTTCATTATAACTTTTGACCAAAAGGTGGCGCTGTCTCAAAAATTTTTGAGTACCTTTAGGGCGTTGTACTGATGACCCATACTGAGTTTCGTAACGATACGTTCATGCGTTCATAAAATACAGCATTTTAGCACATAATTCAAAATGGCCGACAGCCAAAATGGCCGATATGGGAAAATTGGATATCAGTCAACTCAGCACGACGCCCTGAATCTAACGAGACCACTTTTGTGATTTTTGGACAAACCGTTCAGAAGTTATAAGCAAAAACATAAATTCTTCATATCTCCGGACCAGTAGGTGGCGCTGCGCCGATACGCAGCATGTAGCCTCAGGTCATGCTTGTGATGACATGTACCAAATTTGGTCAGAATCCGATAAAGCGTTGTGGAGATACGGCCTTACGTCTGTTTAAGCAAGCGCTACGTAAAATTTATTTGCGCGGTATTCGAGAACGGTAATTCAAATCAACTTGAATTCCATAACTTTTGGTCGTCAAGGTCTGGAGATGATCTGGTTCATTTTTCGTGAAATTCGGAGCAACGGCCTAGGAGGAGTTCGAAAAAGTAGGTTTTTCGGAAAATTCAAAATGGCGGGAAAACTATTATGACGGAAAATGACGTCATAGGGTGCATTCGAATCGTCATGAGCTCAGGAATCAGAGGAAAAAAGAATTTTGTTTCTAGCCCTTGTGGTTCAAAAGTTATTAGCATAAACATGAGTGAAACTTTGGACAGCTGGTGGCGCTAGAGGGAATGAGTTGGAGACTCCAAATTTGCTATGGTAATAGGTCAGGCTGTCCTCTATCACTGTGCCAATTTTCATAAGTTTCCCGCAAACGGTTCTATAGGCTGCCATAGACGCCCAGTCGGAAAAAGAAAAAGAAAAAGAAAAAGAAGAAGAATAAGAACGGGAACAGATACAATAGGTGCCCGCACCTTAAGTGCTTGGCCCCTAATAAGAACGGGAACAGATACAATAGGTGCCCGCACCTTCAGTGCTTGGCCCCTAATAATAATATGTTTAATTTATATAGCGCCTTTCCCAAGCTCAAGGACGCTTCACAATAACAGTAGAGAACAAACAATAATTTCAAACATGAATGGACAATAGACATTTGCCCAGATATTATTATAAAGCAGACAACATAGTGACAACACAGAAATGATGCAATCGCCTGCTCTTAGGCCATAACACATGACTGTGTTTTCTTGCTCAAACAGGGCCGGTGGCTTCATCTCTTTCAGTTGGTGGAAAAGCAATATCAAGAACAAATCCTTGCTCAGCAGGAGCAGTACCAGTGCCAAATACAGGTATGTTTCTCAAAGGATCTGATTGGACTGTTAACAAATGATGTGTTCATTCAAGTATTGTGGTTTGTATCTAATGCCGACAAGGTTCAGTGCTTTTAATCTGGTTGTGCTAGTCTAATGCTGGGGACACACTTAAAGGGGTTGTTCACCCAAAAATGGAAATTCTGTCAGTAATTCCTCACCCTCATGTTGTTCCAACCCCATAAGACTTTCCTTCATCTTCGGAACATAAGATATTTTTGATTACGAAATAATATTTCAGAAAAAAACACCCAGAAAGTTATTAAAGACATCATTAAAATAGTCCAAGTGACTACAGTGGCTCAACCATAAGTTTATCAAGCGACAAGAATACTTTTGAATACGTCAGAACGTAGGCTCACTATTGGCCAGCATCACACACATGACCAGCGTCGGCCAATAGTGAGCCTACGTTCTGACGTACAACCCAGAAGCGCTGCGCTGTTACACTACGTGAACTCACTCAGAGGCCCACACAGAAGAAAATCAATAGTTGAATAAAGTAATTTTTTTGCGCACAAAAAGTATTCTCGTCGCTTGATAAACTTATGGTTGAGCCACTGTAGTCACTTAGACTATTTTAACGATGTCTTTAATAACTTTTTTTTTTCCTGAAATAATTTTTTTCTGAAACTTCAAAAATATAAAATATCAATCACAAATATCTTAATTTGTGTTACGAAGATGAAGGAAAGTCTTACGGGGTTGGAACAACATGAGGGTGAGTAATTACTGAATTTATATTTTCGGGTGAACTAACCCTTTAACGGCTGTAAGGCCGATTATGAATGTAATTTGATACTTATGACTGATCATGCCCAAACGCGCCGAGTCACGTTCAGTCGGTGTTCACAGTTGGTGGTTTAAAATATGCTGCAGTCGATGGAAACAAGTGACTTTGTCGCTACATGTCGCCAGTGGCTGGCGGTGCGGTCGCTAGTGGGCGTTCCCACAACTGGTTGCCTAGTAATGTTTGTGAGTGACATTCATGGATGTTACTCCATGTTGTAGTAGACAACAAATACGTTTTCTTGCCACTACAATCAAACATTTTGGAAGGAAAAGATGTAATTGGAATCAGTACATAACATGCATAATATTAAAGATGAACGAGAAACGGCGAGTGCTCTTTGCCATCGCGGCTATTTAACTGCAGCAAAAGGGCAAATGCCAGTCTATCTGGGTTCACGAAACCATTTAGCTTGGAGTCATCACGTATACCACAGAGAGTACCACTGTATGTACACTGAGACATATCATTAATTATAGGACAGTTTCTGACTGCTCAAATGAGCTTCTCATTCATCTTGCCTCGGTCGGACTCGGCACTGAAGAGTGACGGATCATGTGCACTCCACTGACTTCACTCCTATTGGTTGTCGCTCCCGAAAGTCACTCTTCATTTGCATAAAGTTGAACAGATCTCAACTTTGTCGTGTTGCTGGACACGCCGCACCTGGTCACTGTCGCTCGTGTCGCTGGAAATCGCCCGCTTTCCATTGAAATGAATGGTATCGTGTCGCTTGTAGTGTGAACAGCTTAAAGGATTAGTTCACTTTCAAAAATAAAGTTGAAAAGCCACACATTGCGTAATCACGTTGGAAAGGTCACGTTCACGTCAGTTATTTGTCTGGTTACTCCGGTTCAAAATAGTAGGGAAGGGCGAAAAACTCCATCTAATTTTCTCCAACTTCAAAATCGTCCAACATCTTTGTTTTAATTTATTTATATATTTTTCTGTGACCTTTCCAACGTGATGACGTAATACGTGGCGTGCAAAGACTAACAATTTCGCTTTCGCTAGATAAGACCCTTATTTCTCGACTGGGGATCGTGTCGAGACTTTGAAGCTGCATTGAGACGGACATTTGAACCTTCTTTGAACATTGGCATAGATGGTTGCCATTGAAGTCCATTCTGTGTAGAAAAAATCCTGGAATGTTTTTCCTCAAAAACCTAAATTTCTTTTCGACTGAAGAAAGAAAGACATGGACATCTTGGATGACATCGGAGTGAGTAAATTATCAGCAACATTTTTTTTGAAAGTGAACTAATCCTTTAAGTGTGTTCAGTTCAGTCTTAAAATGTTTCAGCTAGTCGTACTCGTTACGTGTGTCCCCGGCATAAGGCTTGGAACATATGCCATGATGCATTTCTGCGAATGAACATGCTTCTTGATTTAAAGGGATATTTCACCCAAAAATGAAAATTCTGTCATCGAGACAGTTCTTGCATGGTTTCTTCCAGCTCATACAGGATGAGATCAAGGCGTTAGTGCAGTTACAGAACCGCCTAGTCAGCACACAGACACACTCTCTGGAGCCCGGTAAGATCCACAGGCCTCTAGAGGACCCGGCGGCTGAGAACACCTTCACGTTGTCGGCTCCAGGACCTCTGTCACATCCCCAGCTCACCGTTCACCCTCACGAGAGCTCGGAGGGAGGGGATGGTCACCGTGCTGAGCAGCGGATATGGGACTCTCTCCGCCTGGGAGCATGGGTTAGAAACAGGGCGGCCCAGTTCCACTGAGGGACGGTATGAGGCTCTGTGGTCCCCTAACCAGCAGGATGGCAGTCTTACACCGTCCCCTGTTCCTGACACAAGCCCACTGGGCCAGAACCCGCTGAGCAGAACCATCACAGCCAACGACAAACTCCAGACGCCTGCGACGATCGCACCTGATACCATGACTGACAAACCGAGAGTAATAAGGTATGATTGGAGTCATCAAAAAGTATGGGAATATATTTGTCTAACACTTATTTAAAAGATTTTAGCAAGAGCCTTTAGATTACGTTTTTTCATCAACATGATAAATTCATAAATTTAGTCAAATGTGATTAACTTTTCACTATAATCTAAAATTATAGATATTATTAATAGTTATGCACCGAAATTAAATCCGAAACCGAAATTAAAGATTTAATTTTGCCAAAAAACTGAAACCAAAAATAAATTGAATTAATCCGTTCATTAATCAACTTTATTTTATAATCAACCCTCATTGTATAAACATTTACATTGCACATAAGGCAGTTTTTATATCATCTTTTTTAATTATATATATATATATTTTTTTAAATATAAACATTTAAATGGTGGCTGTAATAACTTGTTTTCATGACTGATTTATTTAAACACAACTGTGTTGTGCACAACGACGACAACAGTTTAAGCCGGGGACACACTTAACGACTGTAAGGCCGATTATGAATGTAATTTGATACTTACGACTGGCCATGCCCAAACGCACGAGTCTGTGTTTAAATCTGCTTCAGTCGCTGATAACCGTCTGTAAGTGTGTTCAGTTCAGTCTTAAAATGTTTCAGCTTGTCGTTAAGTGTGTCCCCGGCAGACCGAAAGATCCCACTCTTCATTCTGGGACTTTCTGAACATATGCCCGTTGTCAGGAGCACAGAACAAACTGCTAAATCTAGTTTAATTACAGCCAAGAAGTTACTCCTGTTGTTCTGGAAGAAAAAGGAGGCTCCTACTGTCAAGTTATGGCTTGGAGAGATGTCTTCTACTTTACATTTGGAACAAATTAGATACTGTTTGAAGGGAAAATTTGAGCAGTTTGACAAAATCTGGCACCCTTTTAGCTGTTATCTTGATGGAAACCATGTGGCATCATTTTGTTAATGTAACGTTTTAACATTCCCTCTTCATACCTTTTCAAGTCAATGTAAACAGGTCGGTATGGGATGGTTTGTTTATATATTTTTTTTATATATACATTTTTTTTTTTTTGTGTGTGTTAATGGTAAAGAGACATCTGTAAATTTATCTAAAAAAAATTTTTTTTGTCTTCCAATAAAACTTACTTGACAAAAAAGTGTGTCCCCGGCATTAAGTTAAAATATAACAACTATGTAATATAGTGCATATAGTTATCAAAATGCTATATTTTAAATAAATGTTTAAATAAATTCAATTTTAACTTTTGACTATAATGTTTCAAATACATAATAAATATAGAGTATTTTTGTTGTAGTCAGTGTTGTTATCATTAATAATTTAAAATATTACTTATGAAGTAATGATGAAAAACTAAAAACAAAAAAATTATAGAAAGCTAACTGAAATAAGTTTAAGTTGAAGTACTACAATTACTAAACTAAAGCTAAAATTAAATTAAATGAATACAATTTAGAAATATATATTTAATTTTTTTTACAAAAGCATAACAAAATGGCTAAAAAGATCAAATTAAAAACGAAAATTGTAAATATAAAAGTAAAAGTTAATTAAAAATATTGATCAAAACTGTAATAGTATATAAACCAATACTAAAATAACACTGGCTTTATTGAACTCTTTATTGAATGTTATAAATGTTTTTTTTATAACATTAATAGATACAGTTGTTTTTGTGTTGATGTGTGTTGTGTAGTCAACCTCTGACCTCCTGGGCTCAACGGCAGAAACACAGGCCGAGAAAGAGCCGAACGGCCACAAAACCGGTCGTTGCGTGTGGAGGAGAAAACAAGCAGCACAGCAGGAGCAGGATCTCCCGAGGAGCACACAGATCATCTACCTGATGTAAGCAAACATTCATATTGAATGATTGTTTATTTTTTTATTTTTTTGTTTAAATAACCATGAGCAGCAGGGATGCTTGAGAAATTTGTGAGCATATAGGATGTTGGTTTTGGAGATTTAAAGCCTTTTCTCACAGCACTTGATATTATTTAAAGGACAAGTTCGGTATTTTACACTTAAAGCCCTGTTTACAGATCGTATCTGATGAAATAGAACGGTTAAGATTAAAATTTGGACACATGCTCCTGTCCCGAGAATTTTAGGTTTATTTCGCTTTTGTGGACCTATTTTGCCAAACGTGTCACACCAGTGATTCTTCCGTTGAGAGCTTGAATAATAGACACTCCAGCGGCGGAGTAAATACTGTACCTCACACAGCACATTCAATACAAGTCAATGGAGTTGGACAAAAACTACGATAAAACCTGTTGGAAAGCATCTTTTTCAGCTATTTTTTTTGGAAACCGTATCAGTGAACACCCCTGACCACTCGGTGAGTTTCACGTCTTTGTAAACGAAAGTTTAATGTGTTTTTTAGGAAGGAATCTTCCAGTGCACATAGACTGCCATTGTGGGGGTGGGGAGAAAGCGAAAATAAACCTAAAATTCTCGCGACAGGAGCATGTGTCCAAAGTTTAATCTTAACCGTTCTATTTCATCAGATACGATCTGTAAACAGGGCTTTAAGTGTAAAAATACCGAACTTGTCCTTTAACATATTAATTTGATGGTGGATCCAGAAATGTTCACGTCGACAATCACCAGTGACGAGATTCACCCGTTGTAAAATGCAAAAGACTTCGGAGTGGCTACAGAAAAAAAAAAAGAAAACAAGGATAAACATCGGAAGGGCATTAAATGTATCACGCAAAAAACTGATGTTAGTGACATTAACAATTTAAGAACAAAGTATAATTTGCGCGGTTTGACGTGATATGACAAGCGATCGTTAGATTTAATCAGCACGATTTACTGCAATGATTTCTCCCCCTTAGTTGGTCAGAACAAAAGTGGGTGTTACTTGTTCAGACATTTTCTGGTGAATGTTCTTAATTCTTATGTTGGTCATACTTCCAAATAGTATAATCTGTGATTCAGAATGCCAGTTTCCACACCAGCGCGGTGACTGACAGCCGCACATTCTCCTCAAAACATTGTGTTCATCCGCGCTGTGCCGAGCCGAGGCACAACCCACGTAAAGTTGATCATTCCGCGAATAACTGCAATTGCAGATTTCGAACAGAGATGGCGACAAAGAGGAAAAACGGCGGACTGCAGCTTTAAAGGAACACTTTCACCTCTGGAAAGGATGAATGTGTATTTAAAATGGGTCATTTATGTAGAAGAAATGTGAAATTATTTTTGAATTTGGAGCCTTCTAGACTGAGAAAAGACAGAAAAATGTATTTTTTGGCTAATGGGGATAAAAGACAACAACTCCCAGAATGCACTTGCTTCGCTGCCCTAGGAGGAGGCCACGCCTACCGGTAAGAGATCGCAGTAAACAACAAGGCTATGCTACTAGTGAGTCTCCGTGAGTCTGCCCAGTATTTTGATGTCGCCCAAAATGTCCAGGATTCGGCTTTTGCGTTCTTCAGTCGCCATTCCTCATGTTTACTGTGACGAGCAGGAACGAGACTGACGGCCGCGGAGAACGATGCGAGCCCGGTGGCGTGATTACTGATGAGCGGCGCCGGCGCCTGTGAGACGCACCGGTCTCGTATATCTCTCACGGAGGAGCGGGAATTTTCCTAGCAATGTTAAAACGCACATCAAACGATCACTTGTTTAGTGTTCATGTAAACACTACATTCAGATTCACCAATCGGAATGAATTCAGTTAGATTGAAACAAAAGGTGTGCATGTAAACTATGAATGCGACTGCAGAAAGCAAAAGCCGAATCCTGGACATTTTGGACGATCTCGACGGGCCGGACATGTCTGGGAAAAAGAGGATGGTCACCGCTACTACTCAGCTTTCTCCACAGAATAAGAAACTGTTAGCTTATAGCTTCCAAATAAAGAATGGCTGACACTATATGTACATTCTGTGAGTGAGATCCCTCTATGGGCGGGTTGAAAAACATGCGGAAACAGCGCCTTCTACTGGATAAATGATGAGCTAGTGTTTGTAGTCTTACCCTTATTCAAAGAAATTTGACTTCCTGCTTTTTATGACGCAAATTGAAGATTTTTGCGGCATAAAAAGCAGGAAGTGGAACACTTAAATCCTTATTTCTCCCATCTCAGGGGAAAAATAAGGGAATAAACCATGACCATTCGAAAATGTGACTGGGTTTCTAAAGATACAAAGTCTAATGCAAATGGGTGAAGTGTTCCTTTAAGCAGCAAACTCTTCTTTGAATGTCCATACATCATTTCTTCTGTATATAATAATTGATGTCGGATTTCACTTTCTAAATTTAAAGGCAGAAAAGATTCTTAATTGGCCAAAATGTCTGTTATGCATCTTTGATTTTTTTTAATGTATAATGATATGATGATCAGAGATAAGACGAAGAATGTTTTCCTTTTTACTTTTAATGTTCATAGAGGCCTCTGTGTGCATTTAGAAATTGCTTTCTGAATTAGTAAACATCTTTTTTTTCTGGCTTTACCCCTAGCGTGGATGCAGTGCTGGCTCCATGAACCCATTGCCTCTAAGGAGAAGTGACAGTCTGGTGTCTGAAGCCTCAGGTAACACGTTTCACTGAGAATCAAGCTCTGCTGTCTGTCTAACAGCACACTGGAGGGATGTGATTGTGATGGGAGGATTTGGTGGAGAATGTGTAATGAAACACGGTCTTGAATTAGTGCTTAAGACTGAAGTCATTTCTGATTCTCATTGCTGTTTCACATATTCAAATTCTGTTTGATTTTTCAGGCCTGTCCTACTGGAAGCTGGAAGAGAGTGAGTTATACCGCCCTCTACCTGACAACTTTGAAAGTGCTCCCTTCGTCCTAATGCAGGTAAATTGTTATTAAATTTAATTAATATGTAAATAGTCATTTTGGAATCGGATCGTGAGGTGGATCTAAAGATTCCCAGCCCCGATATGCAATTTGTTGCAGATGCTGATATTTATATGGCCATATGCAAAACAATGATGATTGAGAGATGTTCTTAAAAAGCCTGATGGATCATATTTGATACTCACATTTTAACATGATTTTTTATATTAAAAAAATAATAATAAAAAATAATAATATTAATGGACAATCAAGTTAACATAAGCTGCTTCAGTCCACTAAGTGATCATCTTGAAATATTACTAACAATATAAAAGTTATTCATGTTTACTTTATGGAAATTATACTAGGCTTTTAGTTGCTAAAAAAAGTATTAACTATCAATCAGACGACAGAAGGCATGTGGAAGATTATTTACAACAGGTTTTTTAGGCAAAGTTTGGTCACACTTTATTTGAAGGTGTCTGTGTTACAGTGTAATTACACATGTAAGTACTGAGTAATATTAAGTAACTACATGTACTTACTATAGGGTTAGGGTAGGATTAGGATTTGGTTGAGGATTAGTTACATGTAATTATGCATAATTTATTGTTATTACTATTGTAAGTACATGTAACATATGTAACTGTAAAATAAAGTGTTAACCAAAGTTTTGATAATTTAGAGGCCTTAAAATTTGCGTATCAAATATGATACATTAGGCATAACCAGGATAAGTCTGTCCTGCTGAACACAGTGAGCATTGCTCCACAGACTCTCTGAATGCAGATGTTATTCTGTTTGTACACAGACTCCAGAAGAGAACAGTCTGTCTCTGCGGGAGATCTACCAAAACAAGAGAGCAGATCCCAAAGGCCACGAGTGGGACTCCTTAATCAACTCGTCCACCTTGTCTCCTCAGGTCAGAGCAGAGCCAATTAAGACAAGAATTAATTAAGGAACAAAACGTCTAGTGTCATCCCTCACCTGTTGCTCCTTCTCCCAGGTGTTGACTCTGGACTCCACGTTGCATGTGAAGCACTCAGATCGCACGTCAGGCTTCACGTCGCCGTCCCCACTTCAGCAGTCCCGTCTGCGCAGGTGCGGGCCTGTCCTAGCAGCAGCGACGCGCCCGTCAGTCCCGACTCCATGGCCCTGCGCAGCCACAGCGACACCGACTGCATCTCTAACGCCAGCAGTCTGTCTGCACAGCAGACGTCTCCCTCCCCGTCTGTGCTGAGAGCAAACCAGGCCAACAGTGAAGATGAGGGCAGCCACACTGCCACGGTCACCGTACAGCCCAGAGGACCGTCTGCTCAAGAGATGTACAAGCTGAACAGAAGCGGCTCAGGGCCAGGCAATGGGAAACTGGAGCGGAAGACCTCGCTGGAGGACCCGGTTGTCCTCTCGCTGTAAGAGTCCTGAAAATCCCCCTGAATTTAACACGGAATTGCCATTTACAATGCATTAATATCATTGAATTATTTTGAATAGCTTGGTCACATAAAATGCATAACGATCAGTAGATCTGGGTATCGAATTTTATACTTTTTAGGCTTTGACCGAATTGCTTTGATGTATAAAAAAAATCACAAAATTTTGATACCTAAGGGGTTAATCTCGTCATTGTCAGTGAGCCAATAAGCATGCAGTGTGATTGGCTGTGGCAAGGTATCAAGGAAAAACACTAGTTTAGTATCGTCAACTTCATCTGTTGGCTTTGCAGCCAACACTGACTCAGAAAACACTAGTTTATTAATAAACAATTAAAATTGTCTCCTTGCTATTTTTTTCCCGACACATTCATAATCATTAGGCTACTTAATTTTGCCAGTGCTTTGCAGCAAGATAAAATAAAAAATAAAACTAACGTTTTTTAGGAAATCATGTTAAAACAGATTTCATAAAATTGGTATCGAAAAAGTATCGTCCAGGAACCGTTATCAAGACCGTAAGTCAAAGGTATCAATATCAATATTGAACATTTTTGAGTGATACCCAGCCCTAACGATCAAACACTATAAGTCATTATTATTTTAGCTTACCATGTGGCCTTGGTTGCATCTGCAGAAATATGTGAATGTTTGGAAAGTTATTGGGTTCCTATAAATAATTGCGTTTACCAGTTGCTTTTATTCATACTCAGAAAAATGTTTTAGCATCATGTATTAGAGCAGGAAACTTCTGTGCATTCATTATTTGGGTCAACTCCAAACTTTTTTAATGGTAGTGTAGCTTAAGATGTTTAAGGATAATCTTTATTGAACCTATCCTATGCTATTTGGTGTATCCACCAACATCTGATGTGCCACACTAACTCCTCTTGTTGGTCTAATCTTGCTAGGTTGAGACAGAAGCTGAGAGAGAAACATTCCCGCCACATAGCCGATCTCAGAGCGTACTATGAAGCAGAGATCGCTGCCCTGAAGGAAAAGCTGGATCTGGTGAATTTGCCTCTTGACATTGAGAAAAGCAACCAGATCCTACTTGAGAGGTGAGAAACAAGACGCTGCAATTTTGTAGGATTGCATTCCACATTCAAGATTGGCATCCACCAATATAAGCATTTTTTTGCTATCAATATCCATCTGAAATTGTCAGCTGCTAATATTAATTCAAACAGTAGGTTTCAAAAGATCTGTTTTTACAGTACATTTGAATGTTTTGATGCCCCATTTCTTTACAAACATGTAAAATATACATTAACAAATTCCATATTGGTTATTACTAGCCAAAGATAAATATCATCAGCTATTATTTCTATATTTCTGCATTCCTTATATATGTTTCAGACTGCATAATGAAATTCAATAAGCAGATAATGAATAACTAGTAGGTCTAATGTGGTATATTGATATATTTGGCCCTTTCTTCAGCCTGTTTTCTATCTGCGTTTACATCAGCACAGTGAGTCTGGTGACATCTGGTGTCTGGTGTTTAACGCACGATAAACACTGTCATCGGCGGAGTCCGATGAACTCTGACTGATTGTGTCTTTGATCATCGTTTGGCAGATGTCAGCACCTGGAACGAGCGCTAACAGAGGCAAGCACACGCATCCGAGAGCTGGAGATCAAAAACCACCTCTTGGAGAGACAGCTGGTGAGTCACCGCCTCCATCTAAAACTGGAAATACATCATTGTATTTGTGTATTAAATACAGAGTGCTTGTAGTAAGCAAAACAATATTAAAGTCCGCGTGAACCGGAAGTTGCAAATGACTTTTCTCCAGTGTTGTGATGTATTCCAAGTGAAAGGGAATATTGAACCGAGGGCAGGGCTTTACTTTAGCGCTCCTCCTCTCCATCTCTGCTCATAGCAGACTAACGGTGAGGGGAGTGGTTAAAGGGAGACTTCAGCATTTAGCATTAAGCTTTGTATCAGTAGAAAACCTGTAGTATTTTCAAATTACCGTGCTTCCCTCCCTCACGTGCCCCTGAGACGAGAGATTTATGTATTTTTTTTGTCTGGAAAAAATCCTCTGATGATGCAAAAATCGTCGTTTTTTTGGCCAGAGGCTAGAGACTACAGCCAGTAGAAGGCGCTAGATCCAAATGTTTTCAGCTCGCCCATAGAGGGTGGGATCTCACTCACAGAATGTAGAAATAGTGTCAGCCATCTTTTTTTGGAAGCTAAGCTAACAGGCTCTCGTTCTGTGGAGAAAGCGGAGTAGTAGGGGTTACCTCTTTTTCCCGGACATGTCCGGCCGTCGAGATCGTCCAAAATGTCCGGGATTCGGCTTTTGCTTTCTACAGTTGCCATTCATTGTTTACATGCACACCTTTTGTTTCAATCTAACTGAATTCATTCCGACTGGTGAATCTGAATGTAGTGTTTACATGAATGCTAAACAAGTGATCGGTTGATGTGCGTTTTAACATTGCTAAGAAAATTCCCGCTCCTCCCTGAGAGATACGAGACCGGTGCGTCTCACAGGTGCCGCTCATCAGTAATCACACCACCGGTCTCGCGTCGCTCTCCCTCAGCCTTGTCCTGCTCGCCACAGTTAACATAATGAATGGTGACTGTAGAATGCAAAATTTTGGGCTGTCTCGAAATCCCGGGCAGACTCGTCAAGGAGACTCATGAAAAAACGGTGTCTTTTAAGTTTCGAGTCAACTAGTAGCCTAGCCTAGTTGTTTAATTGCGCTGTTACCAGTAGGCGTGGCTTGGGAGTGGCCTAGTAGGGCAGCGAAGCAAGTGCATTTTGGGAGTTGTTGTCTTTCATCCACATGATCCAAAAATAAATTTTCTGGCTTTTCTCAGTCTAGAAGGCTCCAAATTCAAAAGTCATTTCACATTTTTCTACTACATAAATGACCCATTTTAAATACACATTCATCTTTCCAGAGGTGAAGTTTCCCCTTAAGCGTTTTCAACCCAAGCCGTCGAACTGACATCATCAGAAAAGGAACGCCATTCCAGACCGGAAGTAACTTTTCCGATTTTGATTAAAGATTACCACGGCAAACAATTTTTCTCTGTTTATTAACTTGCATGGATTAATTGTTCACCACAAGACTAGTAATGTGCGCTAATAAAGTAAATGGGGTCAATTTTGATTTCATGTCGACTTTAAAGAGATATTTCAGCCAAAAATTATTCATCCTCATGTTGTTCCAAACCCGTATGGCTTTCGTTCATCTTTGGCACACAAATGAAGATCTTTTTGATGAAATCTGAGCGGTTTCTGTCCCTCTATTGACAGCTACGCAACTACCTTGCTTGATGTGCGAGAACAAACCTCTTGCAGAAGCTCAAATGTGCTGCGTAACACGAGAATGAACCTCATTGGTTCTCGCAGGTCATGCTTGAGCTTCCGTTAACCACAGCTGATGTGCGAGTTGATGAATGTTTATATGTGAATAAAAGCCTAAATTCAATCTGTTCATCATGTAAAGCGATCGAGTCTCTTCAGAAAATTTGGACTAAACTGCTCACTTCAGTTTAGCTTTACGATCTCTTTATGAACTTTTTGAAGTGTCAAATCTCTCACATTTCATCAAAAATATCTTCAATTGTGTTCTGAAGATGAATATTTCTACAACTCAAAGCTTCTTCCCCACTATATGCTGAACATTTACTATGTTGGCTTAAGAAAGTCAATATTCTGATCCACTATTTAAACTCCACTAGTGTTTTTACCCGAGCCCCGGTGTTATCGGTAAGACCGATGGTGTAAGTTTATATACCGATGTGAACATTTTCTTACCATGATGTCTCTAATAGTAAAGATCGCGAATGACTGGAAAAGTGGTCAAAATGTGTTTTAAACACTGTGCCATCCTAAAGTTTGTGTTTGTGGTCCAGGCGGAATGGCCAGAGCGATATGATGCCGCCAGTGCCACAGTCCAGACCCTGCAGCAGCGCTTAGAAGAGACCAAACACAGCAGCCACGAGAAAGATGCCACCATGATCAAACTGAAGAACCGCCTGCGTCAGCTGGAGGAAGCCATGCAGAACGCCTGTAAAGAGGTGGATGAGAAAGAGGCCCGCATGAAGAAAGAACACAAGATGCTACAGGATGTGAGCCATGCAGAATCCTTTAAACGTCCTTTATGCTGTTGTGTTAGACCGTAAAGTTCAATGTGATGATGTGTGTTTTTTTTTTTTGGCAGCTCCTCCACGAATATGATTCATTGAGAAGGGAGCATGAAGGAGCGAAGGTGAAAACTGTTTTTATCTGACACCATTAATCTGACACAATTAAAACAAAGTGCACAAACTACTCATTGTTTCTTTCCTAACAGGACAAGCTGGTCTCAACTGAAAATAAGCTCTTTGATGCCAATGATCAAATATGTGAACTGAAAAGGTAGTCAGATTTAATTTAAAAATCTGAGTTTAGTATCATCATACGAACTGCTATTTTATAATTAAAATTAAAATGTATATTTGACAATTGCATCGCATTTAATTTTTAAATGTTATAATTAATTGTTAAATGTAATATTTAACAAATATTAAAGCAAAGTCATATATTTATTTTGTAATATATTTAATTATAACAATCATATTAATTATAAATGAAAATGCAAAATATGTTCTTAATATGCAATTATTTTGTGTTGTAAATGATGAATTATAATAATAGTAATCAAACTACATGTAATATATACAGTAGTGGCCAAAAGTGATGAAAGTCGTGAAATATAAGGAAAATATTTTATATTTAAAAATATATATTTTAAATATGATGGAAGAGCAAAGCACTAAACTTGGTTAAGGTATTTATCTGAAGAAAAAATATTTATTTGGCAAAAAAAAAGGCTAACTACAGCTACAGGCTTTATTTTACTATGCAAAACAAATGCATAGAAAAACAAAAAGCTCACAAACAAAGCATATACTGACTACAACATAATCAGTTTAAATAATATTTTGTTGGTTCGCTCTTGTTTTTGCATATGTTCATAATTTGTCGGTTAATAGTCAATGATCGCTTTAGCTTGGGTTGTCGATTAGGGGAAAAAACGACCAGCATCCCTATATATTAGGGATGTTCATATAATGACAGCTTGGCCAATAATTATGTCGGCACAATTTGTTACGTTTCATTGCGTTATTATCACAAATAAAACAATTGACTCAAAGCACAACTGCGCAGTATGCTTACAAAATCTTTACAAATTTGAATAACATTTGAATAAAAGGAGATGCCAATTTTCCTAGGCCAGACATCACTTTTGGCCACTACTATATATGACATGGGTAGTAATATGAATGCTATAGTTAAAAGGAAATAATATATTAAATATAATTGTATTTAATATACTAATATAATATAATTTCCTTTTGTGTACTAACTAGAGATCTTTAAAAATAATGGTTTCTGAATTTCTCTGGTTTTGAAGGGCCATCTCTAAGCTAGAAACTCAAATCCGACAGCTGCAGCATGAGAATCTGGCCAAAACACGACAATCTCTTCATGGTAACTCACAGCCATCTGGAGCGGGGTACGAAACTCACAAAACATCTTCATCAGGGGCCTATGGGTGCTTTCACACTTGCCATTGCTTGGTCTGAACCAGAGTTCGATTGTTCCCCCGCTCGTCTCTGTTCACATTATATTATTTGGGTCCGAATCACGGTATGCTTGCGTCATCAAGCTGCATTCCTGTTTTTTTAACTTTGCATCTTATCTGCCGCAATTGACCGTTCGCAAAGACCCGCCCCCCTTAGTTACTGTCGCTATGTCCGACAAGCTACAGTACGCCACTCTCACGCCACACCATGTTCTCTCATTCATTTTAGTGAATCATATGTTGCCGTAAATCGTGGTTCTTTTCCGTGATTTTGTACAATTGCATTTATATCAGAAGCGAACTATACCGGAGTTCACACATGGTTTCTGCAGGTCTTAAAGTCTTAATTCATCTTTACACAAATTAAGGCCTTAAAAAGGTCTTAAATCAGAGCAGAAAGTCATAAATTCGTTAAGTTAGGCCATTAAATGTTGCATTCATTGTAAAATATGAATATCTTCCAAAAAATGTTTTGTCCTGTTTTCCAATACAAATATCTAAACTGTATTAAATCAATATACATTTACTTGAGATGCAAATGTAAAATGAATTAGTTTATGCTTAAAACAAGAACAAATATCTGTCAATAAGTTATGAAAACTTGCCTTTTAATTAAGTTGAGTCCCTTGGTAGATATTTGTTCTTGTTTTAATCATAGTCACTTCATTTTGACAGAAAACAAGACTTATGTTATGTAATTTTGCATCTCACTTAAATGCCTCTTGATTTAAGAATCGTTTTTTTTGTTAAATAAATTCAACCGATATCCATTACTTTTTAAAGTATTTCCAAACTCTGAAATGTTGCTAATACAACTCGTGTTTCTCCCCTAAACATTTAGATTTAGAGAACATATTGACGTATTGTGTTCACAATGTTCATTCCTTAAATATTCTATACTTGGTCTTAAAAAGGTCTTTTAAAAAGTCTTAAATTTACCTTCATAAAACCTGCAGAAAACATAAACCGTATCCCAGACAACCCTTATTAGCTGGACTCTGTTCTGAAAACAGCGTTAGCATCAACCATATGAACTTAACTGTGACCGTGCTAGTGTGAAAGCACCCTGAAACTGTTTTTTTTTTTTTTTTAACAATAAAATTGATGCACTTATTATCACAGTTATTACTGAAACTCACAAATTTAATCTTTCCAGTTTGTTCCACCACCCTGATCTTCTGCTTTCACCAAGTAAAAGGCAGCGTGACGTAGATGTCGGCATGAGGAACGGCGTTGCTCTCTGGGGTGAACAAACATCCTCTGACCGAACAGCTAGAGGGTACTTCATTATTCATAGTTCTATACGATATTCATTTCTTAAAGGAACACGCCGACTTTTTGGGACTTTAGCTTATTCACCGTATCCCCCAGGTGGGTGCGTCAGACAGAGTTACGGCATGCATGGAGATGAGAAGGGTATGTATGGACTTATCTAACTCTGGGGGATACGGTGAATAAGCTAAAGTCCCAAAAAGTCGGCGTGTTCCTTTAACCATGCTGTGCTGTGGCACGTTTACTTCGAGAAGGTGATTTCTGACTTATGTTATCCTCTGTCATCAGGCGGGTGTCTCCACCAGAGAGAGAACAGACTCCGGGTCACTGTGAAGAGACGAGGAAGAGGGATGTCCCACTGACGCCCATGATGAAGGCCCTGATCCAGATGGAGGACACTAAAGCCACTGAGGGACGTGTTCTGTCCAAGAACGGCAGCAGTTCGTCCAGTATGTCTCTCAATTCTCCTTAATAAAACTGCATTTGAGGTTGGGATAGACTGAATGGTGTCCAAGTACCTTCTGCAACGTTTTGGGGAATGTACTGTAAATTGTGTAGCCTTTTTTTGAAACAGTAGTTAGCTACACTACAAATAATTAACAATAACTGACTACAGACTGAATCTTCTTAAGGAGTTAATATATGAAATTATATAAATAATAAGCCTTATTGTTGCACAAAAGTAATGTGGGTTTCAATTAGGGTGACAGCATCAGATTTGGACACAAATTTATAATAAACGCATACAAAGTAAAAAAAAAAAATCAGTGTGATTTATTTGATAGAAATGAACTTTTATTTAGCAAGGACACATTAAATTGATCAAAAGTGACAGTAAAGACATTTATAATGTTTAAAAAGGTTTCCATTTCACAATGTTCTTTTAAACTTTCTATTCATCGTCAATATTCATAGAATTTTTTAAATCATGATTTTCACAAAAATATGAAACAGCACAACTTTTTTTTTAACATTGATAATAATAGTAAATGTTTCTTGAGCATCAAATAATCATATTAGAATGATTTCTGAAAGATCATGTGACACTGAAGACTGAAACTTCAGCTTTGATCACAGGAATAAATTACATTTTAAAATATATTCAAATAGAAAACGGTTATTTTACATTGAAATAATACTTCACAATATAACTGTTTTATCAAATAAATGCAGCATTGGTGAACATAAGAGACTTCTATCAAAATCATTCACAAAATTTTCCAACCCCAAACATTTGAACGGGTTGTATATATTCGGTATTATGAGCCCACATTTTGATTATCTATATTGATTATATATATATATGATTTACTGTAGCTATTATCTACAAGGAAAGCTACAGTAATTTGAATACTGCTGAGCTTTTAACCCTAATCCTAACAGTTATTTAGTTTCTTTTAAATATTCTCAACTCTGGTCTTTTTTTGTGTGTGATGTGTTTTAGGGTTGGCTAGGCGGAGGCCCACGGTGGCTTTTGTGGAGAGTTCTGTGAGGGACGCGGTGGAGGAGCGGAGCGGGGCTGTGCTGAGGGCCCAGAGGAGTCTCTCTCCAGAAGGTCACAGGTCATCATCTCTGCCACCCAGAGCACAGAGAGCCAACCCTTTCTCCACACCTAGTAAGTGACCCAAATCTTTAGTATTTGAGTTTCTCACAGGTTCGTATTTTTGAAGTTTGCGCAGAGAACTTTCAAGGCTTGAAACTTATTTCAAGCTTTGCGTTCTCGAGACACCAGGCACTGTTGTTTTGCGTATGAGCGGGCCAGAGCGTGTTAAGGGTTTTCTGTCAGAACGATGTCATGTTAGCGGCCCCGAAGTTAATGACTAAAGATGTTTGCAACGGACAATCTCTGTTACTTTAATTGAAGGTGACTTGACTTGAGTGTTGGATGTATGATTATTCCATTTTCAAAGTAACTGATAAAACTCCAACCTCACTGATTTTTTTATTTATTTTTAATGTTAGCAAAGAGGGACACATTACTCATGCCTCTCTCAGCCAAGTCCAGTCCTAAGCGCTGCCCATCCGAGAACTTCTCCACCGCGTTGGGTCACTCTCTTCCATCCCAGGAACACCTGCAGAGCCGGTAACATTTCTGTCCTGCTCTCTGATCCACTTGCCAACTGCGCTGATCAGTTGTCTGTATATAATGTGTCTCATAAATGCCTTGTTTTTTTAGGGTTGATTTTGGTTTTGATCGAAATGGCATCAGCTCCTCTTTACCATCTCATCCAAGTCCAAGGAAGAGGTTACAGTTCAATCCTTCTGAGAGACTGGAAGGTATTGTTACTTACTTTCTTTTTCAGCTTTTAGCTATCAAATGTTGAAAAGCCTAGAAGAATACTGATACTGACCACTATTTACAGTGCTTGTTCTTTATTTTATATGTATTTTTTACAGATATACTGTATATGTTTTTCTGTGTGTTATTATATATATATAATATATATATTAGAAATGCACCTGAAATTTCTTAGCCGATACCGATAGCCGATTATTCAGAATGATATCTGCCAATATTTTTTTTTTTTTCTTCTAATGGATAAAAAAATCCCTCCCAAATAAAACTGTACAGAGAACCCTCTCATTTGGTACACTATAATATTAGAGGTTAAAATTAACAACAGAGCTATTATATTCAACTGCTATTTATTTCCAGATATAATATTTACACTCAAATAAAAGCTGAAATGTTTGTATACAACTCAGTTACACATAAGGTAGTTTTATTGACATCTTTCCACGGTTGAAACACTGATTGAGTGATTGCATGAGACATGATACGGATTTCGGTAAGTTGTACTGTAACTTTCAACTCACCTTCTGATATTCATGCATATTTTTCTAGATATCATTTGTATCAAAGTGGAAGAATAGACTCGCGCTTCACGCTGCTGCTTGAACTAAGGGAACCACAGCGATCTGTCACGTCACATTTAAGAGCGTCAAAACGCCATTTATTGTTTTAATTTCGTGCTAAAATTTACAGAATTAGAAAGATGACACATCCTTTTGAGAAGTAACAAAGCACAGAGCTATTTGCGATTATTGGGTGAGAGCACGCTACAAATGTTTAGTATAGGAAAAAACTGCAGATCTGGCAACCCTGGCTTGAACTACGGGTGATTCATAGGGTCAAATAGAGCCTGCTTTTATCAAGCCGTTTTTAGCTGTTAATGCAGTATTGTCGCACTAACTTGCCTTAACTAACTCAACACGAGAGATTTTCTTCACACACAGTGGGAGTTGCAGTCTGTCATCTTTTACTGCACCCTTTTGATTGACAGGATATAATCGGCACTGATCATCGGCTGTTTTTAATCAATCGGCCGATGGCCGACAGTGAAAATAATTGCTTTTATTGGCTGATAGCGATTGTTGGCCGATACATCGGTGCATCTCTTATTTATATTCTGTATATATGTAAAAAGGACTAAATATGCCAAATATATTTCACTTAAATAATGAACAAATCAACAAAACGAAAGAAAAAACTGTGCTACAAGTATTATATGCTGAGTTTCGGTTCATTTTTGTGACACGCTCCACAAACAAGTTCACGGAAAGAAAACCAAGATGGCAGAAAGCTCATTTAATTTATTTTCTTTATTTTACAAAAGCACAATATTTTGTTTTTATTGTGACTGTACACAAATAAAAGTAAACCATTTACAGTTTCGATTGATGTCTTACTCTTATCTGTATGACCTTAAATAACATAGTATTGTTTCCGCTGTTATTACGAAACATTTCAAGTGATCACGCAGTTCACCTCGCGCGCACACACACAACATATCAGTTCTAGCTAACTTGACATCGCAGCCTGTTCATTATCAAAATAAAATACAGTCAACTAAACACTGAAGCATGGAGGAAGTGTCTCATTGTGTTTGGATGAACTGTTCGAAGCCATTAACATCGAGTGGACTCTTCTTCCTCTTCGTCTGAAAGTTGGTAAAGGCTTTTCCGTGCCAAGCTACTTTATCTACAGGATTTGTGCAATTCTTGCTAATTCCCTGACCAGTGATTTGTGATTAAAATGGTTAAGACCATGCTATATATATATATATAATGGGTTTTCAAGCCATTAGTTTACCTAAAACATTAACACTACTACTTTGCTAGCCTGTAAGCAGTGGTATTTCCTTCAGGAAGCGTAACTCCTGTGTGATTTCCTCCTCAGTGAACCCTCAGTCCGGCGTGGGCTTGTCTGAGCCGGCGGAGAGCAGTGGATCTGAGGAGCATGCGGTTGGGCCGAGCTGGGGGGAACCGGAAGCTGCTGTCAGCTCGCTGAAGACACACGACGCCGGCGAAGAGACGTCCCTCTCCTGTCAGCCTCGCATTCAGTCGCTGGGTGACGCAGAGCGCCTATTTGATGAGCTCACACAGGAAAAGCAGCAGGTGATTGTGGGATATTTCCTGTTGTTACACGGTCCTCTAGAATACTTCATTCGTGGCATTCGATTGTCAAATATGTAAGGAATAATTGACGACAGGCTGTTGAATTATCAGAAAAATAATGCAAACCCGAGGTGGTAATGCGGTCACGACGCGAAGCGGAGAATGTAGGACTAATTCCTTGCGCATCTAAACCCATGCTCCGTTGCTAATTCCAAAACGTCATTTTAGAGTTAGCGGAGGTTTGAGCCGCTGATAGCAGATAATGCTGGACACACACTTAACGACTAGAAACATTCTCTGACTGTGAATGCAGCAGATTTTAAACACCGCTGTGAACACAGACTGAACGCGCTGAAAACGCATGCATGATCAGTCATACGTATCAAATTACATTCATAACCGGCCTTACAGTAAGTGTGTCCCCGGCTTTATGCAGTTATTAATGCAGTTATGAGAGCGAGATAAGCATGTGCGTCAATATTATTATTTATTTATTAATTCAATTCGTTTAAATTAATTTGTTCATTCTTGACAGTAGACTAGCCTAATAAATGAAACAAAGGCATTTTAACAAGTATAGGCCTATCAATAATTATTTATTTGTTATAATATCTGCAATTATTACGAAAACCCGTGCAACAGGACTATATATTTATTTAAATATTCAGTTTAATTTTCTATTGATTATATATAGGACTATATACTTTATTTGTTAAAATGAAACTGCATGTTTTCATTGATTGTGAAGTCAGACATTGAAAATTACAGATCAAGCGCATGGGGCTGCATGGTTTTTCTTGTTATGAATTGTATCCTATTTTCCGTTATTACAGTTAAAGGTATAGCGGAGGATCTTTCCTAATTTTAGAAAAGACCCGCCCTCTCCAATTTTTAAAAAAATGCACATGCGCAACACTCTATTTGCTCCCGAGAGGGAAAGCCTATTAAACTTTAATGTAGCTTACATTAACTTTCACTAGCAGTGATTTTAAATGGATTTCTCCAAATAGCATGACAAACTTTACCTGTCTAGTAGAATCTTCGCGACTGCGGCATCAGTGGGAAGCCCAACCTATGCTTTTAGCGCACGCCAGCGTGTGAAATATTCACCCAAAATCACTCTGGTCTTGTTTCTATATTCTGCGGCCTTTCTCTTCTTATCATACACTTCGTATACATTTTTTCTCTTTCGACCCTCAGCCATTTTCAAAGGAATGGCTAAAAACCGTAACTCATCACACATAATACACCTGAAAGTACGCATGTGGCACAGGGACGTGCACGTACGACAGCCTTACGTAAACATATCACCAGAATGATTGACACTTAGGTGGACCAATAGTATAGGCTACCCACCCGGAAAAAGAAAATCCTCCGCTATACCTTTAAGTAGGCGCAGTAATATGGAACTGTAATGAGGTCAAGACCTGCCGGAACTACTTTAGCCGCGCGGTTCCCTGAAAATAATTGCACATCGTAGAACGCTCGTCAACCAATCAGATTCAAGCATTCAACGGCCCTGTAGTATAATTTTAAATAAACAATTTAATAATGTAGTATAGTTAATAATGTAGTAAAACACACTATTATACACATATTTTTAATAAACCAAGTCAAGTCACCTTTATTTATATAGCGCTTTTTACAATACAGATAGTTTCAAAGCAGCTTTACAGAGATAACAGGAAAATAATGCAACAAAGTTTGTTTCTAGAAGAAAATAGCGTCACAGTCCAGCTTAAGTAAGTTCAGTGATGGTTCATTTTTGTTGTAAAAAAGTTAATTTAGTTAATTTATATATACAGCCGCTCTGGAGAAAACTGTGACGTCAACGTCCAGTTCCGTTCAGTTCTTATATAATGGTGTCAATGCAGGCAGATCAGTAATATTGTTGAATATTAAATGTCCCCAACTAAGCAAGCCAAAAGCCAAAGTGGACAGTGGCGGCAGTGGCAACAAACCCAAACTCCATCAGGGTGACAGAATGGAGAAAAAAAACCTTGGGAGAACCCAGGCTCAGTCGGGGTCCAGTTCTCCTCTGGCCAATGAACGAAGAGTGTATGATAATGATTCAGGCAGCATCACAGGTCAGAAGTCAGATTATATTGGAAAATTCAGAATATTTACCTAAGAAACTAATTATTCAGTTTCTTGAGTTATGTCTAACAGATATCTAGTGTAGAAGAAGAATACAAATGATATATATATTTTTAGCAATTTCTAAAAGCTGACAAAACCGATGATTTATTTTCAGCTCATTTGTGTTTATTCAGTATTTTCCTTCTGGTCTTATACATGCTGAAGTCATTATGAAACTAGGAACTCACGGATTGCATGTCTTAACGTCACATGAGTGTTTGGACGGCGTGTGACTCCCTCACGAGTCTTGCTGGTATGAGAGCGGCTGTAGATCGATGTCAGCGCGTGTTTCTGCTGTGTCCTCAGCACTACACATTACATAACCTGCCTTTATAGCGCTGCTGGTTAATCATGTCTATTTTTAGCACAGGCTTCCCTTTTCCTAATCATGCTGAGGAGTGCTAATTCAAAACCCTGTTGTTTAAGCTCAGCTGTTTCCATCCAGCAATTTGCTGAGTGCTGTGACAGTTTCCTCGAATATTTATTTATTTTCCACAGATTGAGGCAGCACTGAGCCGGATTCCTGGGACCGGGGCTCGGGTCACGTTGCAGACCAGACTAGACGAGGTGAGAACGCAATCGCTTTCCATTCAGATGCATATATAGACCAAAAATATTATAACATAATATGAGCAATTTTATTTCACGGTATACGTCACAATCTATGGAAGCTTGTTTCCACCAAAGAATAAAAAATAAAAAAGGTAATAGTGACTTTATCTCACAATTCTACTTTTTTTTTCTTTGAATTGCGAGATATAAACTCACAATTGCGTATTAAAGTCAGAATTGCAAGATATAAATTTGAAATTTCGAGTTATGAAGTCAGAATTGCGTGATATAGTCGCAGTGGCGAGAAAAAAGTTTGAATTGCGTGAAAAATTCAATATTGCGAGTTAAAAAGTCAGAATTGCGAGTTTATTGCGCGTAATTCTGACTTTATAACTCGCAATGCAAATTTATATCTTGCAATTTTGACTTTAATACGCAATTGCAAATTTATATCTAGCAATTCTGACTTTTTAATTCGCAATTATGAGTTTATATCTCGCAATTGTGAGAAAAAAAAGTGAGAGTTGGGAGATAAAAACACTTATCTTTTAAATGGTCTAATCCGTGGCAGAAGCAAGCTTCCATAATAATTCTCGTTGGGTGTAATGCGATACTAAGTAATTAATTACTGTAATTTAATTACTTTTCCCTTGTAAAAGTAAAGTATGGGATTACTCTTAATTTTTTTTGTTATTTAATTGCAGTTTCTTCTGATGCAATTGCGTTAAATACTGTATAGACTGTATATGCAATGCTATAATAAACAATAGTGGATTTAACATCTAATGTTTGAATGTATGTTTAATGTAACCTTTATTTAAATACTTTGGTCATAATTTATGAAATTTTATCATATTTATTTGAAAGAATTAAAAGAGCAGTTTCACATCTATCCTCTTCTTATATAATTAGTAGCTTGTAATTAATGACTTTTTGTAACTTTAATACCCAACACTGATCACAATATATAATTTTTTTCTGGAAATTCAACCCCAAAAAAGTGTTTTATATGTTACATAACCGTGATAATTACTTTTGTTAATAATCCAGTGAATTTAACACTTTACAATGAAAGGCTCTCATTTGATTGTGTTTGGTTTTTAAAAAAAAGATGATGATGCATAACAAATGACCCAAATGTGTAACATTATGAACTTTATGATGTTATTCATCTCCCAGGTGTCCTTGGAGAACCGCCTAGAAAAGGTGAACCGCGACCTCGGATTCATCCGCATGACTTTAAAACGATTCAACATCCTGCGTTCTTCTGCCAACATATAGCCAACAGTGAACTCTCATGAATTATGATCACATGCAGTGGCTTTCTTTATTCTGGACCATATGAATTATTATTACAATGGAACGATCGTTCCACTATACAGACTCTATGTACATGTTCAGTAAATATTTCTACTTTTATTACCGTAGGATCTATTTTGTATGTTTTATTACACGGTGAACATACTATAAAGTATATTTTAATAATGCCTAGATTTGTAAAAACATTTACTTTTTTAATGTCACAGAAATATGGAAAATTGTACGCTCGACTCATTCAGGTGAAGGATGTAGATATTTTTAATTTTATTCATTTGCTGCTGATAAATGAAGGGCAAAAATACAGTCCTGCAGGGCAGCTCATTTGCATATGTTTCCATTCCACTTGTGTGTCTTATGACTTTTGATTTAAATGACACTTGAAAAGGTATATCATTTGTTCACATATCAGGTTTGTGGCATGTTCATTAATGAATAATTTACGTGAATACATTGCCTGTGCCATATAAGAGCAGAGAATGATAGCACATCTGATAATAGGATGAGTAGAGCTGAACTGCCTTGTTGAAATCATCTCATGTAAAGAACAAACCCAAACCAGCACTGACTGTTTACACACTTGATTATCAAAGGTAGACCTCTGACATTTTCCAATGCAACACAGGATGTGCTGCTTACTTTGATGCATGAAATTTAAAATATGCTCTTCTCTGCTTTTCCATCGTTAGCTGTTGACAGTTCATTTCTTCTTTTTTTTTTTTCCTGTAGCTCATGGAATCTATTTAACTGTTGCACAAAAATGTTCCACAATTAAAACTGCATACGGAGTAATGTGTTTGGCAGTGTAATTTAGCGTCGAGCCATTATGATTTGATGGCATCTCTATTATGTTTTAGACTCTTGGCTGTTTGCTCAGATCATTCATTAAATGAGCTTGAAATGTGTTTGTATTCATCACAACTGTTTTAGTGTTAAAGGCATAATTCAGCCAAAAAAGGAACATTCCCTTCTGGAAATATGTAAACAAAAGAAGTGTGTGTAATGCAAACCTGCCAGATTTGTATGTGGAAAAGCATGGGTGGAAGACAAGATTTTCAGTGAATAAGAATAACTTGAAGGTATAGTTAAACAATAATGACTTGATTTATGGGTGAACTCTTAACGTTACTTTCTCACAGAATGTTCCTATAGCTTAATAGACATTTATAGTTGTGTTTTTGTTTTATGGAAAATGTTGTCCTCACTTACCCCCTGAAGTTGTTCCAAACCTGTATGAGTTTCTTTCTTCTGTTGAACACAAAAGAAGATATTTTGAAGAATGTTGCTAAGTTGATGGTAGCCATTGACTTCCATTGTATTTCTTTCCTATTGTCAACTGTTTGATTACCAACGCTCTTCAAAATATCATATTTTGTGTGTTCAACAGAAGAAAGAAACACATACAGGTTTGGAACAACTTGAGGATAAGTAAGTGATGACAAAATGTTCATTTTTGGCAGAACTATCCCTTTAACAGCTATAGTCTCCATCCACTTTCATTGTATGAAAAAGAGCTGGACTTGGACTTTTGCACACACACACACACACACACACACACACACACACACACACACACACACACACACACAAAAATCTAACTTTTATTCCTCAGAAGCATGAAAACCAGCTTTGAACTGACATAAGGGTGAGTACATGAATTATATTGTATGGGTAAACTATCCCTTTAAATTTCAATCTACATTCGCGGTACTTTTTGGGCAGCTATTCCCCATCCACTTCCATTGTATAGACATTTATCTCCCAAGACAAATATCTCCCTTCGTGTCCCACTGAAGAAAGAAATGGATATGGATTGTGAACAACGTGATGGTGAGTAAACAATGACAGAATTTTAATTTTGTCACGCCTCAAAACTTGTACAACAGCGTCGATTAAGCTATCGCACTACGACCGGCCGCCGCCAGAGGGCGCTACAGCGATGGAAAAATAACGGCCTAGAGTAGACTAGAGGAAGGGGAGAGGCGAATTTACCATCCAATGATATCGGACCAGAAATGATGCCGCTGCTCGCACTTTCGGTAAATATAGAAAGAAGGAAAGGACGTGCGCGCATCGAAAAGCTAGGTCAAGGTTTTGAAAAAGAGCATATGCTTTAAATAGATCCACAGAACCCACGGGACGTCACGTAAATGCACGGATCAGCATACCTGTACAGTTTTTCCGCCTGCTGTTTTTAAAGGATCCACTTCATCAGCTGCAGCGGATATAATGATGCAGGAAGCCTCTCTCCCGCTGCTCTATATGCTGAAAACAACAATGCAACAAGCCGAGCTCGAGCTCTAGTGTGGTTTAACCAGTCCTGTCACTTCCTCTTTGACTTTGACGTGTGCATGTTTTGGACTGTCAGTTCAATTTTAAAAACACAGGACTTTATATTTGATTGCATGGAGGACAGTGTTGGCCTGCTTTTCTGTTTTATTTAGTCAGATGAATCGGTAGTCAGCTGCTTGCTTCTTCTACACAGCGCGGAGGAAATTGCGTTGCATCGACCGGCAGACACCTCGACCTGCAGCGGGGATGTGTGTGAGCTAAAGCCGCCGGATATTGATGGCCACGTCGCTCTGATAAGAGCCGATCTGAGCTAAAACTCCGCGCCGAAGGTAAGAAAAAACAAAGCGCGCGAATGATCTCTTCGCGCGGATGTCACATTTGAAATGTAATTCTCAACGTTCATTATTTTGATTTTAACGGTCGCTTGCGAGTAAGCTAGTCACACGGCCTTCATTCGTGACCAAAATAGATAATTAAACTCCATAAATCCTGATTTTTCTTAAACGGATTGCCCTATTTAAACGAACCATTTGGGAGTTATAATGAGATTATTGTACGTGAGTCTTAAAGGGGTTAATTAATTGTGGAAGAGATTATTGTATTATTTAGATGCTGTAATTTTAGTCTTATCTCCAGACTTTTACAGTTGTCTAGATTAGATGGGATTCATAAATTGGCCAATCTTCACGGTAGCATGAATAGTTAACGTTAATGAAGGTTATCACTGGCCAGTCAAATCACTTATCACAGTTTGATAGTGTAGTCAAACTTCTGTACCTGTAATAATTAACTATTCAGTTTCTTGAGTTAGCATTGAGTTTATTTATATTTTCATGGATAACGTTAGTTGGTAAGATATCGTTAAAGGGCCTTACTTATTTCTATTTCTGTGTAATTTATAGATGGCCATGGTAATGGATAATGTGGTTACCTCAGGAAACCTGGTTATAAGATATATAATTTGGTTATTGGGGTGTTGAATTTGTGACCTCTTACTGACCATTAAAGTTAATTAGCTTTTAGAGATAACCTAAGTTACCTAGTTGAAGAAGATTAGTGAACTTTACAAGTGACTTCATCCACTGTTGTACGTCCATACACATAACAGATGAAAACCTAATTTGAGTGATTCTGTGCTGTAAATAAGTTACATAACACTTTTTTTGATGTCAAGATTTCAGATTCACAGTTAACACGGTTCCCACAGTCAGGAAAAAACTTATGGTGGGAAGGTGGCCTTTATAAGGCCAGGAAAGGCCAGTTACATTTCTGTTTTGAATATACATGTTTGAAATTATGCTAAGCTCTAAAGTAACTTATTAGATTTCTTTTTGTAAATATAACTTCTGCAGTATGATTTTCTTAATGTGGGAAAACTGGGTTGTCTCAATATACTGGTCATATAAACGGCAGAGACATGACACTGTATTTCTGTGTGCATGTCCATTTAATAATTGTCCAGTTGTGGGTGGTTGTTTCCTTGATGACCTTGTTTGTCTTGGTCTATTGGATACCAAAAGTTAATCAAATGTTAGAAATAACTTGCATGGTTAAAGATTAGAAAGTCTTTATGGTTTTGTTGCTCAGAGGCGAAAAGAGTTTGTGCTGGAAAACATAGTTTTGGATATAGCTTTATCTATCTATCCATCTATCCATTCATCCGTATATCCATCCATCCATCCATCCAGTGTTTGATTCTACATTTTTTACATTTGATCCCGTGGTTTCATCCTCGATCATGTCTTTGATTAATAAACATATCGGACACAGTCCTGCATCATCCAGTAATAATTTCAGTCTTGTCAAGATAATTGGGACGTTCTTCATGTCTTAATTGCAGGGTCACAATTATCTTGTCATGGAATTGTTCATTTTAGCTGCTATTCCACTTCGAAGCCTTCGCGCAGGACACTCCCTTTCGCTAACAACCTACATTTTTAGTTAGCGAGACCTCATAGTTTGCCATGTTCTTTTCAAGCACATCGATGGAGGGGAAAAAATGCTTCCTTGTATCTAATTATCTTGCCAAAATGATTAGGTTTGTCCTTAATGAATCCTGTTATGAAGCAGCCATCGTAGAAAGAATGAGTCAGAGTATTGATTGCCTCTCCCCCCTCGCCCCGGCCGGAGAACGCTTGCTAATGTCTGTAGCTCTGGCAGGGATGTATGGGTGGACGGTGGCGAGGCAGGCCGCTGCCAGGCTCATGACAGCATGCCGATATGACCCCGACACCGTCAGCTGCGGGTTGTTGCCACACCGGAAAGAGAGGGAAGCGAAACAACGGGCCGACACTACACAGTTGCACCTTGTTATTTATAGCCACATAGTAAACACTGAAATGTATTCCCTCCAAACAAGGCAACCGAGCATGCTAGGGGCCACAAAGCTGCTACCAAACATACGTGTGTTCATATGGGCCAGGAAGTTTGTCATCCATTGTGTTATTACTGGGAAAGCCTGTTCTGTGCTTTCCTTACATTGGTTTCTCCTTGGGTATAATGTTACCATGGTTTGTTTGAGACATTTTATATCACGATAATTGGGTATATTATAATTTACGGTAGTTATCTTTGCTGGAAAATCAACCCCAAAATGTTATATTTTACATAGAAATGTAGAAATACTCATTTTTGATAATCAGCTGAATTGAACACTTTAAATATAGGCCTAGTTTAAAATGTGAAAAGATGACAAATGAATGTCTGGTAGCAAATCAAAGCAGTATAATATAACAGCTTTGCACAAAACAGTAGACTTTAAAACTAATATGATATAAAAATTTGCTATGTCTGAAGCCAATGTAAAGTAGCTTATATATATATATGAACACATGTAATTGCACATAAGTTGATTTTTATCCCCCCCCCCCCCCCCCCCCCCAACCATAACAACCTACCTTTTAAACCGTGTCTACACAAAACAAATGGCTGACACAGGTTTCAGTGGATGGTACTGTAGTTTTTTTTGCTTGGTCATTCTATGTCAAATCAACCAAATTTTGGAAATCTCCCCGGCTCAAATTTTTGATTATGGAAATATTTTTTCTGAAAAAACGCAAAGATAAATAGCGATGAAAGTCAAAATATTAAATGTCTAATGGATGAATATTTACTGAGAATATTGTAGAGGGGATTTGCAGCCAAGTTACAGGGTAGGTAAAAATGACTTTAGAAAAATGTCAGGATTAGAGATCGGTAGGTCTATTAGTTGAATCTGTTTCTCAATCAATATTTGTTGCGTTTTATGCCAGCAGTGACATTTTAGAAATATGAAAAAGCTGTGTTTTTTGCCTCAAGTTAGCATGCCTGTAACTCAAAAAGTTTTAAAGATATCTTAATATCCTTTTAGATTCTGGTTCTTAACAAACCTTTTTATTTTAAAGGCCCTATGGAGGTTGTGTTCATCGGACGTGTGATATGACTGACAGTCGGTGGTGTACACTGTACAGTGGAATCTGTTAACCCGTGTAACCGTAGCACTTTTCCCTCGAGCGGGCAGAGAGTGTAACAGAGACGCTCGACCCTCTCATCTCCAGACACTATATCTCTCAGGTGAGACCATTAATAAATGAAGTGTGTAGGTATATGTGCGAGCGCTTTGTATCATGTTTAGTATAGCTTGTTCCGGATCTCCTTGAGTATTCTTGTGGGAGAATCGTCTCATCAGTCATTCTGGCATCGATGCGTCCTGTTCTATTTCTTGCTGGATTTTCTTGGCAAACGTTTCCACTGGGCACCACTGGTATCTCCACTTCCACATATACCCCTTGTGCTCGGTAATAAGCGTACTGTAGCAGGAAGTGTGTTGGTGTTGGCAGAAGAGCTGTGTGGGCATATGCTTGGGTGTTTTTATATAACTCACGGAAAGTTACAAATAACCATACCATCTCCATCGACATCTCTATTCCCTGTTCTGCTCATTAGTCAGCTCAGCTGACGTGGAAGAGTTGATTCTTGCAGTCGACAAGAGGAACGGCATCTGGATTTTGATCTGTTTTAGACGGCTTGGATGAGGATCCGTATCCAGAGTGATCATGGGATCTTAATGGAAAACCGTAGTTCACCCAGAAATGAAAACTACTCGGCGTCATGTCATTTCTATGAAACACAAAAGGAGAATTTTGTGCATTATGCTGGGTACACACACCAAAAGATAATCAATTTTCCCCCTTCCAACAATCCTAGCTATGTCCCTATTATCTTGATGGTTCTACAGATTATCTTATCAGATTTTCCTTTGGTGTGAGGTGTGTTAAGAGTGTCTGAATCTGCTCGGAAGAACGTCAGAGCCGCCCTGATCGCGAATCTTAAATATTCAACATGTAGAATATTTACGATGAGAAATCCTGATGTGTGGGGGGAACCCCGAGGACAAACCCGCACACGCTCCGGAGATTATCACGTGAAACGAAACAATATCCAATCAGAGAGTGAGATGATGGAAGAGACGGTCATTCTCACACACACACACACACACACACACACACACACACACACACACACACACACACACACACACACACACACACACACACACACTTGCAGGAAGCTGAGTGTTAAGGGTTCAGTGAGGTTCTAGGGATTAAATAACTCTTTCTAAAGAGACAATAAATCCAATAAAGACAATAAAGATTGAATATCTTTCTGTATTAAAGGTTCTATATAATGCTGTGTAGTGGGTACAATGTTTTTTATTCCGGGAATTTTCTGTGAAAATCATTCCAAACACTATCATCGCAATTTCTTCCTGCATATCGTCCGCCATGCTTATTCTGAAGTCTCGCGAGATTTCCTGTGTTCACAGTCGAGACTCTGGTTGAAAATCTGTTCATGTGTTCATGTAGAGGAGCAAAATGGATAAATCTAGGATTTTTTGTCCTCATGTCTGTGGTCTCTCACATTTTGAAAATCTTATAAGATGTAAAAAATCTTTTGGTGTGTACCCAGCATTAGTCTTTTGAAGTCGCATCGCATGATAGTTTTGTGTGATGAATTAAAATATTTTGTCATTATTGACCTAAATACTGCAGCTCTCAAAGCTAATATAAATTCCTTATCATGGCTTTTGAATATAGTGTCAAAGTCACATGCATTACTTTAATAGTGTTTTGTCACCTTTGTTGGTTTTAAGTGTTTTTGGAGCCAAGGTCACCAAACTGTTGTTGTATAAAAAATGAAATTGAAACGACAATACAGGCTTGGACTGACATGAGGACGAGTAAATAATGACTGAATTTCACTTGAGGGTGAACTCTCCCTTCACACACATCCGAAGCCTCTGTGTGTTGAAATGTTACCATCCGCTGACCTCGTCCCAATTTCACAAATGGAAAAGTTGCATGGACCGTCCCCAAGCGTTATTGCGCTCATGCTGCTTGTGACGGCTAAGCCAAACGTCAGTGTCTTTTGAAATTTTAATAGTGTTTGTCCGCCCCACTTACAGTAATAGACTTGGAAAGGCAATAACACTGAAAGGACCACTCTATTAGTCCAGACTTACCTGCTTCAACCTCTTTTGTGACATCAGTACTTCAGGTTTTTGTTTGTGTGCGGGCAATAGCCGTTCTCCAGAAAGCAGAGCGCTATTATTAATGAATGCAATCAGGAAATGGCCAGTTGGTCTTAATAGGTTCCTAATCTTGGTAATAAATGGGTCCGTGGTTGTGGGGTTTGTGCCATTACGGGCTCTTAACGGCGTGTCTGCGAGAAGAAACTGTATATTTCTCATTTTTTTGCTCTTGGATGGACACTAATGGTATTAGGGTGTGTGTGTCCACTCCACACCCACTGTGACTTTGATTGATGGTCTCGCCTCCACTGAACTTTAAAGAAGTGCCTAATAAATATGCTGGTGTAGGCGATATATATTTAATATTTTTGTAATGTATTTGCAATGTTTTTGCTGACAATGTTGATTTTTAATGTGCTTTTAAGACCATTAACTGCTAACACTTTAAAATAAGGTTTTATTTGTTAACTAAATTAGCATGAACTAACAATGGAACATATTCTAAAGCATTTATTAATCTAATTTCGTAATACATTATTCAAATCAAAAGTTGTATCTGTTAATATTGTTTAATGGACCTGAGCGAACATGAACTAGTAACAATGAACACAGTTTTATTTTTATTAACTAGCATTAGCAAAGATTAATACTGTAACAAATGTATTGCTCATTGTTAGTTAGTCTAATACTGGTTAATGGATTAACTGGTTTACCCATTACGTTTTCTAAGGATTCATGTCATAAGCTCCTTTTATGATCTTTTTTTTTTTCCTGTGACTGACAATTGTTTTTACTTTTTTATTTTATTTTTTTATGTTTCCATGAATCAGTGTAAACCTATTAATTTAAATTTATCAAAACTCTGATTATATGAGTTTGCATCAGATCTCAAAAAGTCTGTATGTGAAACTTACAGTTTATAGCATACTTTTCTCTTTCACGTCTTATTGAATGTTTTAAAATCGCTTGAATGTTTAAATTGACAGGACCTAAAACACGTGCAAATGATAAACTTTAGCTCTATGATGGTTAAACTTTTCAGTTAATCCGAGAATCGTGTGTGTTTTGAACTGTGGTGCCTGGTCCGTACGGATCCCTGATCAACTACGATCGGCTGCGATGCGACTTATGCGCACATCGCTAAAACAATATATCGTGCAGCCCTATGATCCGATGATACATAAATATTGAGATACATATTCAATATCGCCAAAAAGCTGAAAATAGTCTTCAGATGGCATTTCTGTGTCTCTCTTACACAAACTGATCCGCAATCATAATTTGTCAACAGTTGTGTTAAACTATTGTATGTGCAGGAGTTTGTAGATGAGCATTTTGTTTTCATGTGAGGTTTGCGTTTAAACTCCTGGCTGTAAAATGATACTCAATATCAAACACCTGATGCAGTATTCAACAGTGTGATCGATTTCTCAAGCCTCAAGTTATGCTAATTTCACATAAAAATCAATACCAGCCCGAATCCTTCTGTTCTACAAACTGATATTTCATATTTGCTCTGCCTTTTGAATATTTACACGCAGCTTAATGTCGAATCTGGCACGTTGCATCAAAACTGCAGTATTTCCATTTATGGTTTTCATCATTACCAGCTAATTGAAGCCAGAAACGCTAGCTGGTGTTTCTGACTTCGATTAGCTACATTGCTGCTGGTTTCTGTGGTGAGGTTTTTGGCGTCTGCGCTTCGGCAAAGTTCCTCTCCGACTTCGTTTCTGATAGGGTACCAGCCAGGGCCAGTGTAATTTTCCCATCAGCCCGTTCATCATTCTGTCCAAACAGCCTTGTAGCTCACTTGCTAAGCGATTTGCATTTTATTGTGAGGTTTTTAGATTTGCATTTGTTATCACAGCAGGTATTTGCAACGCAAAGCAATGCAGAAGTAGAATAAACGTGCTGAGGAAAGATTGCCATTCAATTCAATTTTGTGCTTAGCATTAGCGTAGGTTTAAAATGGTATGTTCTCAGCGTACAGGTGTCATATTTGCATATATTAATCCCTATCATTGCTTGACTTGAGTTTGGGAGATTTTCTGTAGTTCATATGTGTTTGGTTGCCTTTGTATGTCACAGTGTTTTTGCATTTTCCCTCCTAGCCACGTTATTTGTTCCTCCCCATTACCCAACAGCATATCAGCAGTCACATCAGCTATCCACCTTATGAAACTCATGCATTATACCCCGAGCCCCCTAATGTGCACCGCCAACACCAGCGACGTACCATCTCAGACTCCCGACGGAAGCCGTTTTCTCAATAGGCTTCATTTTCCCTGCGACCGGACCCTAAAAAGGCTTTTTAATAGCTCAGAGTAGAAGCTCCGCATGAGATGAGTGGCTGACGATTATCTGAGCTCAAATCCCCGTGAGGTGAGTGATTTATTACAATAATTTAAAGAATCGAGTGAGCACGGAGGCGAGCCACTATCAGCTGGCCCGCTCTATAAATAAACTGCCTTTTCTCATCATCCGCCCCTCACGTCAAGGGTTTGTTTGCGCTTCCCTCTTCCTCCATTTATTCATGTGTCTTGTGTAGCGGCGCGTTGTCTCCGACTTATTTGCCTCTAATTTATCTGAAGCAGAAGAGACTTCGGATGTTCTGATAAGCATTTTATGGTGTTTTCAAAAAAGCTTCGTTGGAAGCAAAGCACGTCGCCCTTGTGTGCGATTAGTAAGAAAGAAACACTTTGGAATGGATTTGTCTGTTTTGGCAGCGATGCACAGTATCCCTGCAAACGTGTTGCACTTTACATACCAAATCATACTTTTTTTTTTTGTAACTTTTTTTTTTATTTGGACTTTAGGACATCATACAATACGTATAAACAGAAACTATGTTTCTGAAGAACATTTTTGTGATGCTTTTTGATTTCAAGTGGCATGATACTACATGTGGCTGGTTGCCAGGGTGTTGCTATGTGGTTGCTTGGGTGTTCTGGGTGGTTTCTAGGGATAGGCAATTTTGTAAACTTTTCATTTCGAGTATTGATAGGTCTCAAAAACTAGTAATCGGGGCGGGACATGTCCGTCATACACTGTTACGAAAATGAATGTTGACAAATAAAAATATGACTAGCAAAATCAAATTTCTAGATTATCAATAAAACATCAATGTTGTCGAAAAAGAAAGCCTGTTCTGGATGACACATCCTATATGAGATTAATCAGATATCGTAGATGGATACACACACAACAAAAACGTAACATTTGAATCTTCACAATTAGATGCAAATGCAAGTTACGTGCTATGCTAGCTAGTAATTGTTACTCCTATACTAAAGCACAAAGAATCGACGTGTTTTCATTATAATGTTATGTAGGCAGCGCAAGTTTATTTTGTTCTGTTTATAATGTTATGATTCTGAATATAGTAGATTGGCGCTGCATATCGTGCTCCTGAACTGTATTTTCATCTAGTATTTCAAGTGATTCCAGACATCCCTCCACGGTTTCCAAGCCATGGCGTGAAAAGATTCGAACTTTGCTGGCAATCCATGTTTTCACTGTTATACGGTAGGGGGCGCTATTGCACATCTTCTGAAAGATTACTGAATCTCCGGATCAAAACACAGGTGAAGAAGCAGAAACAAGCGATAAAAGCATTGCTTACACACATGTAAAATAACACAGTCATCAAACATTAAAGCGCATATAAATCAAAACTGCCTAATCAGTCCCTCCAGAAAAACGCGGCGTTTTTTTTGTGATTGTTGCGGGCAAAAATCCTTGATTATGCGGCACGTTTTCTTAAAAAATGCGATGGAATATGCGGGATATTTATGCAATTTTATGCGATGAAATTGCGGGAACTTGAAAAAACTGCGGTTTGATGAAAAAGAGAAAAAAATTCACTAGGCTACTACTTTAATGTAAAGAGTAATTTCTTATTACTTCCTATGATAAGCAAGCATACTACCTCACATAAAGTGCTGGGAATATTTAAGTTCTCATCTTGTATTGTTTCAGACCTTAATAAACACATGGCTCAAACTTACAAAACATTGATGAGTAGAACAAGTTCCGCTTTACAAAATGAATATGCTACAACTTCTGTAAAAATGACAAAGTGGCAAAGTGGTTGTCCAGCGTCGACTTCCGCCTGTGGTCCAACACGCATTATTTTGCACGGATTACAAAATAATTTGCCCCCACTGTCATGTAACACACTGGGAAACTGCTTTGCGCGGTCTTTTGCGCTTATGTTTGTTGGCAAATGAGAATGATTTGTGGGCTTCATCATGGTTTCATAAGCATTACGGGGTTTGCAGCTTTTCAATGATGTCGCGCAATTACGTCACTTCACAATGTTCCCATGGCAACAGGGCAAATGGCTGCGCTTGTGTGAAGTAAACGCAACATTTTTCAACTTTCTGCTAAGATATATGTGACTTTTTGCAATGAAAATGCGGGGATTATGAAATCATGCAAGCCCGCATATTTTGCGTGCGGAAATCGGCAATTTATGCGGCGAAAGTGCGGCGTATTTGAAAAAATGCGCCCCCCGCATAAATATGCGGACTTTGGCTGATTATGCATTGAATCATGCGATCGCATAATCGCGTTTTTCTGGAGGGACTGCCTAATGTTACAGAATGAAATGTCGACCCAGGACGAGCTATAGGACTGTGAAGCTTTCGGGGTGTTGATGGACTCGAGCTACTCCATCTGTGTTATGATCATTGTTCTGAATCCCATCGATTTAGTCTTTGACAAAAACACGATTTTCTCAGCTATATGTTCAAAATGTTGCTTTTTTTATGGAACGTACCCACATTCAAGTGTTGATTAAAAAATAATGCATTACACTTTTTTTTTTTTAAGCAGTCTGTTCTTTCTTTCTGCGTGTTCAGATATTCATACAACAAAATATTTTGATGGCCTTGACATTTTTGTGGGGGAAAAAACACTACACTGGATTATTAATAATATCAATATTTTTGAAAAAAGAAAAAATCTAAAAGCAATATAACTGTCTCAAATAACCCAATCATAGTCAGTAATGTTGGGCTTTGCATTTGGGCTGAAACTGAATATGGTTCTCATTATGGTGTTATATAGGCTATATGGCAGCTGCACATCTTGCACGTATTTTCATGATTAAAGTGATTCCAGGCATCACTGCATGCTTTCAAATCACTTTATTTCATTTTCATGATCAATCGTCGCGGTCACGTCCAAGTCCTCGAGTACTCGTGCTCATCCCTAGTGGTTTCCCTCCAGTTTTTGTTCTTTAGACTTCCATTTATAATATATATATATTTATAAAAAACACCAGGTAGATTTCTGATCACTTAGCTAGCACGTGTCTTCTCAACAAGACATATGATGAAGTTAAGTAAGGTTTGTAAAAAATATTAGCAGACACTGCTAATTGTATCATTTTAAAGAATTAGATCTAAACTTTGACGCCTACAAATGAGATAATGGTGTTACATCTTATGGCAGTAATGCCCGTATCAAATAACCTCTTTTAAAAACTTCCCTTTCGAGATGTAAAATACTATTTATCACAATAGCCAACAGTTGTAATATTCAAAACACTCCCTTGTTCTTTGTCCTGTTACACAATGTGTCCAGAGGAAACCGAAGGAAGTCCTTTGTCACCGTTGTGTGCTCATGGATTTACCGTTGCATTAAAAATCCTGTTTTATTTTGCCGTGTTCAGGAGTTACGCTGGACCAGTGACGTGGGTCATGTGTGTTCAGAGCCAGCAAGTGTCAGACTCCTGTGTCTGCGTAATGTCGGCAGCGTTGAGACGCCACAGGACTTCAGATCAATTAAATAAATAAAAAATTGCTGTTGCTAAATAGACGGGTCGGTTAACAGAAACCTGCTGATGGCGGGATAACGGATGAGTGGCGTTAGTGCTCCTTCGTCAGGTCGGCTAGAAGAATGTGAAATGTCAAAGTCCCCAACATGATTCCTGTTTTTGAACATCACACAGTGAGACATGGATACTACTACTTTTAAGGTTTTAAGTGTGGTAAAAGTGACATTTCTTGATTCATGTTACTAATTAAAATTTGACACTTAGTTACACTATCGTTTCTTAAGTACGATTTTTTTCATCGCTTTTGAAAGAAGTCTCTTATGCTCACCAAGGCTGCATTTATTTGATCAAAAAACTGTTAAAACGGTAATATTGTGAATTTCTGCATCATTCTTCCAGTCTTCAGTGTCACATGATCCTTCAGAAATCATTCTAATATGCAGATTTGCTGCTCAAGAAACATTTCTGATTATCACCAATGTTGAAAACAGTTGTTGCTTCATCTTTTTGTGGAAACTAATAATAATAAAAATATTTAGGACTCATTGAATAGAAACTTCAAAATAACTTTATTTGTAAAAAAAAAAAAAAATCTATATATTGTAACAATGTAACAAATCTTACTGACCTCAAACTTTTAAACAGTAGTGTAAATATTAAAGAAAATATTGAATAAGATCATTTTAAAGAAAAATATGAATCCGTTAAAACAATATCATGTGGCTATCATTATTAAGTAGCCATAATGTCAAGAGTTACCAAGTAATTATTGAAATAATTAGTGTTTAATAGTTTAATGCCAGATGAAATTAGCTTCGTCATCATCTTGTTATCATAAGTTTTGAGTTTCCCTCCTGTAGGCATTCCCTATGAAATCAGATGTGTGGAACTGCAGCGCTGACTTTCTAACTTGATGCGTTGTCGTAATTGTACACGGCTTCGAGATGCCCAATCGTGGTGGACGCCAACCTTAAAGAAATCAATAAAGAGCTCTTAGCTTCCCTGCACAGCTTAAGGCAGCGCCATATGAAATGTCACGCATATCTAATCTACGGGCTGACCTCACATTAGCACTGTTAAAGTGAATTAATCTCAGAGGTCGATGTGTTTCTGGGAACCGCAGCGTGGCTTTAGTGAGCCAATATTCATCATTGATAGATTTCATTAAAGTGAATTGTGGTACCAGATTTTATTACGCAAGTTTTTCCAGTGCAACCTTTGCATTGGTTAAACAAGAACATGTTCTCTCAGATGTTTGAGGGACATTTTAGTACATGCAAATAATCATTTAAAAGTTTTGAAAGATTAATAACAGAATGAAATGAACTCAAGCTGAGAGACTGTAGGCTATATTTCCAAGTTGAAGGTCACTTTGTCTCTTTGAAGTTAAACAAAGTGGCCTTTAAGGTCTGTGGTTGGGTTAAACATTAGAACACAATGTTCTCGAGAGCACACGAGACGGATCGCTTCTGTCCAGTTTGCAATTAAAGATCTAGTGATAAATGATGATGTAAAAATAACTTTTTGCATATTTTTTTTTCTTTGGTTGCATCACAATTCACATTATATTACTGCACACTAGAAGAATGGACCTTACATATGATTGGAAAGTACATACTAAGTGTTGTAAGTGTTGTACAGCAGTGGCAGCTTCAGCTCAAATTCCTCGTCTTTTTTTTTTTTTTTTTTTTGGAAAGAGACCCGGCGCAAATTCCACTTCTGTAGGACAAGGGATTGTGGGTAGTGGTCGACCCAAAAGGTTTCCAGTGGCTCATGCTGATATATAGAGTGCAGGGTGGCCGATATAATGCTGATATAGCCTAAATTATTAAATTATTGCACATTTACATGTACATACAATTGTTTAAATTAAAAGAACACTTGTATGATACTAAATAAAAATTCACAAAAATTGTCCCTCCTGTCTAGATATTGATATTTGCCTTTAAAAACCCATCTGTCCTCTAATTGCGAGTATTATTAGCTCAAAAAGTAGTGCATACTATTTAGTATGGCTAGTATGTAAATTGGAATGATGCCAAAGTCTATGTTGCATTGCATGTGTAAATAATAATTGATTTGAAGTATTGAAATATGTGAGTTACTAGCAGGTCAGAATTAATGAATTAATTACACAAAATTAGATCAGCCCTCATTGGTAAACATCAACGCATTCCCCTTTCCCTGGTGTGTTTGTTTATTAAATATTTAGGCTAATTTAATTATGCTTTCAGCTACCAATTAGAGTGTGGTACTCTCCGCAGTGTTTTAAATGTTTACCTCACCATGTTTACATTTATTTTGACAGATTTCCCTCCAAAAATCAGTGCGGGAAATGCAATAGATATTCTAAATATTTTACCTCGACATGTTTAAATTTGTTTCTCAGAATTCCGGTAGATTTCCCTCCAAAAATCAGTGCTGGAATTGCACAAGTGTTCAAAGGCTTGAGTCACTTTATGAGGTTGGTGTCATTATGTCGGTTTCAATGACTCCTCCCTGTTCATTTTTCCCCCATTAATTCTCTTTTATTCCATTGATGCTGCGTAATGCTTATTGACAGACCTGCGCTCATATTAAGCTGCAGATGTTCCTCTCCTCTCTCCACTGACTGAATCTAATAGCTATCAGACAGTCTGGAAAAGCGAATGCAAACAGGAGGGGGCGGAGCCTCTCATGAGCACAGCAGTTAGTGGGCCGTCCCCGAGCCGCTTTCATCACACCAACTCCAGCCAATCACATGACAGCCTTTTGCATTTCCATGGCAACAGAGCTTTATAGCCCCACAAGAGGTGGATACAGGCGAAACGGCAGAGGAAAAAGGTTGCAAGTGAGAAGGAGATAAAAAAAGAGACATTTTTTTTTTCCCTTCACGTTTCCCCGATGATTTTAACTGGCAGCGTTTGATGACATCTTCATTCAGACCAGAGGATAAAAAAGCACAACAATGGTGGCAGGATGCTAGAATGCTTCTGTTTGGGAATGGGATTTGGACCGGCTGCTTTCTATGCATTGATCGGATCAGTTGGATAGACAGCATGATAAGCGCCATCTAACAGGTAAACCGTCTATGCTTGGACGGACGTCTCGAATCTCAGTGCCGGGTTCTCGATGCGACTGATAAACAGGTGTTTCTTGAGACGACGGGGAGTTCTGAGAGGGCTCAGTTCAATCCGCATGTTTTGTTTTCCTGGTTTTGATCCGAGTCTCTAAAGGAATGCTCATCACTCCCACAGTATTTTCACATGCAAAATCATCTGTGATGTCTCTGCTGTGATTTTTTTTTTAAGAGCCTGACAGCCTCACCTCGCAACTTAACTGATGCACGCCTTGGCGTATTAAGATGGAGGTTCGGGGGGGGGGAGATCTTACATTCAATGATGTCAACATTTTTAAGTGTGTGTGCATTACAAATACTGTTAGCTCGGACAGCGTTTCCTCATATGTCTATATTTAGATAAAAACAGGTTCTCTACTAGGAGTCCTGTTGAAATGTGACATATATTGCCATGTGGACACTTGACACAAACGAGCGATTACCTTTTTAATTTCTCATCTAATGCTGTATGATAATTAACATGCCGTTAAATGTTATTGCCCCCTTTTTAGTCGCTCGCACGCTACAGTATTTTGCATTTAGCTTCCGAGATGTGCTCAAAAAAAAGATTTGGGGTTGTGGTGTCCGTTTGTTTTGGACACATCGGTCCTGGGAAAGCGGTCTCAGTCGGGAACGGTCCTCTTATAGGCACTGTAGACACTTGCCAACGGGAGGAATTTATAGAAACCCTTTCAAAGATAATTATGGAAAATTGCATCTGATGCGAACTGCAGTGCATGTCTTTTTTGTTGTTACAGATCGATGACAACACACACTCGAATGTGTTACGGTATCATTTTAACCAGCTGGTGAGAAAGGGGAAGATAATGCGCTGAAAATCCCTCTCCATAGTCATATGTCAGTGTTGCGCGACACATCTGACACAAATTAATCCCATAGTGTTTTAAAAAAAGCCACTATTGGGGATCCGGGTGACGGCAGTGGTGTGGCATCCAGACTAACTGGTTTCAGTGGGAGTGAAGATGTCATCCGTAATGTTCTTTGAAGTATAGATGTATGTGGTTTGTCAGTGTTGTATTGTAGGATCTGTCTCTGGCATGCAGCAGAACGTCTTAGGCCTTCATGATGGTTGTCTTCGTGCATTTGTCTGATATTTCAGGTCTAGCCACAAGCCCAGAGTAGCTCAGGGCCCCTGACCTAGTTCAGGACCAAAATGCACCAGTGCTGGCAGCTGTGACTCACCAGCGGTGACCATTACAGAGACTTGTTCTTAGTCTCGACAATCACTTCCAGCTGTGACCTTTTATTGCCTGTCCTGTGGAAGAATGACGAAACCACAGATATTCGGATATTTATATGCGAAAAGAGAATAAATGCAAATGTTTTTACTTTGGATGTCCTTTCTAAAACACTGAACTATTTGATTTGATATCCTTAATTTAGATTCGGTGTCGTTTCAAACCGGTGTGGTCGCATTTGTGTCGTTTCAAAACCGGCACCTGAATTTTTTCTTACTTGGAGCACAAAAGGAGAAGTTTTGCAGAATATCTCGGCTGTTCTTTTCCATTCAATTAATGCATACAGTGACCTGAACATGTCATTTATTAGGTAGTGTTGTTTCATATTTTAGTGGAAACTGTGATAATTTTTTTTTCTCTCGTTAGGATTCTTAGATGAATAGACTGCTCAAAAGAACAGCGTTTATTTGAAATAGAAACCTTTTGTAATATTAAAAATGCCTTTACAATCATTTTCATTCATTTTGCTAAATAAAATAATTAAGTTCTTTAAAAAAAAGAAAAGAAAAAAAGACTTTTGAACAGTATTGTGTACTTGTAGCATTTACATTTTGAATAAAAAATAATTATTATTATTTATAGTGTTTTTTTATTTTATTTTTTATTTTAAATTAAAAATAAAATATCAGGATGAGTAAAATTTTTTAAATGTCTGTCTTATAATTTCCTATAATAATACCTAAGCTTTAGGGTATCCTGGAATGAGGCAGTGGTGATAAACAGTAGTTTGGTCTCTAACCTTTCCTTTTGTGAGCCTTTGATTATTGTTACTATTTTTAGAGACTCGGCAAGGGTCCAGCCAATCTATTGTAATTGTGTTGAATGCTTCCTTTTCACCAGGGCAAGACGGCGCAATCACAGCGCAATCCTTTTTACTGCAAGTGTGCGTGACGTAACCGAGCCATACAAGCTATTTATAGACCAAAATAGCACGATATTTTTCGTCATGGATGCCATTTTTAGCTCTGACAGCTGTTGCACCTAACATGGCCCCTCTTGGGAGCCCTGAGATGGTCGCTTAGTCGATGGTTGCTGATTGTTTATGAGTCTTACGGTGTTTGTATTTACACCAGCTCACCATTCTGCTCACACACACACACACACACACACACACACAGCTGTCCGCTTTACCTTTCAGGGAAGAGTTGGGTGAGTTGTCTGTGGATAATCCGTCTTACACTAAGCGGCCTGTGTCATGTGACACACCCTGTGGATCTGCAGGAGAGTTACGGTGTCTGCCGGACCTCGGTGTCATCAGCAGGTGGATTTACGTTTCTTACGGCAGCCGAAGGTCAAAACGAGGCCCCTTGTGTTTTGTTTCTGGAAATCGCTTGCATAGATGTAATTCGCAGACAGTTGGAGTTCATTGCAGCGCTTCTGCCGTACAGTAACACTGTATTTATTAATGGCGAGTTGGTTGCGCTGCATGTTTTTCACTATGTCTGAATACATAATGCCCGTGTGATTATACAGAACATCTGTTGGTTTTGGGTTTTGTGAGTGATTATGAAGTAATATGGAATATGCTACTTTGTAAACAGAGAAATACACAGTTTTTAATATGCATTTTAATTTTAATGGTGCTTTACCACTGTTTTTCTTATATTCTACATAACATATTTATGTATGTGTATATATATATATAGGCTACACACATATAATATATATATATATACACATACACATATACACACATAATATATACTGTATATAGAGAGCGAGAGAGAGAGAAAGAAATTGCACAAACCGAATTCACACTGTCACTCTGGTTCTTCAAAATAAAACAAAATGCTATATTTTTCATTTCATATTTTTGTCTTGTTTTGCTGTAAATATATATCTCAACATAGTTCAAACAACATAAATGTACTCAAAAAGCAAACTTGCATAAGATATTAAAAACTTTATTTTTTGTTTTAAGCATTTAAGCAAATCTTGCTAAACTTATGCGGTTTATGGTGAAGATTGATTATGTTTTGATATTTTCTCTGGAGAACCATATTATGCAACATTTAAGTTAAAAACACTATCTCAAAAGCAATCCCCTGGACATCCGTAGATGATTTTCAAGTCTGATTTGCCTGTGTTTTCTCCCCAGGTCTGAGAATGAGCTCGGCTCCTTCTCTCTGATGCACTCGAGCTAAGGGCCGTCCTGGTGGATTTGCCCCTGACCCAGCGGAGCGTTTCCAGCGCCAGCCCCGCTCCACGCCCATCATGCTGATCAAAGAGTACCGCATCCCCATGCCCATGAGCGTCGAGGAGTACCGCATCGCTCAACTCTACATGATTCAGGTTTGCTCATGGTTTTATCTTGCATTAAAGCAGTAGAAAATTCTGCCATTATTTACATTATTCACAATGATGTTCATAATGACAACATCTGACAAGCTCCAAAATGGATTAAAAAACTCCATCAAAGTAGTTTGTACAACTTGTGTGCTACATTCTAAATTGTTATGTAATAACAAAATATGATGCAAAAATTAGAGATACACCGATTACAATTTTCTAGGCCGCTTTTTCATTGAGTTTGATCTTCCGATACAGGGCTCGCAAAATTTCTAAATCGCTGGTAGCCCTTCGGGCAGGCACTCTTCAGATTTTGGTAGCCCGAAATGAATTTTACCAGCCCACATAAAAAGACAATTTTTTAATGTAGAAAATTGGTTAGGAGTCAAAACATGAATCAAAAACTTTTTCAAAACACAAATATCAACAATTGGATATAAAATAATCAAATTAGAATCATCAATACAAATATACATCTGGTTCTCTGAAGTGAAATGTGTGTGACCAGCGTGGAACATGAATCTGTCTGTGGCTCAGCCCCCAATGAGGGTATGATAAAAAAAGGTAACACTTTGGGTTAGGGTCTAACGCTCACAATTAACTAGTTTCATTAACATGCAGATGGCAGGGTGTTATCATCACTGAGGTCCCAAATGTGAGGTAGACTAGTTAGGGGTGTTCGGGGGCCAATCTGCAATAATTTTCTCGGGGGCCCGAGGAAATTTTGATTTCTCTGATCTACATATGTGCATTTTAAGATGTTTTGAATGCCAAAAAAATTGGACAACAATAGCTTTAAAACCATGTCACACAGCTGATTATTTTTCTCTCCTCATCAGCATCGCTCTTTTTCTCTTTGTTTTTCTCTTGCCCTGGCTCTTCCCGTCCTAAAGCTGAGCTTTGACTGATAGGCTTTTCATTTCTGTCTGTCAATGACGAAAGTAAACTTGGGGTCAGCTGATAGGTTGATTTATGAATCATTTTCTCAGACACGATCATTTACTGAAAGCTACTAGGAAAGCTAGGTAGCCTAACTAAGTTTATTAAATTTATTCACAATATGTACACATTCATTATTGATCTTAATACAGGGCCGTAGACAGGGCTTTATAATCAAATAGGTCCTAAATGTAAGGTTGTTAGGGGGTTCAAATTTTTTTATTTCTCTGATATGTGCATTTCAAGACGTTTGAAGGCCAAAAAAAGGATAAGAAATAGCTTTAAAAACCATGTCAGCGGGCAGTATTTGTCAATACCTGCTCTCACTATCCATCACTCTTTCTTTTTCTCTCAGTCTCCTCATCTTGCCCTGTCTCTTCCCCTCCTAAAGCTGAACTTTTTTAATTTACTGAAGGCTACAAATTGTACTATATGAATTCTCAACATGTACACAATCGTTATTAATATTGTGCCTAACAAGATGAAAACGGCTTTGTTTCTCGTCCCCTCACAATGTCAGTAAACGAATTAACGTTACATTCCACAAGTCACGTTACAAAGGCCTATTTTCAGTTCAAAATGGCGAAATTAGACAAGTAAATTCGTTTGCCTGATAATTTGTCATTTGTTTAACATTTATGACCTAAAAAAAAAGTCAAATGTGAAATATTTAGTTTAGCTACTTACATTATCGCACTTGACCATAAACTGAAGCGTCGAGTCGCTCTGCTCAAATTCGCGCTCAGTAGCTTCTGTGAATATAAATCCCGCCTACTTTGATTTGATTGGTAATCTCTAATATTCTGACATTGACGAGCAGTGACAGACCAATGAGGCTCAGATACATACACACACACACACACACACACACATCTGTGCATTTTGGGCACTTTTTGTGTGAAATATTTATTTTGTCCATCAAAAGCGTGCTTTCACTTTAATTGAGCGTGAGCAGCGCAGCTCACGCGACGCTCCTGCTCCCGATGTGAATCCACTCATTGATTAACATACACGGCGAAAAAAATATGCGCTGCGCGATGTTAATCATGCGGTGCCCGACTGCATTTGACCGGCATAAAATCAGCAAATGTCAGACTGACCGGCCGGTCGCCGATCATGGCCGATCACGTGAAAATCAGCCGATCAATCGGTGCATCTCTAGCAAAAATATTTATTTAATTGTTATCTACCAAAAATATCCAACATCAAAGGTCTCACATCAAGTATGGTGACTCGTATAAGGCTTGCCGTCAATAACGTTTGACTGTGAGACACACAAGAACCAACGACGTCTAATCTGCACCATGTTTTGAGATCTACAGCTTAAATTGGTCTTCTCTAGGGCTAGGTAAAAATATTGATTTATCAATTTAAGTCGATTCGCACTTTTATGAACCGTTCTTGATTTTTTTTTTTTTTTTTTTTGTCTTTCTGTTGTCAGTTGATAAATGAACAGAACTTTGTATCGTGCCTCCCATCCAATAAATCCCAATAAGCTTTGATACTATTAACGTGAAACAAAGTCGTTCAAATTCTGTCTATTTTATTGCAAAATTCAAACTATTTTTAGTGTGGCGCATCAGATCGCTGTTAAAACCTCAGAGCGCACGTGACCGGATCATCATTTCCTCTTTACTACAAGTTATAGCATGAAATAAACATGAATGAACATCAGGAAAAGATGCAGTACATCTTACCGAAATCTGTGTCATGTCTCATGTAATTGCTCAATCAGTTTATCAAACGCAGAAAGATGTCAAAGAAACAGCTTGTAAACAATATGTCACGTAATGTTATTTTTACCTGACCGTAAACTCGATAGTTAGCCAGAAAAAAAATTCTAGAGAGCGTTTTGCTAAATATTTGCGTATATATTCCATATTCATTGCCATTATACTCATGTTCTTCAACATTTAATGTATTTTTGAATAAATCCATCACATTTTTGACAGCCACCTTTTTAATTTATATTATATTTCAGAAAACAAATTGGTTTAGAAACATTATTATGTAATTATAAAGTTAGTATTATAATTTTATTCTTATAAAAACTTGCTTAATTAAATTTTGGGGTTTACAAATTAGTTCATATTTTAATAATGTAGTACCAGCTGACTCTCTGTATGGTTTATTACAGCATTAGTTGCATCCTTGAGAAAATTTGCCATGTACTGTATATGAAATTATGAAATCTAATCGCAAGCTTGTGAATCAAAATAATCAAATTGTGTCAATATTCAGCCCTACTCTGTTCCTCACAGGAAATCATCGTACAATTTCAGAGGACTTATTTTTTAATGTGCTTTTTTAGACTATTTGAAGCGTGACAGACATGGTCACTATGAACCATCGTGTGGAAAAGAGCTGTGTGAAATGAATCTTCTTTTGTGTTCAACGGAAAAAATAACAGCCTGTGGGTTTGGAACGACAAAAATGGCAGAATTTTCATTTTTGGGTTTTTCTTTTCAAGCACGTCACGCACTTCTGTTGTTTCTGTGAAGTGCGTAACATACAAAAAGATGTGACTCACAGCTGGCTTGCTGTGGTGTTTCCTCTTTAAAACGCGCTCTTCTCTCTGGGTCAAATGCAATGAACCTAACATGCATGTTTGAATCATTCAGATATGAGATGCACACATGCAATTTTACAGAACAAAGATGGTGCTTCACGTCTCGTACCTCAAGTCTATTTTTGGAAGGGCATAAGAGTTTCACAAGCTCTTAATATTTGAGTAAATCTGGCCCGTGATCCCCTGAGAGAGGATGTCAGACGGGTTGTGGGTGCTGGCGAGGCAGGAAGCACCTTACGCATTGTGCTGACGCCGAAACCACCGCGGAAAAACGCTGATGCCAAGAATCAATACGCACCACTGCGATGTGCTAATGTAGATGTTGGGAGTGTTTCTAGAAGAGCTAATGTTGTGGACTGTGGTCTGAACCATGGCATAGTTGCCCAGAATGCACTGGGCCGAGCTAAAAAAATACCAAACAAAGATGGCGAACAATTCGAAAGTAATGTTGAATAAGTGTGCTTTTCAATAAAAATAGTTCAATGTAATAGGGCTGTATGATTAATCAAAGTAAAACTGTAATTATTAGTTTGTTGTTGTCAGCTAAAGACAAGCTTTAAGGTCTCCCTGCAGTTTTCTGCCCAAATACAAGCTTGTAATATTTGAAAATTAAGATAACCATAATTATTAGTACTGTAAGTTTACAGTATACTATATTATTTTTCTTAAATACTATTTTTATTTATTTTACAGTCAAATATTGCAATAGTAATGTGACTTTTGTTTAATATTTTAATTTAGTAATAACAACAATAAATAATTATTTATTTTACAGTATTTCACAGTTTTTATTTATTTAGTCACATTGATATATAATCACAAAATGTTTAGCCCTACAGACAAGACACAGAAAATCTAAAACTTTTTTTAAGATTGCAATTATTGTCAGAAAAAGTGCAATTAGAGATTTCCCCCAAATTGTACAGTTCATCACTGTATTTAAAATAGTGTGTTTTACCCAATACTTGTGAATGCTATGCCGTTTTTATACCTTAGACTATCGTGGCTAGGGTGACCACCATCAAACAAACCAAATGTGGGACGATTATAAGTTTGTGTGGGACATGTTACCAACACTAAAACATGACCTGAAACTGTTATATAATGTCTATCTAACTTAATAAAGACATTTGTATATTGCCTTTCAGCTGATAAAATGTCTTTGTTCTTTAGACCCTTCCAGAAAACACCATTAGGCTACATCACATTGTAACATGACATGTCTTTATTTTACATGTCATTTAAATTCAACATCACTGAGCCCAAAGGCAAAGGTATCATGCAGATAACTATTTTTGACCAAGTCCAACTAAAATCCTACAAAATAAACAATGATCAAATAAAATATAAAACAACACAAAATGAGATCATTGACAGTCTTTTATATTAAACCAAAAACTTTCATATTTTTAGAAAGGATGTGAATTAAAGCGACCACGGCAGGCAACAAGTTGATCAATTCTGTTAAAGTCAAATTTAAAATTGACCGAATTATCCATTTGTTTTCTGACAGTGAACACATGGAACGAATCACCGCTCCACATTTTGATTAACAGCCGTCACAATCTACTAGTGACTGTGTTTACTCCTTTCTTCTCAACCATTGGATAGGATTTTAAAAGCGGCTGTTGTATTTGCGCTGTTAAATATAGGGGAAAAACTACGCCGCAAAAAGAATAAATAAAATGCTTTCTTCAAAAGGCAAAAGAACGCATGCACGTTTTCTTAATATGATAATTAAAAACCAACAGACTGATGAAAATGCGGGACATTTTGTGAAATGCACAATTTCTCAATATGTGACGTGCGGGACAAGGGGTGAAAATGCGGTTCAAAGCGAGACGGGTGGTCACCCTAATCGTGGCAATAGTTTATCAACATGTTAAAGTCAAACTTGAGTTCATTTGTGGTCCACAAAGTTGCTGGTTTACACACAGCGTTCATCAGAGCTGTGTCTAGCTGCACGTCTGTGGAGGTTTGAGTGAAATAATATAGTGTCTCTCCAGCGAGCTCGGATTGTTCTTCAAGCTCACAGTGAGGTTACGGCCACAGATCGAGCTGAGCTTCCACCCACGTGCTCCGCTTTCTCTGAATGGTCTTATAAGGTTAATTAGCAGTCTGTCAATGCAGCTGCCGCTCAGTGTTGTTGTCAGTGAGGTATTAAGCAAACGGCCCCTATAGACAGCCAGGACGTTACTATCCAATTGCAGCAGGCATGCTAAATTTAAGCACTTGTGCTGTTAAGTCAGTGGACATCAGAATCGAGCCTAAGCGATGTTGACTCGCATAAGACTTGAAGTCCTTAGGGAACTAGTGTCTAATTAGCAGATTTCTAAAAGCGTGAGTCATCGAAAGTGTGAAGTAGCGCCCATATGACTGATGGTTGAACCGTTTAGGTTTGGCATAGAGATTCGAAGTTTTAAGCCAATTAGCATGTTAAATCTGCATCTAAAGAGAACATTTGTGTCCTCTTCCTTGTTAAAGTTAGTTTCACTTGTTTATTTGGATCGTTTTTAGGCGTACTTTCCAAGTCCTGCTTTTTATAAGCTCCATCTGTTGACATGCCGTCGCAGAGTTCCCCTAATGAGTGTGCGGTGGGCACACACACGGTTCGGCATGCTCGTACACTGACCCCGCTGGTGTAGTATTAAACCGGTGTGTGTGTGTGTGTGTTTGTGTGCCCATGCTTCCGATTACAGCGAGAAAGCCTCATGTTACACGGCAGAACTCTGGTCAGAAACCGTGAACAGATGTTCAACGCTGGTGGAAATATAAACAAAACTAGTTCCGCTGTGGGAGACGTGAGGTGGTTTTTGGTGTGTGAGATGCACCAAAGATAAGTTCTTCACTTCATAAGCCAGTGTGTGTCATTTAGGGCTGGGCGAAATGGCCAAAAAATGATCACGATAAATTTTTTTATATCAGTCGATATCGATAATTATCACAATAAATGTCAAAGCTTTATTTCTTTCTAGTTTAAAGGCTTATATTTGCTCCTAAGTGAAAGTTGTAGAAAGCAAACTGTGGTTTTAAACTTCTCTTTATTGTCTGAACTTTCTTTAGACAGTTCCAGTCATTTTTTTTCTTAATAAAATAAATATCTTAATAGAAAAATGACTTTCTTATCTTAGTTTCTGTATGTTCTAATGATTGATATTGTTTTAAATCATGAAACGGGTTTGTTTTGCTTGACTCTGTATCTTCAACACAGTTTAGTTTGCAGTGCAGGCTGCAATATTAATATTACATGTTTGTTTTGTCTCAGAAATGCACATTTGGCAGTAGTAGTAGTTTGAGTTAGGATGCTGCTATACATTTATGTTCATTAACAAAAACAGTAACATCTGTAAAAATCATAACAACCTCATTTTTTGGGAGGGTAAAATTTTAATATTCTGACTGTTTGAGTTTTATTAAAAATAACCATTCGTTAACCGAACGTTAAAATTAACGTTCAGATCATAACCACAGGTAAAACCACACATATAACCATGGAAAATGTAACTATATGGTGGTTTCTATGGTATTTGTATCCTAAATACATTTAGTATAAAAGATTAATCACTGTAACTATATTCCATCTTCCTTTAATACATGTCCACGTTAATAATATACAAAAATCGGATATGAACATCCCACATTTTTGCCACAATACCATGGTACAGTTAGTGTTACTACAGTAAATCCATGGTAAATGATGGTGATTAGTGTTTGTCAGCGTTGTTTTATCTGGCTTTAAACTTATTTAAATCATAAACATTGCCGCATAAACTTTGTATCAATCATTTTTCAAACAATTTTTATCAAGGAAAATTATATCACAATAATTATTATACCCAGTCCTAGTGTCATCCGAGTTGAGTCACACCAGTGTGTTATGGATTTAGATTGCAATCAAATTAAGCCACATCATCGATATTGCAGTGATTTGAAGTAATATATATATATAAAATATATGTAGATTAATGTTTCTGTTTATATATTTATATAAATTGTTTTAGTAAAAATATATGTAGAATAATGTTTCTTTTATACATCATATTACTATATAAGGGTGTATTTGTACATATAAATTAAATTATTGAATACTATTATTTCTTGTTTCATTTAATAAAAAACAGTTGGAAAACATATTTTGCCTCTTTTATAAAAATATATATTTTTATAATGTATTTTTGATCACACTTTAGATGAGGGTCCAATTCTCACTGTTAACAAACTATCTACTACGACTTGCCTCAATAAACTTCTATTTACTGCTTATTAATAGTTAGTAAGGTAGATGTTCTGTTTATGCATTGGGTGGATTAAGGGATGTAGAATATGGTCAAGCAGAATAATGCATTAATATGTGCTTAATAAGTACTAATAAACAGTATCCTAGTAATATGCATGCTAATAAGCAACTAGTTAATAGTGAGAATTTGACCCTAAACTAAAGTGTTACCATCTATTTGGCAACTGTGGCTTGGTTCTGGTATATATATATATAAAGTAGTATATGAAATGTATAAAATCGCCCTTTTAAGCCATTTCAATGCAAGCTCATAATTATAATGAGATTGTCAAGAATACTGTCAGTTTTGTTCTATACACCAGCAGGAATATGTCTTTCCAAAGCTTCCGTCACAGCAGCATCACACTTCCCGCTGGATCTCTCGCTCTCCTGTTTTCTCTTTCTCTCCCCTCCGGTCAGACTCCCTCCTCTGCAGCGTCACAGCTGAGCTGCGGTTGCCATGGAGACCTGTGACATCAGCCGGAGCGTGGCGCTCACTGCAGTCATTTGTTTGCGGTGCGAAAGGGAGAGGTCATGATGATGCAGGCCTGTTGCCAGGGCAACTTCACTCCCGTGATTTCTGCTCTCCGCAGATGGGCAGCGAAGGTGCATCGCGACGAGGTTAAACCTCTCACATGATCTTAGCCGTCCGTGTCCATATAGGGCAGCATTTGCTTTTCGCTCATCCACGGAGATGCTAAATTAAGGGTAGAGCTGAGCGCGGCTTCGGAAAGAAATCGGAATGTTTTGAGGGCAAATCCCAGGTGGTGAATTTCAACTGGAGAGCTGGAAATCTCTGGATGGATGCTCCTTTTAGGGCCTAGTTATTTTTCATTTGAATTAAAGTCATCCATGTGAAATATGTAATTAGCTAGAGTGCACAGGAATCCTGCCAGGGAAAACTGAACTCCAGTTTTCTGCTTTCTATCAGTTACGGGAGTTGCAACACAGCTCTTGGTCAACCGTGCATTCATTATGATGACCTCTCAGCAGTTATTGGCCTTTCTAATATATTAGGTTTGCATTATTTTCATCCTAAACTAACTGCTTTCTCAGCATAAATGTACCTTTTGTACCATCAGTACTACCTATGTATTATATTTCAAGCATTTGAGAGACTAATTCTTTCAAACTAGGGTCATTTAAAAGTGATTATTAGAGCTTCTGTCAGTGTCTAACCAGAAACATAATGTGATCGATCATGTTCAGAGTTGAGCTGCATTTGAATCGCACTATAGTTTGTTGTCCCCCTTGGTGCGGTTCGTTAGCCTGGCTCCGCCCTCCTACGAACTTCCGCTCATTTTTCATTTTCCTTCAGTACTAGGTCTGGGATTGCGGTGTATTCTTGGGTTTTCTCTGATACATTTTTTGCAGGTCCAATCAGCGAACAGAGGGAGTGGCTGAGAACGATGACGTTGAGGTTGTGCGCTAGTTTGAGTCGTCATACGTTACGACCAAACGTTAGCGATTGGTTATGGCAGATCCAGAGTGACTCTGTCTGGGCAGATCCAATAGTTTTAAACTTCAACAGAGTACCCGCCTTCAAGGAAGTTAACGCTTATCAATGGAGAGAGGCCAGACTCTCTGTACAAATGAAATGTACGAGAGTCTGGTAGAACCAGGCTAGCGGTTCGTTTGGGCAGGTGTGAATACAGCAATCACACTCGGGTGCGCACCAAAAGCGGACCAAACGAGCGTACTGAGAAGACCCAACTGCCAAAGAACTGCGCATTTTGGGTCTAAACCAGCTGCCGTAGTCAGCGGCACTGTGCATTATGGGATGAGGACTAATGTTTGTTGGTAGTTTGCACTTTTAGCATGGCAGCTCGCGGATACACTTGGAATTGTGAGGAGGTGCGGAGCCTCATAGAAATGTGGTCTGATGACCATATTCGGTAGCCTGGTCCTACCAGACTCTCATACATTTCATTTGTACAGAGAGTCTGGCCTCTCTCCATTGACAAGCGTTAACTTCCTTGTAGCCGGGTACTCTGTTGAAGTTTAAAACTATTGGATCGGCCCAGAGCCACTCAGGATCTGCCATAACCAATCGCTAACGTTTGGTCGTGACGTATGACGACTCAAACTAGCGCACAGCCTCAACGTCATCGCTCTCAGCCACTCCCTCTGTTCGCTGATTGGACCGGTAAAAAATTGATCGGAGAAAACCCAAGAATATACAACAATCCCAGACGTAGTACTGAAGGAAAATAGAAAATTGAGCGGAAGTACGTAGGAGGGTGGAGCCAGGATACATATTCGGTCCCAACTTTCAAAAACTCACAAGAACAGCGAAATCTTCGCTTGTTTAGCAAACCGCTCAGGGAAAGGGGATTTCATAGATTCTGTTGGAATTTTCCCGCAATTGGTTTAATTCTGACCAATAGAAGTGCAGTTATGGAAATATGTTCAAGACACATCTGGCCAACGAGTGATGTAGATGTTGTCACGTGACTGCATTTTGGTTCGTCTCATCAACTCATCAACTGATTCGGACCAGAGCAATCAGTGTGGTGTGAAAAGGAACCAAAACGCATGAAAAATGCTACAAAGTATAATTTTTCGCCCTTGGTCCGGTCCAAATGAACCGAATTACAGATGTGAAAGCACCTTTAGTGTGTTTCAGTACCAGAGTATTAATGTAGTTTATCCAGCCTAGATGCACAAGTTTAAGCATCAAGGAATTTTAAGTATTAAACTTGGTTGTGTTACTCATCCTGTACAGACATCACTGATTCGTCAAATGATGAATATCGTAATTGAATTGCACAAGCAAGGTCATCGTCTCTTCTTGTGTGGTTATCTTCACTATTGTGAGTTCATCTCATACATCTGATAGAGTGCAAACTCAACAAAAGTGAAGGAAACCGCGGCGAGGTTAAAACCATTGCTCTGAAAAACTGGGTCTCAACTGGTGAGTTGTGACCCAAAATCAGGTCACAAGTCTGATAGGGTCGTGATTAGAGAGGAAAAACAATGCTAAATTCTGTGCTTGTTGAACATAAGCAGTTCATTATTATATAACTTTGTTTTGCATTAAAAACACGAGACGGTTATAGTTTCAGTCGTAACAGGCTTGTCTGTTACAATTATTTATTAATAAGTAGGGCTGCACGATTAATCAAAATAAAACTAAAATCCTGATATGGATTAGTGCGATTATCTAATTGCAAAGACTGGAATTTGATTAAATATATGCATTGCATATATCTTAGTAAAGCGCTGTGTCCTTACGCGTGAGCAGCTCATTATTCGCTGGTGTTTCCAGCGGCTCGGTTCAGAGTAAATGCTGCTCCACATCATCCCCATCTCTGCATGTCCTCTGAGTTTAGGTCAATCTAACATGCATTTGGGAAGCAACAGGCGGCAAACTTCTTCACAAACTTGTAGCACTCTTCTTGTGGTTATCTGTTAAAATAAGTTTGATGGTTTAAAGGTGCTGTATGTAACTTTTTCACTCTACTAAAACATAAAAATACCATAATATGTTTGCATATATTTAGGAAACATGCTAAGTTCACATACTCGTTTCTCTGAAAAAAACTTCTACAGCCAGTTATTTTACTTTGAAATGTGCATTTCCAGGCTGGAGTGTTTTATCATTTTGGTCTGTGATACTGCACGTTGCCAATTTTAATTGTCCATTGCGCTCATTCCTGTTGCGTGTGCTCAAACTGGCAACCCGTGTGAGCGCCGTCCAGTCTGAAGAGCAGGTGGCGGGAGAAACGACGATCTCTGATATTTTGAATTGGACTGCAATACCTATTTTGACCACTAGCTGTCATTTTTACATACTGCACCTTTAACATTTGAAAATGAAGAAATTTCGTTATGAAATTTGGCACACAGATAAAGAATAGTCCAAACATTAACCACAGCCATTTTTGTGTATCTAACTCAATCCCTCTAGCGCCACCAACTGTCCAAGGTTTCACTTACGTTTATGCTAATAACTTCTGAACCGTAAGAGCTAGAAACAAAATTCATCATTTTTCAGTCGTCTTTTCCTGTCCACTCCTAGACGATTTGTCCGATATATTGCTGCCAAAAAGTTATTAAAAGCTTTTTGATAATCCCAGCCGTTCTCAAATAACGTGTGAACGAATTCGACAAAGAGCACACCAAATTAATACGAGGCTGTATCTCTGCAACGCTTTTGCATATTGAGACGAATCTTGGTACATGTCATCACAAGCATGACCTGAGGCTATATGCAGTGTTTCAACACAGTGCCACCTACTGGTCAGGAGATTTTTGCTGATAAATTCTCAAGTTTGCCCAAAAATCGTAAAACTGGTCTCTCTTTTGATTCAGTGCAGAGCATACCGAGTCAAATTATACCCAATCTTCCTATGTTGCCCATTTTGGCAATGCCCCCCCACCCCAAATCGTGCAGCCCTGTTAAAAATGATCATGTTTGTTTTTAAGGACAATTTTGTTACTTATTGTACAGTTTTGGTGCTAAATCAAAATCACTTGACAAACAAACACTCTGTATTGATACAAAATCGTGGGGGAAAAACATTGCAATATTATTTTACTGCACAGCCTTATGGTGTCAAGACCACACTTCTCTAAGGTGTGTGTGTGTGTGTGTGTGCATGCATGCATGTGTGTACGCGGGATTAATTGTAGCGAGTGCGGGGCCTGATGCCATCTGTCAGCACCATAATGAAGTGCTGGCGACTCCACGCTGGGAGGATGAGCAAAAACAGATACCCCAGCCCGTTCCCTCTCCCGCCTGCCATTTGTCTGTCTGTCCCCACCTCCAGCTGCTGACAGCTCACCTCTCTAACTCGAAGACGTGAATGGTCCGTTTCTTCCTGCTCTGCACATGTGAGCTACAAACCTGCGGATGCCTCGAATGGGCTCCAGCTTCACATGCATTATGTGGAATGTGTTGGTCTGGTGTCAGTCCTGACTAGGGATGGGTATCATTAAGGTTTTTACTCTTACCGATACTGCTTATCGTTCTGGTACTTTAACGGTACTCCTATCGTTTCCTTTTGTTATATTATATACAGTGTGTGTGTGTATATATATATATATATATATATCACCCTGTAACCCAAGACTGGTTTCCCACTGAAGCTAAGCGGGGCTGAGCCTGGTTAGTACTTGGATGGGAGACCTCCTGAGAAAACCAGGTTGCTGCTGGAAGAGGTGTTAGTGAGGCCAGCAGGGGGCGCTCACCCTGTGGTCTGTGTGGGTCCTAACGCCCCAGTGTAGTGACGGGGACACTATACTGACAAAGAGCGCCGTCCTTCGGATGAGACGTTAAACCGAGGTCCTGACTCTCTGTGGTCACTAAAAATCCCAGGATGTCTTTCGAAAGAGTAGGGGTGTAACCCCGGCATCCTGGCCAAATTTGCCTAGTGGCCACTGTCCATCATGGCCTCCTAATCATCCTCCTATATATACTGATTGGCTTCATCACGGTCTCCTCTCCACCAGTAAGCTGGTGTGTGGTGGGCGTTCTGGCGCAATATGGCTGCCGTCGCATCATCCAGGTGGTGCTACACATTGGTGGTGGTTGAGGAGATTCCCCCCTTCTATGTAAAGTGCTTTGAGTGTCCAGAAAGGCGCTATATAAATGTAATGAATTATTATTATTATTATATATATATATATATATATAATGTACAGTATATATAAACAAATTAAGAACATAACTAACATTGCTTTATAATCTGAAATGTAAAATATCTATAGCAAAAGAAACCGCAATGTCTAAACAAAATAAATATAAAACATCCATTTGTAAATGGACCAGTTTGCAGGCATTTGTGTTTTATATGCATAAGATACAATAAGAAAAATAACAAGGAAACAGGATAAAAATGAAATTCAGTGCTTTAATTTCAGGACTGTCTGCTAACATTACTGTTCAGATAAGTAATATGGCCTACAAAAGAAATCTAATAAAGTAATCAAATGTACAATAACTGCATAGTTTTCACTGTAAAGTATTAAGTATAACGTGCTTGTCTAAAGTATAATTTGTTTGTCTACTTGCGGTGCGTTTTCGGAGCACACACACAGTTGGAAACAGCGTCTCTTGCGTGGATTGTTGTGGTTTTAATAGCTCTTCTTATTATCAAACACGCAATTTAGCAACTGTAGAAGACTGCATTTTACTACAATCACCGATTGTGCTGATTCTGATGTTAAGTTTGGGTTTTAGAGAGGAAGGAGTATGCACCGCTGTGAAGCGAATGAAATTTATTAGTTTGACCTTAAATATCTTCTTTTTATAATCCTTGGAAGCCAAAATAAATTTTTTTAAAAATTTGGATTAATATGACAGCCCTAAAGTGTAACCAGACTCTGTAGCTCCGCGACAGCAGAACCGGTAACGTCTGAGCTTATCGATACTGCAGTCTTTCATAGTTTAGCACCGGGAATCATTTAATACCGGGTTCCGGTACCCATCTCTAGTCCTGACAGTGCAGTTTGACAGAAAGAGAGAGAAGCAGCTGTCTGACATTGAGATATGCACGGCCGCTGTTCCCTCGCTGGCACGGGCCTGTGCTTTTAAAATGGAAATGTATTGCTCACCACGTATCCGGCGATTGAGGATGAATTAAAAACCTGAAACTGAGAGACCAAGAGCGATCGTTTCTCAGGCGTCTCGGCTGCGAGACAGTTTGGCACTTGCTGAGCACGGGCTGATGTTGCTCCGGTGAGCAATTTAGCTTTCTGCTGCTTGTGTTTCCTCGTGTCTTGTGCCAGTCAGGATTGTTTAAAATTCAGGATCGAAGAATATTAAAACTTTCTTCGTCTCTGGAACAAACTTCACCTTAATGAAGGTCTTTAAAGGGGTGGTATAATGCCCCTTTTTACAATATATAAAATACGTCTCTGTTGTCCCCAGAGTGTGTATGTGAAGTTTTAGCTCAAAATACCCCACAGATATTTTTTGAGAGTGAGCAAAAACGCATTGTTTTGTGTGTCTCCCTTTAAATGCAAATGTGCTGCTGCTCCCGGCACAGCGGGCGGAGCTGATTGGTTAATTGATTAATCTTCTAGTCTTTGATTAGCATATTCTATCAAATTGCTCGTGTGGGAACTGTTGTAAGATGCCTACAGAGTGACATGCTATTGCATTTGTGTTGCGCACTATATTGCATGTGAAAAGACAGATGTGACTCCCAAATGTGCAAAAAGCAAATATCTTCCTTTGCTTTGAACTTTGAGCGTTGTAACTTTGCAGATGTTGTTTATGCTCAAACTGCAACATTACACACTAACTAAAGTTAGAAAAGTGAAATCATGATCAACCACCCCTTTAAATAAGCGTTGTCACCTTTTAATCCCACTATCATCTTGATAATGCAGAGTCACGGCTGATGGGATCTGTGTGGCCATCTGCCCTGCGAGTGTGCCAGCTCCACTGGACTGTCATCATCCGTCTTTTATTTAAACATAGAGGACGCATAACAATTACATAATTACACCTACATTCATGTCAATTTGTCAAATAGTAATGTAAAAAAAAAATTGCTGTACAGAATTAAAACCGATTCACTGTGATCCAACTTTTATGTTCGCTTTCAGGGGCCCGGGACACACAGTCTATAGTAGACTTAAGTGGGCAGAACTTATCCTTTAATGGCTTCACAAGTAAGTTGATATGCCATTAGCCACCAGATGCTTCCAACTACCTTCGAATGACCTTCTCAAGTGAGGCAGATATGAGGCATGTGCCACCCTGACTGGCACAGTGGGCCTTCTCCCAAAATTCACAGCTCTGGAGCCTTGCCAAGACTGGACCCTGTTTTTTACGGTTCTGTCTGCTGGAATTCACAGTGAGACTTGGCTTATCTTACTGACACAAAGCTGAAGGTGTGGCGTTCCTTGATTGGCCAACACCAGTAGCGCTCGGCTTGTAATTGACTTCTGTTGGGTTGGAGTCAATTCTGTTTTGGGATAGACTGTCACCTTTACATTAACGTTGATTTTCGAGTGTCCCAAGATGTTTTAAGATTCAAGCTTTGCTTAATATTATCGATTTAACTGCATTGGCACTATTAGATGAGAACTAAATTGAGCTGGATAATGACACTAACTAGCGATGTACCATTCATGATTTTTCATGGACAATTCGTTTATTTATTTTTTTACAAACAAATTGGCTGATAACAGTTGTCATTTGCTGATTTTTTTCTTCTTTGTTTAAGCACATTTATTTGTTGGCTATTTGCTTTATAACAAGCAAACTGGCCTTAAACCAAAAATATCTGTAGCCATTAGAAATGACAGACAACCACAGCATTTTAATCACGATCCAAACAAAGATTCTCCACACGTGTAGCTTGAGCAGTTGTTTTTTATTTGAATTATTAGATTGTATAATTTCAAGGTTTAAAGCAAAAACAGAATTATCTAACTTTAGCTTTGTGAAATTGTGCTGCATAATACACCTGCACACACACACAAAAATGACTTAGACTAAATGAAATAATATATTTATTATATTTATAACATAATATTTCCACACAAATTACATTTTGGGAAATGATTGCAATGCAGTTTGTGCGCAGTTCCGAAATCGAGATCGGCCAAAATAAAACTAAAAACTTTGTTTGGAGCAAAAACCGGCCATTTCTGATTTATGGCTGGTAAACCGGTGCATCTCTAACACTAACTTTGCAACATTGACACTGTTATTGTATTGAGCAGAACAATGATGACACTATTGTCTTCTGTAGAGCTGCATATATCTGAATTGAACTTGTTTCATAAATGCTACTGACAGTTATTGAAATGAATTGAAACAACAGATTTGAACTGAATTGACCTTCATAATGCCACTAACTTTGCAACATCGACACTGTTATTGGAAGTGTATTGAATCAACATTGAACTAACTTGAGCAGAATAATGACACCATTGTCTTCTGTATATATAGCTGAGTTGATCCTGTTCCATAATTGATGAGGTTTACAATATTAACACTGTTATTTTCCTGTTTATTAATGTGATGCTGCTTTGAAACAATCTGTATTGTATAGTTCTATATAAATAAATGTGCCTTGACTTCAATTCCAGCCCATTTGGAAGTCTGTGAACCGTAATCTCTCGATCTTTCCCTCCCTGCAGAAAAAGAGTCGTGAAGAGAGCGAAGGCGAGGGCAGCGGCGTGGAGATCCTGGAGAACAGACCCTACATTGACGGCCCAGGCGGCTCTGGTCAATACACACATAAGGTTTACCACATAGGCCAACACATCCCTAGCTGGTTCCGCTCTATCTTGCCAAAAGCCGCGCTTCGTGTGGAAGAGGAATCCTGGAACGCCTACCCATACACTCGTACACGGTGAGTGCCATAGCTCCTAATAATAAAACCCTCTGGCTCTCTTTCAAGAGTACTCCAGATGAAAAATCCAAAACAGCTTTTAATATTCAAGTCAGGCCTTGTTGTTCTGGTCTTAAATAATAGATCTGTTTACTTTCTTAAAGATTATCCCCATTTTCAAAGTCTTGATTTTGTTTTTTGAGCCCTACTAGAATAGGTTTTCTTGCTTGAATGTTTAAAAAACACATTGTTATTTCCCATATTTGACATTGTTGCAGCTCCTCTTTCCAGTCTCTCAGTAACACTCTATGTACCGTATTTTCCAGACTATAAGTTGCATTTATTTTGAAATTAATTTCACAAAATCCAAGACCAAGAACAGACATTTAATCTGGAAAGGCAAGTTATTCAACTACACAATAGCACACAGAACAACAGGCTGAATATGTGTCCGGTATGTTAACGTAACACATTAACAGTCATTCAGCGACACAATAGCATAAAGAACATATACCTGGGAGGCTGAATTGGCTAACATGTAATTAACATAACAAGCCAGCGAGTCCAACAAGTTAACGGTAAGCAAGTTCACCAAGCTCCCGCGATCTCATTCCCGCATTCTTCATCCTCGGTGTCGCTTCTGAACAACTCCGCTAACTAGAGCGCCCTCTCGCGGTTGTAGACGGTAATATTTTCTCTTGGTTCAGTTGTTTTCTCAGTCAGTATGAATTCCAGTATGAGTCGCTTTCTTTATGAAGCCCCTCCTTCTGAAAAGTGCAAGTTTGAGTGCGTTTGAAATTTTCAAAATGTCATGTCCCTTACCATGACTGCGAGTTTCAACACACTACTAACAAACTCAACCAGGCCCCGCCCCTTCATTCTGCATATGAATGCTTTAAATGAGGAATGTTGTGACGTGTTTGTTCCCGGAAGAAAACTCAAGACTACAATGGAGGCGTTTCAGGAGTTCAGAAACACTGACACTGATATAGAGAAGAACTCCCGCTGGAGGGACTTTGTACTTTGTAATTTGCAGAGCTTTTTCATCCTCAAACTGTAACATTACACACTAAAGAAAGATGAACATATAAAGAAGCAGAATATGACCCCTTTAAAGCATCTTTCTGGTGTTATAGTGAATGTTGCAATGATGCGCGTTATTCCATGAGCAGAGTTTCACGTTGAGTGCAGCTTAGGGATAAACTTCCACTGCAATAAACATGTATCTGTTACCTAATGAAGGGGTCATGGTAGGTATAGACAACGCCTGTGTGAAGAGAGGATAAGCTCGCATGAACCTCTGGTAATGCATGACACTGATATGATGAAATGACATCTGAGTTAATCTCTCCTCGCCTGTCCTGCAGCTACACGTGTCTTTTGTCGAAAAGTTTTCCATCGATATCGAGACGTACTACAAGCCGGACACGGGTTGCCATATGACGTCTTCAACATGTCCTCGGCCGAAAGGAGACAACGGGATATAGGTATTGTTGCACTTTCTTTATTTTAATTCAGCAGGCATGCTTGACGCATACATTTAATTGATGCTTTTGACAGTTTCAAAATATTCAAATCAGCAAAACCACAACTGGGCATCTAGAACAATTGAGTTTCCTAGAGGTCCAGTCGTTAGCATGCTTTTTACCACGTGAGCACTGCCTTCTTCTGTATCCAATCTCAAATAATCTCAAGCTCTCGAGTCATGCCTCAGTGTTTAAGATGCAGACAGCGTGTCGCTTCATTGACATAGTATCATGCTGCTGCTGGGTAACGTACCGCTGCACGAGAGCCCCATTGCACTCTGGGACAGGTACTGGAGGCTTTCTGAGCCGATCACAGACAGACGCAGGCACTGCAGGGGGAAGCGCCCTGTGAATGCTGTTACATAACTCCATTCCTGACTGAAAACATGTACCTTTGTCAGTGTGCTGTGGAGACACCTAGAGGCCCGTCTGCGAACAGGAAACAACCCAAGATCAGCAACTGTGAATAATCAAAGACCTACAACGTTAGATTAAGACAGAAAGATTAGAGATCTGAATTAAGAGTTGTTCTTTGAGAAAAGGCAAGTGAATAAACAAATAAGTGTAAAAGATTACGATTCCACTCAATGATTATGGTTCCTTAATTATTTAATTAGTAATTGTTTTAGTAGTTTCAAAGATGTTACTTCCACTGTCACAAACGGATTCTTATGTGTGTGTGTGTGTGTATATACATGTATATGTATACAAAAAGTATATTTTTATTAATGCATATTTGTTTTTTCCAAACAAAGTTCCATTTATGAATATGACAAAATTTCCTGTTTTAATGGATTAATGGAACGACCCCGATTCCTAATGCTAAATGAGAAAGACTTTATGACACATACGACAAACAGATAAACTAGGTTTTACGGCCTCAGACAACTCAAGGTCCATGTTATTACCCTCTATAAAATCTCTGTGATGAACTGATTTGGTTTGCATTAATGGATTAAATATGAACCCCCGTTCACAATTCGTGCCTTGTTCAACCCCCCCCCCCCACACATACAAAATAAAATGCAGTCGCTAATGGAAGCAATTGTCTTTCACAGATCCTATCGATATTGTGAAAGATTTCATTGCCCCTCACGAGTACCTAGTTGAAGAGGACCCTAAACTCTACAAGTCGAATAAAACCCAGCGGGGCCCCCTGTCTGATGACTGGATCGCGGAAATCAACAGCAACCCCGGCAAAATGCCCGTCATGTGCGCTTACAAGTTGTGTAAAGTGGAGTTTCGATACTGGGGCATGCAGTCCAAGATTGAACGCTTCATTCATGATGTGGGTAAGTGTTTGGAAATATTCAGACACCTCCTTGGGGATTTTATATATATATATATATTTATATCCAGTGAATTTATTATCAACTTGGTACCAGTACCAGTCAGTGGTGTCCTCTACCATATGTCCACCACTGTTATTAGCTCTGAGTGTCTCTCCAATAATGCTACATGAGTCAGCTGATCCATCTGTTGCATTTGTGCGTGAATTGATGCTTGGTAACATCCTGTTATCGTTGTGCGTGGGTGGGCAGCAGGTGTCAAGCGTTTTGTCAGGAAAAAAAGCCCTTAATCATTAACCTGCACTTAATGAAAACGAGATTGATGCAGTGCGGATCCAGTGAAAATCAACGAATGGAGAACCACCTTCTGACTACATCAGAGCAGAATTAATTTCCTTTCCATGTGCCGTTCGCTTGCCGCTTAATCTTTTTTATTACTTCGATTTCGGCTTGTTTATTGGCTCCTTTCTCTGATAATTTGCAAGCGGACTGTTGTTGTTCCTCATTTGCGAAAGTCTTTAACTTCTTTGGCTGATTCGCTTTTATTTTTATCAATTTTTCCTCTCCCTGTTTCCTGGCCGCTGTGAAAACAGTTTTGTTTGCACGTCTCTTCATTACTAAGTTCAATTATCTGAATGACCAATCAATCGAGGAAATTGCACAAGGAAATGAGCCAAACCACACCTCGACCCCAAATGTTGAGCGATCTCATATGCACACTCAACAGTCAACTAGGTTTATTATAGTTAACTAAAGCTAAAACTAAATCCATAAAAAAAAATTATCACTTGAAATAAAATGAACTTTTCCTGATATAAAATTGAGTATTGAGTTAAATTAAAGTAACTGAAGTAACTAAACATTTAAACTGAATATAGACACCTTGAGAGAGAATTTCTTTTTTAAATACAAATAGCAAAAAATACTAACACAAAATTACTAAAACTTTAGTTGATTGTAAAGTAACACATTGCTTATATAAATATTTATAATTATGTTACTTTGTTGCCAGAACAGAAGTGCTGTGCACATTTAAATGCATTAAAACATTTCAGAACACCTTATCAACCGCATAGCATTGGTATCCTGATTTTTGCATGGGAAACAATACTCTCATTATCTTCAGAAGATATCAAATTCTACTGTGAACATTTCTTTTTCCCCCCAAACTAGTTTGCATGCAGCGACTATGGAAACAATTTGCCTGTGCTAACTTAGGAATCAATCTCACAAATTCTTCCAATCAGGGCTGAGGAAGGTGATGGTCCGCGCTCATCGACAGGCCTGGTGTTGGCAGGATGAGTGGTACGGTCTGACCATGGAGGACATCCGACAACTGGAGCTGGAGACCCAGCTGGCCCTGCAACAGAAGATGGCTCAGTACAGCTGCAACGAGGAGGGCGGCGAGAAACAACGGCCCCCGTACACCAGCTCTGAGAAAGAGCTCGAAGCCAAGGAGGCCAACAGCTCCACCGAAGCGGAGGGGACGACGAGGAGCATGGGGGACACGCTGCAGGCGCGAGGAGAGCTGACCAAGCAGTGGTCCACCTCTTCCAGGTCCTCACGGTCCTCAAAGAGGGGCGGTAAGTTCACTTCCACTTTCATGTGAAATTGACCAGAAAGGATCTGTTCCTGGATAACCATCGCTTATTGGCCTGGAACAACTATACGTTGAGGGGAATTATTGGTTCATGTCTCACTTTCCAATGATCAGTTGCTTTTCCCCCGACATGGAGTTATGTTAATAAAAACATTAAAGCTGCTCTGTTTATATACCTGTACTTTGAAAATGCATGCTTAATAGCTTGTGATCACCATGCATTTTCAAAGTACAGGTATATAAACAGTTTAGGTTTCCGGATGTGACACTAAAGACTGGAGTAATGATGCTAAAAAATCAGCTTTGCCATCACTGGAATAAATTCAATTTTAAAATGTATTAAAATAGAAGTTTAATTACAATTTACATTGTAATAATATTTCAAATGTACTGTTTTTACTGTATTTTTGATCAAGAAATGCAGCCTTTGTGAGCATAATAGATGTCTTTAAAAAAAAACAAAAAAACTTTTGAATGGTGGTGTGTGTGTATGTATATGTATGTGTGTGTGTGTGTATGTATATATATATATATATATATATATATATATATATATATATATATATATATATATATATATATATATATATAAATTACAGTAGTTTTTAAGCATTGGAATATAGAACTAATTTGATTTATTATTGTCTTTACTGTATGATTGATGTGTGCAGGAAGCCCTTCACGCCACAGTATTTCTGAATGGCGCATGCAGAGCATCGCCAGAGACTCGGAGGACAGCACAGACGACGAGTTCTTTGATGCACACGGTAATACAGGTTTGATCCTCGCTTTAAAAGGTGCTCTTGGCAATCTGTTATTTACTCAAATCTGAATCCTTGTTCCTCAGAGGACTTCTCTGACAACGAGGAGATCTTCGGCAAGGAGATCACCAAGTGGAGCTCCAACGATCTGATGGATAAAACCGAGTCTGAGGACGCTCAGGGTACGCGAGGGATTATTTTACCCATCTGACACGTTTTAGGATTGCAGGCGGGTGATGCAAAGAATTTTTTTCCAATGCTTTGGTTTTGTAATGCATAAGCCGAGCTCCACTGGAAGGAGTTTTTTTCCCATTCATCCGCCAAATACAGAGATTTTCACATCTTTAATAGGATTAGCTGTAAAGGAGCCCCATTGACTCTGAGGAGGTTAGGGTCTGTGTCAGACAGTGTGAGATTATGAAACACTAATTACACAGAAGTCCATGCGGTTTGTGAGACGGATCTCACTGCTCGCTGGACTCGCAGGCCATGGAGCTTTTTACACTTACCAAACCCATGTTCAAATGAAAGTCCAACACTAGGTTTCTTTTACACGTACTGTACAATGAATTCTGAAAAGTTTTGTTCTCCTTATATCATTTGGTTATTAGGTGTCCTTTTGGAGTCTCCAAGTGTCCTTTTTTGGAAAGACTAAATTTACCTTGAATAAAGCTTGCAGAAAACAGTTACAGTTTTGTGAAAATGATCCTTCAATCTGATTGTTTTATAGCAAATGATGACAAAACAAACACGTTAAACAAGATAAATGTCGCATGCTTAATTTAACACAAATGGGTACGATTATTCCTGATTCAAATTTTGAATCGTTATATATTATTTGAATAATGTTTTTTTTATTATCAATAATTGAGTAATTTATTAATATTAATAATGATTTGTTATTTTTCCTTTTTCAGCAATGCAGATTAGTTTCAGAAAGAATTATGATGCATGTGTGTATGTTCTTTCTTGCATTAAGCGCATTCATTTTAAGTTTTAATTTTATGTTTCTAGGTGGTTTGTATCAAGAACCTTTGACTGCCGGCGGGGAGCGACTCAATGAGGTATGTCTACAATTGTGCATTTTCATTCAATGCTTTTCTATTAACATTAATGGAAATATAATACAAGATAAACATTACATAATGCATATTTATGCAGCAGTGCTCTTGGTGTCGTATTATTAATGCAACTGCGGCAGTGAAAGACGCATTGATCTGT